>RPOG01000415.1:0-377775 GCA_008086565.1 Thalassoma bifasciatum | reverse complement strand
TCACCGCAGCAGAGAAGAAGCAGATTTAGAAGAAGTTTTACAGCGACTGACCTTTTGGTTGGATCATTTCTGGCTTTGAAACTTCAGGAACGTTTAAAACTCGTCGTCTGTGATCACACAGACGCTGATCCGACCGTCAGGTGGCCGCCTTGTTGCCAGCAGCAGAGATTCATTCAGACAGCCTCTGCTCCGACTCTCTGCCATTTAAGAGATTAACTGAAAGTTGGGCTGAGTCAGCTTTTCCAACGTGCCGGCCGCCATCTTTGAGCTTTTTAACTCTCCTCTAGAAACTGATGAGGAGACATGAAGGATTCATGCAGGATTCATGCAGTCAGTGCTTCGCTCCTTTACAACAGTCTTTCAGTTCACTCTACATCCTATTCATCTCTTTAGAAGAAAGATCATGGTTTGCTTCCAGCGAATCAAATGCCAGATGTACGACCTCTTGTATACAAAAACTATTGCTTGTAATGTGCACCATTCACACATGAACAAACACCTGATTTCTGTGTGAGTTGCATGAGTGAATGAAGAAAATCAGACTATTGTTTCATCCCTGAGTCAACTTTGAGTTACAAGCTCAATCCCACTGAAATTAGAATGAGGATGTTGTGTAAAACGTAAATAAAAACAGAATACAATGATTTGCAAATCGATTTTGACCTATATTCAATTGAATAAATCACCATACAGGGTATTTATTATTCAAACTGCTCAACGTTGTTGTTGTTGTTTCATTTGCAAATATTCACTCATTTTAAATTTGATGCCTGCAACACTTTCCTAAACAGCTGGGACAGGTTCCTGTTTCCTACTTTGTTACATCACCTTTCCTTTAAACAACACTCAATAAGTGTTTGTGAACTGAGGACACTAATTTTTGAAGCTTTGGAGCTGAAAATTCTTTTACATTCTTGTTTGCAGCTACAGGCTTGGACTGCAGACCTGTCGCTGCACTCTTCTACTACAAAGCCACACTGTTGTCACAGGTGCAGAATGTGTCTTGGTTTCATTGTCTTGCTGAAATAATGCTGAAAAAATAATAACACACCCTCATACCATCACAGATGCTGCTTTTGAACTTTGTGCTGAGAACAATCTTGATTGTCCTATTCCTTTTTTGCCTGGAGGACACCACGTCCATGATTTCCAAAAACAGTTTGAAATGTGGACTCATGAGACAACAGCAGACTTTTCCACTCTGCCTAGGTCCATCTCAGGTGAGCTCAGGTCCAGAGAAGCTGGCGGCAACAGTGTTTCTTTCTGTTGTTGATTTATGGCTTTGTCTTTACATGGTAGAGTTTGAACTGTCACTTGTAGATGTAGGGATGAACTGTGTTAACTGACAAGGATTTTCTGAAGTGTTCCAAAGTCCACATGCAAATATCCTTCACACAATGATGTGAGTTTTAATGCAGTGCGACCGAAGGGGTCAAAGGTCACGGGCATTAAATGCTGGTTTTGGGCCTTGCTGCTTATGTGCAGAGATTTCTCCAGATTCTCTGAATCTTTTGATGATATTGTGGACTGTAGATATTGAAATCCATAAATTTCTGCAGTTGTACGTTGAGAAACATTGTTTTTTCAACTGTTGGACTATTTTTCACGCAATTGTTCACAAAGTGGTGAGCCTGGCCCTATCCTTGCTTGTGAACGACTGAGCCTTTTGGGGATGCTCCTTTCATATCCAATCATGACACTCACCTGTTTCCAATGAACCTGTTCATCTGTGGAATGATCCAAGCAGGTGTTTTACAGCATTCCTCAACTTTCTCAGTCTTTTGTTGAACCTGTTCAAGCATTTTAGGAACATGTTGCAGGCATCAAATTCAAAATATATTTGCTAAAAAGATAATAAAGTTTATCAGTTTGAACAACAAATAATTGTTTTTGTTATAAATTCTTTGAATATAGGTTCAATAGAATTTGCAAATAATTGCATTCTTATTTTATTGAGGTTTTATTCAATGCCCCACCTTGCCAGATTCCAGGTCTGTTATCAGAAGGATCACTCCTGCAGAGCATCCACATAATTTAGTTATGCTTCAAGTAAGATATTTGGAAAACATTCAGTGTGACAAAGTTGGTGGAATGTCTTGTGAATCATTTTCTTGTTGAGAACAGCAAAAGTGTGTGCACACCCGTTCATGGATGAGTGTGTATGCTGTATGTGGCATGAACACAAAGCTGTCATCACAGTGTAGCTCTCTGTAACTTCATCTGACATCATGGTCTAAACTTGACTCTGCGGCTTTCTCACTGTCCACCACCGTCTTAATGAGACAGGGAGGATTTCACACTCTGTGGTGATGTGTGAACCAGCAAATTTGCACATGTTCTTCATGTATCTCTGTAGCTCTCTTTCCAAAAAAGCTTTAGGAATGAATATGCCAAAGAAAGAGTTGATTTAGCTTCGTAAAGAGTTGCTGTCACATGTGGAAAGACTGAGGCTCTGTGAGAAGAGCCGAGCTCAGGCACTGTTTATACAACAACGGTTTTCGGGAGAAACGCAAAAGTATTGTTGTTTCAGCCTCCTGTTTACACGGAAACAGCAATTTTGCCAACCGGAAACGCAAATTTTTGAAAACGCACTGCAGAGTGGAATTTCTCAACAACGCCGTTTTCACTGCCTCCGTGTAAACACTAAACAGGGGAAAACCTGGAAATGCTAACATCATGTTCAGCTCTATGCATGCGCAATAAGCCTCCACTGTGCCAGGCACGGATCTAAGAACAACAACTACAGTGACCTTCAGTTACGTTCTTCTGCTGCTGAATCTACTGACAGACTTCTACCAAAATATGCATTTATTGCACGTTAAGAAGTTTTTAATATAAACTTCAGATGACCTGCTCACCTCTTCTCCAGCCTCTTTACTGTTGTCGTGTATACGGCTTCTACAGTTAAATTTCCATCTTCAGGCCTGTGTGGACGAAGATTTTTTTAATTGCGTTTTCATGCATTTCAGGGTGAAACCCTGTGAAACGCTGTGAAACACTGTGAAATGTCGTGTAAACGGGGCCTTAGAGCTCAGATTCAGCTCAGTGTGCACTGGCCTTTTGTCACTGGGTCACCTCACTCTCTCCTCTTTGTTTCCATCTTTATGAAATGTCCTGAACAGAAAAGGTTTAAGGAGAAGAAATCCAGAGAACAAAGAAAAGACACACTGTACTGTCTGAGAAGCAGGTTTAGCTTCAGAAACTGGACTTTACTCCAATGACATGTTCACAGACCGCTATCTTCAACTTGATCTGAACGTCTCCATCACTCCTCTGCTGACTATCAGTGTCTGGGTTTTCATATCGCAGCACGAGACAGGATTTCCTGCGGTTATGACTGTATCAACAGTTTGGTGTCTCTAAATGTCACTACTGCATGATGTGCATCACATTTTCTACTCCTTAACCGAGTCCTGTGAGTGCAAAGACAATCGTTTTCTGCTCTGTATTGTATTTTCCCTAAGTGGATATCCTTTAAGTGATAAATGAATCCTATTACACAGCTTTACTGAATGCATCTTTTCAGAGCTGCAAACTGCAGCTGGTGGAAACGGAAAGAAGCCTCTGTGTGGTTTGTGGCGCAAACAGGCACACACACATTGATGCATATCATGTAGTTACATCTGTCCATTGTTCCTGCAGCTCTCTCTCTCTCTCCCTCTCTCTCTCTCTCTGTCTGCTTCCTTCTCTGCTTTGCTGTCGCCGAGCTTCTCTTTGTCGTGCTCGCAGTGACGTCAGAGTTGCCGGGCAACCTCATGAGCAAAACAGAATCCCTCTCGGCGCAGAGGGGAGGCCCCCGTACGGCCGCTCTGCACGTGCTCCTCTCTCTGTGCCTCTGACAGGCGCTCACAGCGTTTACATATAGAACCCCCCACCCCACCCCCATTGTTCCCTCCGTGTTAGGAACATCACTAAAACATGTGCTGCACATTAGTGCGTGCCAGCAGCTGTCTTCATGTCGTCCAGGAGAGAGAGAGAGAGAGAGAGAGAGAAAGAGAGAGAGAGGGAGGATGTTTAACCTGAGAGTAAGAGCTCTGATTTACTTTGACAAACTGATTCATGCTGTGAGAATGAAAACTTTAAGGGTTATGCTCTTTTTCAGTTTAAAATTTTGTAATGTAAATTTTCAGCTCGTTGTCAGCAGTGTTGGCCCCGTTACAAAAAAAGGAATATTACTCATAACCCTTTTTAAAAGTAATATTACTTTACTTATTACTCCCTGCCAACAGTAATATGTGACACTACTGGTTATTAGAGCTCGACAGATTTATTGGTGGGGCCGATTAGTTGGGCTGATTATAGCATGTCACATATTTATCGACATCAGCCACTATGTAGACCATGCATAAACTTTTTTTGTTTTATTCTGTGTGGAGATTGTGTCGTTCCTGCTCCTGTGTGTCTGTGTCAGGCTGCATGCTGCTCTCTGCCAATGATAAATGCTACTGTTAAATCACACTTCCACCATTACCTAATGTAAGACTATAATATGGTGTTCTAATGTCGTGTAAGATGCTTTTTCTTGCCAAATAAACAGAGACAAATGCCCCTGTCGATACACAAGTCCACCCTTTTCGAATAAAAGACTATAATGTGGCATTTTAACGTCACTGTGTCATACTCCAAAATCATGTGTTGGGGCGAGTAGAACATTTGTGTTCTTTTACAGTATATAACCTGTGTATATCAATGTTCTTATTTTATATATTAGCAGATATGTGGGATATTGGTCGATGAATTGGATATCAACATTCTTTTGTTTATTTGTTTTTAAATCTTTTAATGGTCTGGCCCACCTTACCTCTCTGAGCTCCTCCACCCCTACACTCCTGCTCGGTGCCTCAGGTCAGCTGACCTCCTGCTCCTTGAGGTACCGAGGTCCAAATGGAAGCTCAGAGGGGACAGAGCTTTTTCTGAATTGTGGAATGATCTGCCCATTCACATCAGACTATCCATCTCACTGTCTGTTTTTAAAACTCGTCTTAAAACCCACTTTTATTCCTTGGCTTTTAACCCACCATGAGACTCGACTCTGTTTTAGTGTTTTATGTTTTTTTTTAGTTATTGTTTTACTTATTGTCTTTATTGTTCTTAAATTTGTTTTTAGGAACAAAGAAACAATGAAACAATGAGTGTTTATATCTGATTTTTATCTTTGCTTCAATGTTCTGTCCATATGTGTACAGGACTTTGTCTTCAGCTGTGGTTGTTTTTGAAGTGCTCTATAAATAAAGCTGAGTTGAGTTGAGTTTTGCCCCCTGTATTGGATTGGATCGGCATCGGCTTCAAAAATCCCATATTGGTCGGGCTCTATTACTTTTCTTTATACCCCACAAAATTGTTGATTGTGTCCTTTGATAGGAGAGGGGGAGGATGCTGGCGCTGTCTGTTTGCTGCTTCTCCAGTCCAAAATTTTGTATCATCTATTATGTCTGTGTGTTTTTAGCATAGACTGTATAATGAGTGGACGTAATGACGTTCAGCTCAAACTGAAGCTTCACCCTGGTGTCTGGCTGCAGTATAGGTCATAAGCCCCGCCTCCCCATGCATTCTGGATATGAGTCAGGAAAACTTTGGTATGAAGATGTAATTTGGCTACAGTGTGTTCAAGTCTTTTTTTTTTACTGAGGAGTTGTTTTTTTTAAGTTATTGGATGTTAAAAACCGAGGTATAAGTTTAATTTTATGACAGCTTGACAGGTTGAGAGCTGCCGTTCGTGAGTAGTTTTTATCGGGGATATATATAAAATTCGGGAAAGAGCGCCAAAGAGAGACTAAACCTCAGAAAGAAGAAGAAATAGATATTTTTATTTCTCTTTTTGCCACTTTTCACTACTTAGATTGTTTCTCTTGCAAAGGAAGTTTTCAACAGTTTTGCTCTTTGGTTGAGCAGGGTTGCTCAATGCTGGTGTTGAGCATAAAACAATAATGGCAAAAAAGGTCTATCTGGTATTCTGACACATTTGAGGTAGAGAAATATTACACTGTCCGTGATAAGAACATTGTCGCAGGCCGTACTGTGATTTAATCAAATTTGCAATTAGTTGCCGAGCTCTAGCTGGGCAATTAATCATCTACAGCAGGGATGTTCAAACTAAGGCCTGGGGGCCAATTGTGGCCTGCTGTCTATTTTGTTTATTTTAAAATGTATTAATTTTGCAACTGAAATTATTCACGTTCTATTTGTATACATTTACAGTTTCTGTCAGTTGCTTGAAAAAACCTAAATATATCTGGTAACATCTCACAAAAATTTGGATTGTACATAGGCCAATTAATAAAAAAACACATGAGAGGACAAAAGCCTGAATTAAAGTTATGAAATGGTGAAGGAAATACAAAAGTTGATGCATAAAATGGTTCAGAATGCAGGATCAGAAATATTTCAATCAAAATGTTCTCATAACTGTCTTATAAACAAACATGATAAATGCCTTATCTTGATCCTGCCATAAAAAAATGACATATTTTTCCAGGGTTTGGTTTTATCTCATAGTTTTGTGATAATAACACTTGCATATTTGACTAAACTTGGAGACAGTTTTTGTTTGTTAGATTGTGTTTCTCCTGCTTTGCTTTCCATACAGACTGTTTTTCCAGTTGACACCTGATTTGTCTGTACTCAGACAAAAATCTCGAGCCTGTCTACATTTTTATGAATCTGTAAATAGAGATAAACGACCTCTCGCCTGTCAGCAGCGTTTATTAACAGACCATTTCCCCATCACTCCGTGTCTCCTCCATGTTTTCTCCGTCTCTGCTGTAAATCTCATTCTGTTCACATCTCACTGTCATCCTCGGACACCACCTCTTGTCATTTTCTGTCTCGACTCTGAATCTTCTCATTCTGTTTACTTTTTACATACAGTCCAGAAGAAGCTACTCATCTCAAAGATTAATGTTTCTTCCCTCCTCTGCTCTGTTTCCTCTCTTTCAGGTCACAGAAGGTGTTTCTATTCTGAACAAAACGTGAAACCTCGCGCCGTCCTCATCACAAACTGCCAAACACTTTTAAGGTTCCCCATTCTCAGTGAGGTGAAAACTTCTGGTTTCTGGTGGACCCAAGCCATCTTCAGGACGCTCTGCTTCAGCTAAAAAGTTAAAACCAGTTTGAGCTTTTATCCACTGGACGATCTGCCTCCTGTCGGCCTGCTGCCTGAGGCTGGGATGACACCACAGAAACTCTTCAGGATGGTTTTATTTCACGGCCTGACTCAAGGATAACCATCACTCCTTTCAGAGCGGTACTCCAGGACCACAGACTCAGTCTCAGAGAAGCCTCTTCTGGCTCCGGGCAGCATGGGGGACGGGAGCTGGGTCTGCCTGAGCCCAGCAGAGTTCGGACAGCTGCAGAAATACAGCGAGTGTGAGTATTTCACCACTGTTTGTTCCTGTTTCATGAGTGCGTGGGAGGTCGAGGTGCAGAAGCTGAATCTGCATCCTTGAACAATACACTGTGTGTGTGTGTGTGTGTGTGTGTGTGTGTGTGTTTGAGCGTGTTAGGGTGTGTGCAGCTGATGCAGCTTGTTTGCAAAACAAAATAATGTGGTCTATCGCCTCTCGAAGGTTTTATGCAACTCAGATTCAAAAGAGGACTTGAGCAGTGAAATGATGCTCCACGAGGAGTTTACAGACTCATGAAAGAAGATTTTTCACTTCAGATACTCTTCAGTGCGACCTACAAAACGAAACCAGATCCTCAGCCACACACTGACTCCGTTCACATACTTATTCATAATGTCTGTAACCGCTGACTGTGGGTATGACTCCACACTGCATCATATCCTCATGCTGCAGGTGAACAAAGTGAAACTCAAAGCAGATTAACCCAAACTAACCTCACCAACAGCAGCAGCTTCCAAAACGACTCATTTTCAAATCGTTATAATGAAAAATCAGATTCCAAAAAGCCGACCAGTGAACTCAAATAGTTAAACACTTGTTAAAAAATCCACAAAGAAACTCTATTTTCATATACAAGTACATCTCAAAAACTTAAATATTTTTGGATGGTCAGTTCAGAAAGTGAAACCCAGACATTATGTAGATTCATTATACATAGAGTGAATTATTTTAAGCTTTTATCTCTTGAAATATTGATGATTATGGCGTACAGGTGATGAAAACCCAAAATTTAGTCTTTGAAAATTAGAATTTAACATAAAATCATTTAACCCTTTAGCTCCCACCCAATTCTGGCCTATGTACCATGCTGTTTCAGAGCTTATAACTGTAGCACCATAAGGTCAGAATCCATCAGTGACACCTCATTTGAAAGATTAAAGTCTCTTATTTCAGAAAATGTCATGTTTTTATATGTGGTTAAAGTCCATATCAGGATAAATGTAGCTGAAACACCTTTTTTCCTCTTTAATGTTTTTATAACCAATTTTTGAACATCATGAACTTGAAGATGCTTCATGCCAGACATAAGACATCCACCACATCACTTCTACACTGTCACCTACATATATTTGAAATTTGTGCTTTCTAGGTAATACTTGCAGAGATTTTTAGTCTCAGGTGACCAACACCAGCAGACTGTTTTGTTTTCCATGCACAAGTCGGATGACTTCGCACAAAAAAATCCAGCTGTATCAGTGCTCAAGGTCCTCTTTGTAGCCAACTTTGCTTTCTCTGTGAAAATGTTTGCCAAATATCCTGAAGTTATAGCTCCCAGTCACAGCTTGTACCTCTCCCGTCATGCACATGAATATATATAAAAACGCACGGTAAAGGGGAGGTCTTTTGGACGACCTAGCTAGCTACAGAAGGCTTTGTGTGAACTTTAAGGCTATTGGTTACTGAATGTGTGATCTGCAGGGCCGATAGCTTGAGAAACGAGCCTGTTAGAGGAGCTTTGCACACCCTATTGGCCAGCAAAGCAGAGAGCAGTTGTTGTATAAATAAGGCTCTCCTGGCATCAGAACTCTGAGGTGGGGACACATTTGTCTTGTAGCCAGAAGTCTAAGGAAATATGATATGCCAAACTTTGTCAGATTCACATTGAGGAGGAAATGCTTTAAGACTGTGAAGCTGCTGTTATTGATGAGAACGGACACGACAGACAGACAAACAATGAACTTTACAGGAGAAATTTCACCACTTGGAATAATTTGATGAAACAACACTTTTGATATGTTTGAACTCTGGATTCCTCTGGTGGTAAGGAGAGTGAATATTCAGGGTGTGGGCTACGGACTTGATGTAATGACTCAAACAGGTAGGATGTAGGAGATGTTTTGATCGCCATCTGAGTGATTCTTTCACTAATTAAATTTTTTCAGTCAAGTAAACTGTAAAGCAAAGTTAGTGGCTGAAACGTAAAGAATCTAAACTTTCCCGGGATAGCAGTCTGATGTTTGACAAAGACGTTATTGTTTATACTTTGATGACGTCAGAGGAATGGGAAATGGCCTGCTGTAGAAGGCAAGAGGTTAAAGACTCAAATCATGCCACAAATACTTGTCTTCTCTTCTTTCAGGAATATTTACATTTCCTCTCCAGCTTGAAAGGGTCACACCTGCAGCAGAGGGTGTGATGTGTGAGTCTCTGTCATTTCTCCATCATGGAGCTCCATAGGGGCACGGTCATGTCTAAGCTGTTTGAGCCTCCATCAGGTCCAAAAATAACATCCTCTGTCTGATTGTTGTTGAGCTTTGGAAGGTTTAAGGCCACACAGGCTTCATGACTGAGCAGCTTTTGGCCTCCAGGAAAGATGCTTTAATGAGGATTTAACAGTTTGACCCCTCAGTGATCAGGTGTCATGCTTTTGTGTTGCTGTATGATAATGCTCATCTTCCTGCCAGAATGACTTATTCAAATCAGCAGGTGTCATTTCCATCTCTCCAGGTTGATCTCCACGGTTCACCCTGTGTGTTAGTTCACTGATGCAGTGACGGTGACATTTGTGGCTCCTCTGTCGAGGTTCAGTCGTTAAATCTTTGTGAATCGAAAGGTAAACAGGAACATGAGCAGCTCGTCTGTAATCTGTGTCACTCTGCCTCTCATCAGGCCGCTGGATGCTTATCTCTCCCCTCACGAGCATTTGTTAGTCAAAAGAGCGTCTGTCCGCTGGTTCCTGCTGGATTCTGGGAGATGAATGGAGTCACGCGAGCTGCTCAGTAAACAGGATCATTATGAATAATTGTTTTTTATAGACTCCAGTGAGGTAAAACCACAACAAGCAATCAGCTCTGATTATTAGTTTATGCAAACTATGATGTGAGCTGGACGGAGAGAGTCTACCTCTGTGGTTTCTGCAGCTTTCCTCCACGTGTACTGTTCACCTGTAGATTTAATCAGAAATATGGAGTCAAAAACCTCATCTCTGACCTTTTGAAGGTTTTTTATATTCTTAATATTTTCAACATGCAAACAAACTCTCATCCTGTCCACAAACTACTGAGACTGACTGAGCAGTGTGCTGTGTGGTTTGCACTCTTAGTAGGACAGATATTGATTTCCTGTTAACTCTGACAGATCTGGGTTAAGGCTGATTTTACCTGGTCAAGGCTGAGGTTTCCTCCTTCATCTGCTGAAGTTTCATTAACTCTAACACAGACAGCACAGTGTCCTCGACACATTTAAGGATACAGGCCGAAACCTTGGAAGCAAGATCATATTTGTACCATAAAAGATCATAGTTTCATTTACAATAAGAGACCGCTTATTTGTGGGATGTGCTTTTCTGACTGATCTATCAAATTCATCCCACACAAGATTGATTGGAGACCGAAGCGACAAACCATATTTAGAAGAAAACCTTCCTCTTTTTTGTCTGGGTCACCCTGACTAAGGATTGGTATTGAGAACTAGTTCCTGTGAAGAATCGATCAGAAATGGCTCAATCCATCAACATCGATAGCCTTTTTGCTTATCCATTCCTTTATCGGTTATTTACATTACAGCCTTACATCGACATCCCATGATGTGGCGTTACAATCATGCTCTTCAGTCAGCAGCAGATACATGTAAATATATTTGGACGAGGCAGAATTAGAATTACAGAAATCTTTGATTCACATTTTTCAGATATCCAAACTTAAGGTTTGACAAGGCGAGATGTATTTAGAGTTATCTTGAATTGGAATTACACATATATACAATTAATTTGAAGACATCTATAATTCACATTTTGGCTATCCAAAATGACGTAGTAGATATCTTGAATGAGAAACCCCATTCACATGAAAGGCAAAAGTGACATATTCTGCTTAGTGAAAATGACATTGTACATATTTGAAATGACAAATGTGGATAGGCAGAATGTTTCAGCGGTTATCTGAAATGTTCATTTTGACCAGGCGAAATGTAATCCCAACTGGTCAGAAATATGTGGTTGATACCTACAATGTTAATTTTGCAAAGTCAAACTTCGCTTTTAAACATGGAGCTGCACAAATAGATTCATTTGGTAATCTTATCATTATTTGATCATTCTGGTGATTAATTGAGTGAAACATTTAGATATGATGCATGTTCAGCAATTATTTCTTTATTAAACAAGTTTTTGCCAGTACAGTTTCAGCACTGCAAATATCCAGGATACAGGACAGTGAGCTTGAACAGACTGGTGAAGAAATCCAGTTCAGTCCTGGACCCTGTGGAGGTGAAGGTTCAAAAGAGAATTGGAACCCCAAATTGCTCCCTCTGATGTTCAGTGGAGTGTGGATGGGTATGAAATTCTGATTAGCAGTCTCTGCCATCAGTGTGTGAATGTGGCGTGGATGGGTGAAAGAGACTAGCAGTGTAAAGTGCTTTGAGTGGTCAGAAAGACTAGAAAAGCTCTATATAAGTCCTGGTAAAAAAAAAAAAAAAGAATTATGGACAAGCTGTTGTCTCTTTTTAATTAATTAATTGATTATTTATTAATTAATCAAAATTAAAACCTACTTCTACTTTTTTTAGCGCCACTCAGTGGCAGAGGTGGGAGAAAGTCATTGTATGGCAAGTCTCAAGTAAGTCTCAAGTCTAAAATGCCTGCCCTGACTATTTTTCCTATCTTGACCATAAAATAGTCAGAAAAGGTCCTGCCAGTCAGTGCTTGGGCCCATTTTTTCTAGAATACTTAAAACTCTCAATATCTGGTGTCCTTTCCAATTTACTGCATATTATGTGAGAGAAAACACTTTAAAGTGAAGAAAACACAAACAGAGAATTGGATGTTAGAGGTTTAGTGAAAAAAAACCATTTTAAACAAACAGATTGAAGGAATTTTACAGGATGAGCAGAAAATTGGAACATTAACAAACAAATGTACACTAATTTTTATGAGATTTTCTCTCTTTTTCTGTATAAAAAGAGGTATTGACAGCATCACTGGATCCTCCAGGATCTTAGATCTTTGCACAAAAGTCACCGAGGGATTTTTTCTCTTCTTCTTGACGGAAAAACTTTATCTGGAAGTAAAGGAGAAAGATATTCAGCTACTCATGCCTTTTGTACAGTACAAACAAGGAATGGTACAGTATTTATAAAGATTAGCAACCATTCAAGCCTCAAATAACACTCACACAGCAAAAATAAGACTGGAAACACATTTCTGAGACCGAAGAAAGACTTCATGTGCTCTTTTGCCCGCAAGGCGTCACACACACATTCTGGTTTATAGTACACAGTGGGGGCGTTATCGCGTTCTAAAGCGGTTACTGCATAACATCAACAATGAGATTCATTCATAATGTACAAATAAGACTCGCTATATCATTCGCAAAGATTCACTGCACAATTCAAGCATCAAATTATGCATAAAAGGAAATAATAACTAGACAGAGAGAGCTTCATTGATCCTGAAGTTCATCCCATCTAACGTTATCTTTTCTGAGAAGTTGCTCTCAATGATGCTTTTTTGTCTCAAAGTCATGCAGAGACTTCAGAGGAGTTTTTTTTTAACCCAAAAGGATCTTCTTTTTTGGCATTTTTGGACGAACTTCGCTCTCTTTTCTCCGTGTCTCCCTTTCATCCATTCGCTCCGCGGTCTGTGTTTATTCACGGGTTTCCTTAAAAGCCTGAGTGAAATTACCATAATAACCACATATTGGCCGAAAGAGCAATGTCTCAGCTTTCAGAAACCTTTGGAATTTTTCTGATCGTGCGAACCGTTTAGGAGTGGCATTCTGAACAGATGTGTCGGTGCACGTAACCTGATTGACGTTAATGGATGCATTCAATGAAGCCGAGGGAAAATGTGTTTCTATGCTGGAAATGACAGAATAATGGTCACATCAGTTGAATATTTTGAATGGGGGCACAGTTTCCTCAACACACTCACTGCAAATCTCAAGTATTTTCAAGTCATTGAACTGAAGTCCGAGTCAAGTCCCGGGTCACTGATGTCAAAGTCCAAGTCGAGTCGGAAGTCTTTGATGATATTTTTGAGTCGAGTCTAAAGTCATCAAACTTGTGACTAGAGTCTGACTCAAGTCCAAGTCGCGTGACTCGAGTCCACACCTCTGCTCAGTGGCAACTTGTTGCAGCAGCAGCTCTTGGGATGAATAAATGTCTTATCTTATTTCAAGTTATTTACAAAGCAGCAACTCAGAACCAGCCAGTTTCTCTTTTAGATAAGGTAATTTAATGAAACCTAACCAAACAGATTCTCCAACAGGTTAAAGAAAATGATTTTAAATCAATTTGGTGCTTTTGGGAGGTGAAACTTGTAGTTCATGTAGAAGCTATAAATGAAATACCTTGTAGTCAAACATTAAGTTTCTTTTACACATTTGAAGTCCTCTTAAAGTGTAAATAGTTGTTTTAAAGGAGGTTTTACTTCACACAAGAAAAGATAATATCTGTAACAGGATGTTGAAAAATCACTGAGTTTCCAAGTCCTTTAGATGTTAAAACCACTTGCCAAAGGTGAAAACATCACAAACATGTTCACACATTTGTTGGCACACAGGGTTAATCACAGACAGTGTCATGTGTTTGGTGAGCTTCAGACAATGCAGCCACTGTGACACTGCAAAAAACTTTTATCTAAGCAAGTGTTTGTCTTAGTTTTAGCAGAAAATGTCTTTTTAGATTTCATATGAGCCACATTTACCAGACCAGTTCAGAAAATGTCTTATTTCAAGATATCAAATGAAATAAATGATGTCTGAATTGCTTTTAACTAGGAAAAAATTCTGTCAGTGGAGTACGTTTTTTTTTTTTAAGTGTAATAATGTCTTGATACAACAAACTTTTTTTCTTACCCCACTGGCAGAATTTTTCCCCTTGTTACAAGCCAATCAGAATTCAGTGAGTTTCAATATTTATTTACTTACAACTCAGTAAATCGTTGACAAAACCTTCAACTTTGTTACTTTTTGTGCACAGAAAATTCACAGGAGGAACTAATGAGGGACGAGATAAAGAATTGGATCCATGAGCAGAACTGTTATTAGTATCCATATAATCTTATTAATACTCATCCCCAACCCTGACAGAGTGTGGCTGAATGTTTGGGGTCATTATCTTACTCCAAAACAAACATTTAAAAGCTAAGTTTGACTATATATAATTAACATCGTAGGTATATATAATAATAATAATAATAATAATAATAATAATAATAATAATAATAATAACAATAATAATAATAATAATAACTTTATTTATAGAGCACCTTTAAAAACAACAGTTCACAAAGTGCTTTACAGCAAAGACAAAATCAACAAACAAATAAACAAACAATCAACAAACAAACAAGCAGTGAATCAAATAGCGAGCAACAATAAAAATTAATAATCATACAGACTAATCAAAATTAAAAGAGAAGAGAACTCAGGCAGTGCAAGACCCTATGCTGAGACCATGAGGACTAGAGGTGAGAAGGAGTAAAAGAGCAAACAGGAACAATATAGAGGATAAAAACAACAATGAAATATAGCAGTGAATAAATAAGGTAATAAAAGGATAAAACAGTGGAAATGAAAACTGGAGCGCTCAACTCATTGAAAATAATTAAATAAATAAATAAAAACATAAATAATTAAAATATACTCGTAAGTGAATGAATAAATAGGGAGGTAAATAGATAAATAAATAAGTGAGTCAGCTCTGTAACAGGGTGGTAAAAAATACAAAAGACGACAATAGAGAGGTGAAGAAATAGATACAGTGATAAGAATAGGAAGAAGAGGAAGAAGACGACATCATATAAAAGCAAGACGGTAAAAGTGTGTTTTAAGAAGAGATTTAAAAGATGATACTGAGTCTGCTAGCCTTATATCCTTGGGCAGGTCGTTCCAAAGTCGAGGGGCCCTGATTGAAAAGGCTCTGTCTCCCCTGCTTTTCAGCCTCGTGAAACCTTGCTGGTCCTCCAAGGACGGGCTCCTAGATTCCGACGCCCGACCGAGTATACCCCAATTTTCTAGACTTTACATTGATCCTCGGTCGGGACACGCACGAAATTTCCAATAGTCATTTTAGAATAAATCAATTCTAAAACTAACGGGGAGCCAATGAAGGGATGCTAAAACAGGAGTTATGTGATGTCGTCTATTAAAACCTGTGAGAAGCCTGGCTGCTGAATTCTGTACCAGTTGGAGGCGGGACAATGATTTTTGGTTGATGCCGGAGAGGATGGAGTTGCAGNGGGCAGGTCGTTCCAAAGTCGAGGGGCCCTGATTGAAAAGGCTCTGTCTCCCCTGCTTTTCAGCCTCGACTTTGGAACGACCAGGAGGTTCCTGCCCGAGGATCTAAGGCTGCGGGCTGGCTCATATGGGGTTAAAAGATCTGAAATGTAACTAGGAGCCAGCCCTGTGCGTGCTTTAAAGGTTATCAGTAAAATCTTAAAATCAATTCTAAAACTAATGGGGAGCCAATGAAGGGATGCTAAAACAGGAGTTATGTGATGTCGTCTATTAAAACCTGTGAGAAGCCTGGCTGCTGAATTCTGTACCAGTTGGAGGCGGGACAATGATTTTTGGTTGATGCCGGAGAGGATGGAGTTGCAGTAGTCCAGTCGGGAAAAGAATAAGCCATACTCATCAACATTTTAAGATATACAGCCTTGAATTAGTTCACTCTATGTATAATGAGTCTATACAACGTGTAAGTTTCACTTTCTGAGTTTTTGAGATGTACCTTTAAATTCAAACAGGTTTCCTTTGGTGTATTAATTTTGTACAAAAATCCTACTTTCTTCCCTCATGTATGTGTTTCAAGATAAAAATTTAAATAAACGTTCATCTCCTTCAACCTAAAAGACAATCAAATGCAATTCACTTTAGGGAATAATAACGACAATCAGATTATTTTTGCAAATTATTCAGCCCAAAGCCCAATAACATGACTCTACCACCTCCTTGCTTCACTGTGGCTGTTACACATGCTGCTCTAAGACGTTCACAGCCCATCTGCAGACGTAAACTCTATGTGTTGAACCAAATAGTTCAAACTCACTTTGGTTGATCCAGAGAACTTTTTTCCAGTCATCATAATATCCAATTTTTGTTAGCTTTCGCCCACTCAGATCTATTTTCTGTAGAGTGACCACAACCCCTCAGAGCAGCCTTTCTCCACAGTCTCTTCACTGTTGTCAGAGTTTAAGGGTTTCCGACCTTGTCATGTTGATTTCCTTCCTTGTTTGTGCTGCTGTTTTTAGCTCATCTCTCCTACTGTTGAAAAAAATATGCTCATCCTCTGCTTGTGAAGTAACCCTCTTTCTTCCAGGTCTTTTTCTATCATCATAACTTCCACTTTCTTTGAGTCTCTTCAGAGTGTAGTGAACCCCTTTTGTCTGTCAGCTTATCCTTCTTTCCTCAGCGTACAGTTCTGTGCTCCTGTTTTTCTACTCAGCTGCTTCTTTTGAGCCATTTCTGTAGTTGTTTGTCAAAGATTGAAACCGTTTGGATTATTGAGATTTTAATATGCAGACTCTCAAAAGCCAAAGCCTGAAAGTGAATAAAGCAAACAATAATCTCTACTTTTTTTTTTTTGTACTTTTGCACTGAAGTTGTCTCTTGCAAATCCTCTCGACTCTAAAACTAAACCTTTCTTTTATTTTGTTGACATTTTTCAGCAATGGTCTGGTCACATCAGTGTATCTCTACAGGTACATTTAGGAAAAGGGTGCTAATCAATGAAAGCAAAGCCTGGTCATTATGGGATGCCATTTGTAAAGTTGCTCACACTAAAAATAACAACAACATTTCTCCACATTTAGCCATAACACATCACTTTTCATGCAGGTTTAGAGAAATATTTGTGAAATAAAATTTTCAAATATTATATATAAGTGTTGGATGTTTTAAATTTCTTGAAGGCCAGCCAAGCCGAATGTTCCAAAATAAAAGTTTGAGGAAGCGATCCAGCCAAGCCGTTTCAGCAGCAATTCACAGTTTTTCAAGCATTACTTCTTCATGTCGGCCACAGAATCTTCACAGTTCCATCACAGCTCTTTGGACATTTCTTTTTATCGGTTGATGTAGCTGATTATGTCTGATATTCTCAAAATCCAGGGTCGCTGAGTCGCTTCCTCAGACTTTTATTTTGGTACTACTGGCGGACGGGAGTGTGAATTTGCATATAAGCTAAATATTTAGAAATCTGAGCTAAATATTTCGGAATCTTTGCTCAACGTGTAGAATTCTTCACTAAATATTTAGAAATCTTTGCTTGAGATTTTGCAATCTTAAAAAATATCTAGTCTCAGCTAAGTATTTAGATACATAGCTAAATATTTAGAATCAGGACATAAATGTATAACATTTATAAATAACATTTTGATTTAACATTTAACATATATATATATATATATATATATATATATATATATATATAATATTTGAAAAATACATTTCTCAAATATTTCTCTATATCTGCATAAAAAAGTGATATTTTAGGGCTAAATGTGCAGAAATGTTGTTTGTAGTGTGAGCAACTTTTCAAATGGTGCCCCATAGGTCATGCAGCAAATAAACCCCAAAATTCCTAAAACTCATGCTGGTTTTCAAGAAAGGTATTGTGAAGAGAAATTTGAAATTTCTTCCAAACTTTTTGCCCATAGTGTATGTTTATAAAATGTAACTTTTATTCTGCTGCAGAAATCTTTGTTTGGACTCTAAAAGAAAACCTGAGTTTTGTGACTTTTTGAACCAAATAATAAAACATCAGGTGTGAGATTGATCCAGAGGAGGATGACTGGAACAGAAACATGATGAATGTGCATGTAGAGACGAAGAGCAGAGCGACGGGACGGCTCGTGTATCTGCAGCCGATCAATCAAGGACTTCTGAAGGACACAGTGTGTGTGTTTCCAGGGAGGGCTGAGAGAGTTTCTGTTTCATAGCTTTAACTTTATGGAAACAGAAAGAAAAGATGTTAGTTTGCTCTTCATTCAGGGTGATCCAGAAAGACAAAGAATCTGCATGTTTTAGATTTTTAAATCATGTCTCCATATTACTCATGTTTAAAGAAGATGGTTTGAGTTAATCATATTTTTGTACCAAGCTGCAGGATTCAAAGCATCTCCTAAAGTCCGTCTCTCCTAACATGGTGCACAGAGCTAAAATCCTACAGTGCTGCGTCCTTTTCTGGATGTTCTGTAATCTTATGTACCTCATCTGAGCAGAGGTACTCACTCTCCCTCTCACACATTGAGTGTGTGTGTGTCTCTCTCTCTCTCACATGGAAAGCAGACTATACAAACTGAAGCTTTAGTGGCTGAGAGCTGCAGAGCACTAAGTCTAATGAAGTGAAGCGTCGTCCTGAGGTTGATTATGAGAGCTAACATGATTGGTGAAACCAGGTCTTTTCGTGTGTGTGTGTGTGTGTGTGCGTGCGTGCGTGCGTGCGTGCACATTATGTGTGTGTGTGTGTGTTTATACAATCTTCTCTCTAATTGTCTGACAGATGATGGTGGGAGGGGGTCATTGCGGTCAGTGTGCCGGACAGGTTCTCTGTGACGTGTGTGTTAAAGTGTGTAAGTGTGTGTGTTTGTGTGTATGGATATGGGATTATCATCGAACAGTGAGAAGACAGCGTGTCCTCTCTTACTTTGCACTAAACAGGGTGAGTCAGAGGCTCAGAGCCTGTGATGCAGCACTTCCTGGTACAGATGAGTATTTATCAGAACACTCTATAATCAGATGCAGCGTGTGTGTGTGTGTGTTCAGTTCATCCAAACGGGACGTTCAGACCTGCAGACAGGGTTCAGACTAAACTGGAGGATCTTTAAAGTGACTGAAAGGTGATGATTGTGTGATAAATATTCATGGCATGTTTAGTCTGTGAGACATAAAAGAGGGTTGAGGTCAAAAAGCTTCAAAATGTGATAGAAGATGCAACCAGTAAATAAACGTTCTCTTACAAAAGCAGTTCTGAAAACCAGCCTTAATGTGATCATTTTAGGACTAGACTTTTTTTCTGGATCCACAGATGGAAAAATACTCATACAAAGTACAGACCAAAAGTTTGGACACACTTTCTTATTCAATGTGTTTTCTTTATATTCACGACTATTTACATTGTAGATTCTCACCGAAGGCATCAAAACTATGAATGAACATGGAGTTATTTACTTAACAAAAAAAGGTGAAATAACTAACAACATATTTTTTATCCTAGTTTCTTCAAACTAACCACCCTTTACTCTGATTACTGCTTTGTATACTTTAGGCATTCGTGAAGAGGTCGTCACCTGAAATGGTTTTGACTTCACAGCTGTGCTTTATCAGGGTTAATTAGTGGAATTTATTGCTTTATCAATGGGGTTGGGACCATAGACTGTAGAATGAGTGGACGTAATGATGTTCTGCTCAAACTGAAGCCTCCAGCAGATGCCCCGCCCCCTGGTGTCTGGCTGCAGTATAGGTCATAAGCCCCGCCCCCTGGTGTCTGGCTGCAGTATAGGTCATAAGCCCCGCCTCCCCATGTATTCCAGATATGAGCCGGGAAAACTTAAAAAATTACGATACCTGGTAGAAACGTTTCTCTCATCCTTACGCTAAGGTGGTATGACGATGTCATCTGGCTGCATGGTGTTCGGGTGTTTTTTTTCTGAGAAGTTAGTTTCTCATTAGTTATTGGACATTAAAAAACGCGATATGAGTTTCGTTTAATGATAGTTGACAGCTGCCGTTCATGAGTAGTTTTTATCGGGGATATAAGAAACTTCGGGAAAGAGCCAAAAGGAGACTAAACCTTCTGAAGAAGAAGAAATAAATATTATTATTTCTCTTTTTTACTTGGCTCCGGGATCGTAGAACGTTGACAGGCGGAGCCACGCTGTCCATTCTATATACAGTCAATGGTTGGGACCATCGGTTGTGTTGTGCAGAAGTCAGGTTAATGCACAGCCAACAGCCCGATTGGACAACTGTTAAAATACATATTATGGCAAAAACCAATCAGCTCACTAAAAAGAAAAACAAGTAGCCATCATTACTTTAAGAAATGAAGTCAGTCCAGTAAATGGTCATACAAATAAAGAAAACGCAAATTGAATGAAAAGGTGTGTCCAAACTTTTGGCCTGTACTGTATAACATAGGACCAATCAGAGGACCTGAGGTCGTCCAGCAGTCTGAGCCTAAAGCAGCTTCACTAAAGGCCAATCAGAAGCTGTTTCCATGACACTTTTTCACAAAATCAAAGCGATATTTCTGAAGTTTTGAGTAAGTACAATTGTAGCTTGCTGGTGTTTCTGTTATGACTAGAATCACACACAACTTGAGTAGAATCTCATCCAGTTAGATTCAATTTGCAAAATGTGAAAGAAGGAAGGAGGACTGTAACAGGAAGTAACCATGGATACCACAAACTTTATATGAGATAAACTGTAATTTTGATGGAAGTTACTGTTGTTGCCAATGTTGTTGACGGATGAAAGTAAAGGAAGTTTAAATATGAACACTAGAGTCTTTATGTGTGACAAGGAACCAAGGAGTTAACAGAAGCATCTCATATTCACATCTGGTGATGCGTTTTAGCAAAAAAAGTGTTTCTATAGCACTTTTGTGATAAACTTTCGTCATTAAAACTTCAGTGAAAAATCACCTCATGAGACTGTAAAAACTTTTCGTTGAAAATTGAGTTGTTTTTATTTTATTTTATTTTTTTAATGTTGGTTTTTACACAAAAAGCTAAAAACTAATGTCTTATTTCAAATGATCTTACCAAGACAATTTTCACATGTTCAATAGGCAGATTTTTATTTATTTTCTTTGCTTATTACAAGAAAAAAAAATTCCAGCTTTAATTTTCATTTTGCTTATCTTTGGCCTTTTTTCCAGTGCTTGAGAGTGAAAATGTGTTTGTGTAAATCTTTATGTTAAATTATTCTTGTTAGACTGAATCTGAGTCACAATCATATGACAGTCCATAAAGAAGTCTTGATTCAAGATGTTCAAAGACAAAAATGAGGCCTGGATCGTTAATTAAAAGTAGATATTCTGACATGGAGATAAAGATATCTTTGTGCGGTTCCTTGCATTGAGACATTTTTGTTTGAGCAATTTTTCTTACTCCATTGGCAGATTATTAAATACTTCAGTTGTCATTTTCTTCGTCTGATATCCTAAAATAAGACTTTTTCTTGTCTTGTCAGCTGAATGTGGTTCATAGTAAGTCTAATATGACAATTTTACTAATAATAAAACATAGAGACTTCATTAGACTTCAATTTCATTGTAGAGACTCAGAAAAATACATAAATATGGGTTCATCAGCTTCCTTCAAAGCCTCCACATTAGTTTTTTGAATGCGTGTATGTGGAACAGAAATGTCCATATTTGGATAGAAGCGAGATCACCCTCAGACCGTCCATCCAAGCTTCTTATTGGCTGTTAACTGCAGAGTGAGACTCTACATGTGAGGGCAGCTGAGTGGATTTTTCTGTGTTGCTCAAAAAAAGCTAAAAGCTCCAAGAATGACTCCATGAACTGAATAACTCTGAACAAACGACCTGCCTGATCAGCCTGCTGTCCTCTCTGCAGCAGACCTGCACGTATGAACTGAGGGACAACACCGGTTCTGTCTTATTGCTGCTGAAATACTTGTGTTCAGTAATCATGAAGCCCCTGTGCAAGCTCCCAACAACACATCAAGTCATCTGCATGCAGGAGCAGTGTCAGGTGGTTTAAGGGGTTAAAGTAGGGAGACCATATTCTGAAAACCCAGAACTGTCTCTTTGAGATCCTGCAAAAATACCCAAAGATACTCAAAGACCACAGAGTATCTTTCTACCCCAAAAATGAATTTTAAACGCTCCTTTGGAGTTTCTATAATGTAAACATAATAATGTATAGACGCCCATTTCTACCAGTTAAGATTGAGATTTTTTTCTTCTATTTTTGCCCATATTAGGTAGAAATTATGAGACAAAAGTCTAACCAATGAGATTAAAAGGTGAAATCACGACTTATTTTATTTCAAATGTTGACTTAACATGGGCCAAAAATTAGTCAACTAAGACAATTTTTTTTTCTTGCTCATATTAAGTTCAAATTTTGAGATAAAAAAAATCAAATCCATGACAGAAGAAGTCAAATGTCAACTTTATACGTCAGAATTTTGATTTATGGTAAAATTCTAACATTTCTTCACTCATCATTTTTGCTTAACTTTCTCAAGATTTTGACTTTATTATCTTTCACTTTCAACTTTTACCCCAAAATTTCCACTCTTTTTTTTCTGAATTTTGAATCGTAATCTTAAATTTTGACTTAATATGGGCCAAGATTATTTTTCAACAAAGCCAAGTTTTTTTTTTTTACTTTATCTCTAGGTTTGACTCACTTGTCCTGCAATTTTGACTGTCTATACCAGAATTTTGACTTTTTATCTTAGAATTTTGACTTTAAATTGCAAATTTTACATGTATGGGGAAAAAAAAAGAATGTCAACAATGCCAAGTTTCCCTCTCTTTTTTTTGACCTGGCAGAAATGGGCTTCCATGATAATGCCTCAGCACATGCTTGAATAAAAAGAAAATACATTTATATATCCTCTTGGGGAAAAAAATAATGCCTCAAAATCCCAGTTGGACTTTAATCTAAATTTTGAGGTGAGGGAAAAGTCCCTTGAGATGCAGCACCTGGTTATTAAGGGGGTCTCACAAATACCAAAAACATAAAAAATACAATGAACAGTGACGGTAGCAAAAAATAAAAATAAAAATAATAATAATAATCCATCTTCATCACCACCTTCACACCCAAGTCCACTCAGTTACTTAAACATCTGATAAATTTACTTGTTTATAAGTCTGTTCATGCACACACACACATATATAAACAAACATAGATCAGCAAGATATAAAAATAAATGGATAAATGATATAAAACAAATAGCTCAAAACAAGAACAACCAAGTTCAGCTTAAAAATATGACAGGACGAGATGGCTCTTAAAGAGGGGGGAAGATTATTCCAATCATGGGAATCTGGGGACAACAAAAAAAGGATAATTCAAACGTCTTAAATGATATGAGGATGAAAATTTGACAAGTAATTGTTTCAAGTATGCGTATGCACAAGTATATATTTGGTCTGTAAAAGAACATTTTTACTTCAGCATTTTCTCTCTGAGAGTGCAGCACAAACAGTCAGTTTCATGTTTTCCTGCTCAACATCTTGACAGGTTGGTGCATCAGAATAATGCCAGTCGCTCAGTGCAGCTTTGCTTTAGTATAAATATCAATGGTCTGTGGAGCAATTAAAAAAAATATTTAAAAAAAATAAAACATTTTTGGGAATTTTATAAAATCCCTCAGGTATAATTTTACCACCAAAAAGGAGGACAGATCTGAGTAAAAGAGGACGTTTGGTCACCTGAGGTAAAGAGGAGCAGATAATCTGGTGATGACATTTCTTTTTCTTCTTCTCTGTCTCCCGTCAGACTCCACAAAGAAGTTGAAGGATGTGCTGGAGGAGTTTCACGGTGAAGGAGTCCTCTCCAAATATAACCCTGAGCAGGTGAGTCTGAGGAAGAGAGAGTCACAGAGCTCTCATCCTTCACCCGCTCTCCTCCTTTTTCTTCTTCTTCTTCTTCCTGTCACATTATCTGATGGATTCTCTGTCCCGCTCTTATTCTGCCGCCCGTGCTCATGCAGGCGCTAACGTGGCGTGACGTTATCAGGGGCTCGCTGAGATCCTCTCATTCAGTGAAATATCAGTCACTGAGGTGCTTAGTCACAGCCCGCAGCTTCAGACGGAGGCTGTGGTGGAGACACACCCTCGGCATCAACTTTGGCACCTGACGTCAGCAGACGGAGCGACTGCAGCTGAGACAGACTCTGTTCTCCCCTCGGCTTTAATGTCTTTCTCTCTCTGTCTCCTAACTTTCACACACAAACCCTCAGCTTTAGGAGGAGGTTTGGGTCCATGTCTAAGTGTTTGAACTGTTTTATATTTCCTCTTCATCCCACTCTCTCGTAGTATGAAAGCAGCCTTTAAATGAGAGCTGAGGCATTAAACTCACCTGCTGAAGTTATCGTCCTGTTGGCTGTGAGGAGTTTTGAATATTTATGGTCAGTGAAACGCTGACATCAGCCAGAGGATGCTCTTTTTCCATTTTTATTTGATTCTCTTCATTGTTTCAGCAGAATTGGACTCTAAAGATTTAAAAAACAGTGCTGCAGTCAGATCTCTAAGGAAATTAAAAAGAGGTGAATTTGGCCCAAATGACTCTGTGAGTGTTTAGGAATGTGTGAGAGAAAGCCAACGTCAACTAAACGAGCAGATCGATAGGACACAACAAAGGTTTAGACGGACTTTCCCTTCTCATCCTCAGACTCATTCCCTCTCCCGTATTGTCAGACCCCTTTCCTTCTTCCTCATCCATAAAATCCTTTTCCTTCTTCCTTATCCTCAGAGTCTTTTTCTTTCTTACTATTCCTCAAATTCTTTCATCTTCAGACCCTATTTCCTTCCTCATCATCCTCACAATCCTTTCCAATCTTTAGACTCTTTTCCTTTTTTCCTCATCTTCAAAATCCATTTCCATCCTCCTCATCTTCAGACTCCTTTCCTTCTTTTCATTGCAATCGTTTTCCCCTTTCCTCATCCTCAGATTCCTTTTCCTTTTTCTTCATCTTCAGGCCCCATTTCCTCCTTACTCATCCTCACGATCCTTTTCCTTCTTCCTCAACTTCGGACTCCTTTCCTTTTTCCTCATCCTCAAAGTCTTATTCCTCATTCTCCCCCCGTATCATCAGACTCCTTTCCATCTTCCTCATCTTTAGACTCCTCTTCCTCATCCTCATTCTCACAATCCTTTTCCTCCTTTCTCATCCTTTTACCCCTTTTCCTTCTTCCTCATCCTTAGACTCTTCTTCCTTCTTCCTTTTTCTCAGACTCCTTTTCCTTCTTACTCATTGTCACAATCCTTTCCCATCTTCTTTATCCTTTAGCTCCTTAACCTTTTTTCTCATCTTTAAATGTCTTTTCCTAATTCCTCATCTTCAGACTCCTTTCCTCTTCCTCATCCTTAAAGTCCTTTTCCTCCTTCTCCCCCTTATCATCAGACTCCTTTCCATCTTCCTCATCTTCAGACTCCTCTTCCTTATCCTCATTCTCACAATCCTTTACCCCCTTTCTCATCCTTTAACTCCTTTTCCTTCTTCCTCATAGTCAGACTCCTTTCCTTCTTCCTCATCCCCAGACTCTTCTTCCTTTTTCTCAGACTCCTTTTCCTTCTTCCTCATTCTCACAATTCTTTTCTTCGTTCTCATCTTTTGACTCCTTTCCTTTTTCCTCATCCTCAATGTCCTTTTCCTCTTTCTCTATCATCACACTCCTTTCCGTCTTCCTTATCTTTGGACTCCTTTTCTTCTTATCATTGCAATCCTTTTCCTCCTTTCCTCATCCTCAGATTCATTTTTCTTTTTTCTTCATCTTCAGGCCCCATTTCCTTCTTATTCATCCTCACCATCTTTTTCCTTCTTCTTCAACCTCGGACAACTTTCCTTTTTCCTAGTCCTGAAAGTCCTTTTCCTCCTTCTCCTCCCTTATCATCACACTCCTTTCCATTTCCCTCATCCATATTCTAACAATCTTTTTTTCTCTTTTCTCATCCTTTAACTCCTTTCTCATCTCATCCTCAGACTCTTTTTCCTTCTTGATTTTTCTCAATGTCCTTTTCCTTCTTTCTCATCCTTACAAGACTACTTTCCTTTTTTCCTCATTATTGCAATCCTTTTCCCCTTCCTTGATCCTCAGACCCCTTTTCCTTTGCCCTCATCTTCAGACTCCTTTCCCCTTCCCTCATTCTCAAAGTTCTTTCCCTCCTTCTTTATCATTACACTCCTTTCCATCATCCTCCTCTTTGGACTCCTCTTCCTCATCCTCATTCTCATAATCCTTCCCCTCCATTCTCATCCTTTGGCTCCTTTTCTTTCTTCTTCCTCATCCTCGGACCCATTTTCCTTCTTCCTCATCCTCTGACTCCTTTTTCAGTCTTCTTCATCTTCAGACTCCTTTTCCGTCTTCTTTATGTTCAGACCCCACTGCCTCTTCCTAATCGTCACACTCCTTTCCATCCTCCTCATCTTGGGACTCCTCATCCTCATTCTCACAATCCTTTTCCTCCTGTCTCATCCTTTAACCCCTTTCCTTCTTCCTCATTCCTCCTCAGACTCCTGTTCCTGCCTCCTCATCCTCACAATTTTTTTTCCTTTTCCCTGTCTTCTACCTCATTCTCGTCCACACTAATTTCCTCTTTCCTATTCCTAAAGCTACTTTTCCTTCTTCTTCATCCTTCCCTGGACTCCTTTTCATGCCTCCTTATTCCCCCTCTTTTTCCCCTCTTCCATACCTACCTCAGTCATTTCATTCTTCCACATCCTCAGATTCATTTTCCTTCTTACTCATTTTCTAGCTAATTTCCTCCTTCTTCCTCATCCTCAGATTCATTTTCCTCCTACTTTATTTTGAGACTCTTTCCTTTTCCTTCTTCCTTTTTCTCACACCACTTTTCCTGCTTCCTTATCCTCAGACTTGTTTTCCTTTCTCTTTATCTTCAGTAGCTCTCCCTTTTCCTCATCCTTAAAATCATCTTCCTTCTTTCTCTTCCTCACACCACTTTTCCTTCTTCCTTATCCTCACACTCCTTTCCTTTTTCCTCTTCTTGGGACTCCTCATCCTCATTCTCACAATCCTTTTCCTCCTTTCTCATCCTTCAAGTCCTTTCCTTCTTCTTCATTCCTCCTCAGACTCCTGTTCCTTCTTCCTTATCCTCACAATTTTTTCCCTTTTCCCGTTCTTCTACCTCATTCTTGTCCGCAATCATTTCCTCTTTCCTATTCCTAAAACTCCTTTTCCTTCTTCTTCATCCCTCCCCAGACTCCTTTTCATGCCTCCTTTTTCTCACTTTTTTTCCTTCTTCCCTAACTTCCTCATCCTTTTCATTCTTCCTCATCCAGACTCATTTCCTCCTTCTTAATCCTAAAACTTCCCTTCTGACTTCCTCATTTTTTCATTTCTTTCCCATCTCAGCCTCCTCTTCCTCATCCTCATCCTCATCCTAAAACTAGTCCTCCTCCCTCTTCATCCTCAGAATAATTTTTCTTATTTTTATGTAGACTCCTCTTCCTGTGTCTTTATCTTTACTCTCCTCACCCTCCTCATCCTCAGCCTCCTCTCTCTCCTCTTCACCTCAAAACTCTCTCCCTACTATCATCTTCCTACCTCTTCATCCTCAAACACCTTTTTCTTCATCACGTTTTGTGATGACTAACATCACGGCTGGACGTTTGGCGCCGTGTGAAGCAGACTTTATGTTCGTGTTTCCTCTCTGCCTCCACGCTGTCACCTGGCGCCAAAATGACCGGTGTGATCCTGCCTCTGCCATCCATCAGTGTGTGTTTATGTGTGAATATAAGTGTGTGTTTATGTCTCTTTTATGACTCATCCTCACATCGTTCTGTCTGTAGTGGAATCTTCTCCTCCAGCTGACGACAAAAGCAGAGAGTGACCCCTCTCTCGTCCTCTCTCACACTCTCTGCTTCACTCAGTGTATTTCGAGCCTCTTCTGCTGAGTTTAAAGACTAAAGAAGAAAAAAGAGAGTGCTCAGAGTGATGCGGCTGCTGTCGAGACCGTTGGGTGTATTCATTGAGCAGATTAGCAAACAAACAACAGCTCCATAATTCTCTGTGGCTGATGGGAGACAGACGCTGCACCTCACACCCACAGGGTTCCCCTCTGCGTGCTGCGGTTAAAGGCTCCATCAGGGAACGTGAACTCATCAGCACTTCGTTAAAGCTCGTACTCTCTGAAGCAGAAAGGATGACAACAAGGGAGTGTGTTAGAGCAAAGCAGACTGTAAATGTGTGTCTGTGATACTTTTTGTTCTGAGGGAAGAGGCACTGACGTGACAGAGATGTTGTTTTTAAGAGAGAAACATCCGAAGAGGTCATGTGAGCGGAGGATGGATCCGTGTTCCCAGGGTCACATGTTTCTCAGCTTAATATCCTCTTTATATGAAAAATGAAGACGACCTGAACGAGATCTGTGAGCATCTCAGCCAGTCTCTCTCTCTCTCTGTTTCAGGCCATGTCCACACATAGCTCGGTATCTGGGAAACCACATGTATTTCTTTATACGTTTAGGCCTGTCATCTGCAAGAAACAGCAGTTTTACATCACTTAAAGTAATCTTTTCTGAAAACATAAGCCAAAGTGATGATCTCTGACAACTCTGGTTTTATGTTTTTATGTATTGTTATGCCCTGTCTTAGGATGGCCAGGACACAACATGATAAAACCCGTTTTCCCCAGGTCCAAAGCAGCCATAAAAACAAACTGAGAACTCAAAGAAATTCAGAGGTTGTAATTTATTTGCCAACGAAAAAAAAGGATAGTAAAATTCCCATTCCCAATAATCAACCGAAAATACCCCAGGGTGACTCTGAACTAAAAGAACTCATAACCAGCCTAATCTATAGGTTAAAGTAAATTCTAACCCACAAATCAACAGAAACAAAATACCCTGAACAAGTAACGTGACATGAATCAAAGAATCCCCCCTACTATAACCCAGAAAACGAACAAATTGATGCAACACAGCAGAACAAAGGATCAACAGAAACATGGCGTGGGTTCTTGGGAGGTGAGGGAGATTTGGGATTCCCCTGCCGTCAGCTGATGTCAATGCTTCTCTTTTTAAGGACGCGCTGTCTCTGATGTGCCCAATTGGCTGGTGAGCTGAGGGAGATCAGTCACCGCTGGGAACCTACACTTGCACCCGCACACACACACATACGTATACACTAAAACTGCACTGCAAATAACGGTAATGTAATACAACATATAACCTAATAACCCCAAAAAAAGAAAAAATTACAACCAAGGTCATAACAGTATATGCCAGGAAACAGTTTTTGGATCTCAAATGTCACAGCTTGCAACAAAAAAGCCATTGACATTAAATTTATGTTACATCATGGTGAGCATTAATGCTACAGGTGTATTAGTTTGAACCAATGACTGTATATAGAATGGACAGCGCGGCTCCGCCTGTCACCATACTAAGTTTTTCAAGCCGAAAAACCCCGTTTCTCTAGCCGCCATTGTGCAGCCAGAGTCTGCACAGTAGAGAATTTCCGCTGGAGCCAAGTAAAAAAGAGAAATAAAAATATTTATTTCTTCTTCTTCAGAAGGTTTAGTCCCCTTTTGGCTCTTTCCCGAAGTTTCTTATATCCCCGAGAAAAACTACTCACGAATGGCAGCTGTCAACTATAGTAAAACGAAACTTATATCACGGTTTTTAACGTCCAATAACTAATGAGAAACTAACTTCTCAGGAAAAAAAACACCTGAACACCATGCAGCCAGTTGACATCATCATACTGCCTTAGCGTAAAGATGAGAGAAACGTTTCTACGAGGTATCGTAATTTTTTAAAGTTTTCCTGGCTCATATCTGGAATACATGGGGAGGCGGGGCTTATGACCTATACTGCAGCCAGACACCAGGGGGCGGGGCATCTGCTGGAGGCTTCAGTTTGAGCCGAATGTCATTACGTCCACTCATTATACAGTCTTTGGTTTGAACATTGATGCAAACACTTCTTCCTGCTTTTTTCTTCAAGTGTGTCTAATCACTTACATTGAAGAGCAAACTTCTTTATTGATCCAAACGAAAAATCCTGGTGCAATGTTTTCATCGTAGTCATGTTTGCAGCGTTGTCTCTGGCTGCACACTGGCGGCCAATGGCAGCTCCAGTTAGCGGGTTCTTTTGGCTTCAAAACCGTATGACGTTTTAGAATACTCTTATCCACACCTGATTATTTTTTAGAAAAAAAATTGTCCACACATAACAGGGGAAATCTGTGGAAAAGTGTGACTCTAAGCATGCCATACCAATAGGTGGCAGTGTTTTTCAGACCTTAAACCTGTGCCAGCCAACCAGAATGGATCCCTGTCATTCTGTCTATTCTAAGCTTGAAAGAAGTGTTTGCAGCAATGATAAAACTAACAAAACTCCACATTATGTTGCATGTATGTGATGTTAAAAGCTTTTAGTCCCAAGCGGTGATGTTTGAGATGTGAAAACTTTGGTTACCAGCATATACACAAAACCATGAGTTTCCCCAAATCTTCACTTTGGCCATAAAACTGCAGTTTTGTGTGGTTGACAGGTCCAAACATATAAAAATACCTGTGCTTTCATAGTTACCCGGCCTCATGAGGACATGGCCGTAAACTTCACCCATCAAAGGGTTTGCTCGGCTACATGTGGGTGATTTTTTGTTATAAATGATGAGGTGTGGATGAAAGTATTTTTAAAAAAGAATGAGGGAGGATATTCATTTTTGTACCCAGCCACGTGTGAACAAGGCCTCAGCCTCTCAGATGACTTTCTCATTCCTCTCATTCCTCTTTCCTAATCTGTGATGGAGACAGGACAGCAGATCCCTGAGTGTTACCTGTTAAAGCCACATAAAGCCCATCACATCACGCTGTCAGCCCTGCCTGCAGAAAAACCATTACACTGAGCGTAGAAATGTGTCATCGCCGCTCAGGGAGAGATTCAGAGATTGGCAGACGTGAACGTGAGCTTGCTCACTAGCTCGCTCGGTTAGACTCTGGGGGAACGTGTTTTCCTCGGGGACGAGTTTTCCTCAGACATTTGGGTGTGCTTACACTTCAGGCTGTCACTCAAACCCAACACTTGCTATGATTTCTATATTTGCTGCACAGAATAGAAAGAAGTCTGTGCTGGTTTTTATGACCTGATCTGCAGCATGATGCAAAGTTAAACCCTCAAGGTTTCTTTCTCCAAATAAGGAGAGGAGACTGATGTCAGTCAGAGCTGGATTCAGGAGCTTTTAGGGTCAGACAAACACTGATGGAGGATCTTCATCACGGTGTGGACGTCACTTTTAGCAGCTTTAACCTGACCAACAGAAACATTGTGGAAACTTTTTCCACATGCAGAAAGGATCAGCTCCACTTTGTCCTAATTTGGTGTGAAGTGAATGTTCCCCTGAGAGAAAGGCTTTAGTTCGACTTCAGATGTTTGCTCGCTTTATTTGCTTTGAAAGGAAAATGTATACAGACTTAAACCTGATGAAACAAACATGAGATCTGGAGTTTAATCCATCTGCTCATACAGAAATGAAGCTTTCTCTTGGTCAAAGAAGTTATTCTTGTCCTCTTTTTGACATTTTTTTAAAATAAAATCTGTGACCAAACTTCCTTCATTAAAACAGCTAACCCCTTATCTTCCTTCCCTCCCTCTTTCCTTCCTTCTTTCTTTCCTTCCTTCCCTACTTGTCTCTTCTTCTTTCTTTAACAGAAGCAAGACGTTCTCAGCCAAGTAAGCCTCGCTGGCCGGCGGCTCTGCATGCTGTGTGGTGTCTGTGTCGGCAGACTGCATGTCCACTAACATACATAACCAGCTTTATCTGCTACAGATGGTCTGTCAGTGGGTCAGAGGGTCAAAGGTCAAAGGTCACAGGGTTGTTCAGTTGAGTTCAGCCCTACGGGTTCGCCAAATGGCGCTGTGAGGTAATCAGAGCAGGGAGAGGAGGGAGGGATTGGGTTCTCGAGCTAAGGATTGATGATAATCTTTAGTTTCCTCTCATTTTTTCGGACCCATGGAGCATCCAAAGGTTTGTCTGGATTCAGCTTTTATTTACTGGTATCGTGATTAGGCTGAAAGAAATCTCAGGGCGTTGCCTGAAAGTGGATTAAAACAAAGCCTTGACTGATTTTTCCCCTTTTCTGTTACATCATTAGTGTGGAGTTAGCGTACAAGGCTCTAAGGATTTTGCAGACCCAATTCTAGTGAAGTTGGGACATTGTGTAAAATGTAAACGAAAAGAGAATACCATGATTTTCAAATCTTGTTTAACTTATGATCAATTCAATTTACTACAAAGTCAAGATATTTATTGTTCAGACTGATCAACTGTTTTTTTTTTTTTTTTTTAATATTCACTCTTGAATTTGATGCCTGTAATTCATTCCTAAAAAGCTGGGACAGGATCAACAAAAGACTGGGAAAGTTGAGTGATGCTGTAAAAACACCTGTTTGGGTCATTCCACAGGTGAACAGGTTCACTGGAAACAGTTGAGTGTCATGATTGGGTATAAAAGGAGCATCCCTGGAAGACTCAGTCCTTCACAAGCAAAGATGGGGCCAGGTTCACCACTTTGTCAACAACTGCATGAACAGATAGTCCAACAGTACAAGAACAATGTTTCTCAATGTACAGTTGTTAACGATTTGTGGATTACATCATCTACAGTCCTTTGACCCCTGCATGCTGTGTGGTGTCTGTGTCTGTGCTGCATTAAAAACCCCCATCATTGTGTGAAGGATATTAGTACGTGGGCTCAGGAACACTTCAGAAAACCATTGTCAGTTAACACAGTTCATCAGTACATCTACAAGTGACAGTTCAAACTCTACCATGCAGAGACAAAGTCAGATATCAACAACAGACAGAAATGCCACCACTGCTGGCTTCTCTGGGCCTGAGCGCATCTGAGACTGACTGTGGTAAAGTGGAAAAGTCTGCTGTGGTCTTACAAGTCCACATTTCACTCTTTTTGGAAATCATGGCAAGGTGTCCTCCAGGCCAAAAGGACAAACCTGATTGTTACCAGCACAAAGTGCAAAAGCCAGTATCTTTGATGGTATGGGGATATGTTAGTGCCCATAGCATCATGGGTAACGGTCATCTGTGAAGGCAGCATCAATGCTGAAAGGTACATCCAGTTTTTGGAGCAACTCATTCTGACAATCAAGCCACATCTTTTTCAGGGGGCGTCTCTGATTATTTTAGCAAAACAATGAAACCAAGACACATTCTGCATCTGTTACAACAGCGTAGCTTCGTAGTGAAAGAGTGCAGCAACTAGACTGACCTGCCTGCAGTCCAGACCTGTCTCTCAATGAAAATGTGTGGAACATTATGAAGTGCAAATTACAACAACGGAGACCCCAGACTGTTGAGCTGACTGAAGTTGCTCATCAAACAAGAATGTGAAAAGAATTCCAGCTCCAAAGCTTCAACAATCAGTGTCCTCAGCGCACAAATGCTTATTGAGTGTTACAAAAGGAAAGGTGATGTAACAAAGTGGGAAACATGAACCTGTCCCAGCTTTTTAGGATTATATTGCAGGGATCAAATTCAAAATGAGTTAATATTTTCATAAAACAATAAAATGTATTCAGTTTGAAGAATAAATGTCCTGTCTTTGTAGTTTATCCAGTTGAATATAGGTTAAACAGGATTTGGACGCCATAGTATTCTGTTTTTTTTTCTGTTTTTATTTATGTTTCATGTAATGTCCCAACTTCATTGGAATTGGGGTTGTGCATCTCAGACTATCAATAGTGTTAATACCTCCCTTGTGGAATAAGAATAAGGTTTGTTGGGGTCACCTTGTTTTCCTGACAGTCAGGTTTGTTTTCAGAAATCTGTCATCAGTTCCTCTGGAGACGTTTCAGCTTCAGTTTAAAGAGAAATCCTCTGATTGTTTTAACGCCTCTGACCTTTACAGCTCCATTCAACTCATGTTGTCATCAAGCTTTAACTGTTTCACCTCAAATCAAACCTTCAAACTCTCATTCCAGGCCTGAGCAACATGAAGTCCATCATTACTTCCTCCTTTCTCATCGTGGTTATAAATCAACGTCCGTCTGTGCTTGGTGAAAGCTTTGTTTACTAGTGAAACTCACCAATCCTGTGAATCTTTCTCCCTTTTCTCCCTGTGCAGCCCATCGACTATGAAGGCTTCCAGCTCTTCATGGCGACGTATCTGGAGAACGACATTCCAGAGGAGCTTTGTCAGCATCTCTTCACCTCCTTCAAGAGCAAGACGGGAGGCTGCTCCCCCGAGCCGCCGCGAGCAGGAACCAGCTTACTGGGTGAGTTGTTTCAGCTTTTAATGATCCTCCAGGTATGAGCCAGGATCTTTGTAACTGTAACCAAACACAGAAATGATCCCGTGTGCTGGGCAACAGGTCTCAGACTGGATGAGTTTAAGGGGTTGCGTTATGAAAACTATCAACGTAATCCACACTCTTTCCCCTCTCTGCTGTGAGAAACCTCCAAACACTGGGCTAAACACTGAGACTCTCTCATGCAAACAGAAGAGTTGATTCACCACTAAGCGGTCACTGCGGAGCTTCTCTCTGCCCAGAGCAGACGCCTGAAGTCATGGAGGGTTTTAGGTCGGTTGCACTTTGCTCTGAACAGTATGCAAACTGCCTCAGTCGTCCCTCAGTGCGAGTGCTGCGTGGGCTCTGGCAGCATCTCCACGGTCTGCTCCTCAGTGCAGAGCAGCTGAGCAGACAGATGGAGCGCTGAATGAGAAATCTATTTCTGTGGCTCAGAAAGTGAAGAGGCAACAAGTGCAGAGCGGCTGAATGTGAGAAGCCGAGACTGAGTTTGAGGAGTTGAAGTTGACAGTTTGTCTTAGTTTGTGACGTCTCGGCTCCGTCCAGACCTCTCCTCCTGTTGCTCTGCAGAGTCCTCTGAGTTTCTCCTACTGTCAGTCCTAAAAAGCAGAAGAGGGAGAAGATCCTTTTGCCTGCAGAAGTAAGAGATGGACTTAAGAGAGTTTTGGCTTTTGTTCAACTGTAAAACTCCATCTTTTGGTCTTTGTTCCTGCAGTGTTCCTCGAAGACAGAAGAGAATCTCAAAGGTGAATCTCTTTGGAAACAGCTGTAAAATAAATCTATAATTAAAAAATGAACATGATAACTTTCTGCAGACTTCTTTCTGCTCTGATTTACAGCAGTATCAGATTTTGCAGTGATCACTTATCAGCTTGTCATAATTTGTTTGACCGTCTTCAATCTTTTCTGCGTAAGAAGCATCAAATGATGCCGACATCGCCCCCTGTTGGCGTCCTCAGAGGCTAAAGGGAGTGTGAGGACTTTCCAAGTGGTCTTGAAAAAGTCTCATCTTTAGATCTATACCTGATCATAATCCACAATTCTAAATGAGGATATCAGCACTAACATAGTTCTTTTCTCAGTGCTTATTCCCAGTTTGCTAAGTGAGTCAGACTGGACAGGATGGATTAATGGCAAGTTGAGGTCTCTATGACAAGGCCATGCAGACTGACAATATTAAGCAGTGAGAAGAGAGATCTTAGTTTTTCTCTGCTGAAAACAATTTCTTGCATTTATTAAATTGTAAAAGTAGACACTGGAGCTGGACTGTCTGACAGAAAAAGGAACAGAGGAGGAGAATAAGGCATAATGAGAGTGTTATAGAGCACGAGCTAAAGGCTAAAACAGGGATAAAGACTAAAACACAAGCTTAAGGCTAAAATATGGGCTAAGATTAAAACATGAACTTTAGGCTAAAACACAAGCTAAAGGCTAGAACAGGGGCTAAAGGCTAAAACATCAGCTAAATGACAAAACACAAGCTAAAGACTTAAACGAAAGCTTAAGGATAAAACACAGGCTAAAGGCTTTAACCCAAGCTAAAGGCTGAAAACGCAAGATAAATGCTGAAACACAAACTAAAGGCTAAAACAGGGTTAAGCTGTTTGTGGAAATGTTCTTTCCAACCCACATGCAGCAGTTATTCTGCAGTGAAGTGTTCCAACCTGAGAATCCATCAAAAAAAAATGAAGAGCCAGGTTAATTTATCAAGTTATTGTTAATTTTAGTTATGGTTTTTCATGTTGAAGAAATTTGTTAAACAACTGGGATTTTACAATAGAAACAGTTAAATGTTGTTTTGATACAGTTTAAAAAACTGTTTGCCTGATGAAGGTCTTGGCACCAAAATGTTAATCAACAGTGATTCTTTGCAAGTTTGACAATGTGCAGGTGTTTCCCTTTGATATTATTGCTGGATACCTGCTCGCTGACATACCTGTCCATGAAATAGATGTGCGAGATTACCTCCTTTTATTCTTAAACAAGTTAACATTTTTATCACACAAACACACACAAAAGTACCAAAAATGAGTACTGTTGTTGAGTACTGATACCTATTTCTCTGATCCTTCTAATTCCATGGGTATTGGTTCTGTATGGGTTCAAATATTAAAGGTACTTATCCCTTTCTGAGATTAACTGTAGCTGGCTACTAAACTGTGCAACGAACTTACAAAGTTTGTTAGGTGTCGCATTTCAAACAAAAAGCGCCAGTAACTGTTAATAAACACATCACCTTGTCACGTCCTATAGAGTAAATAGTTATCTTGAACAAAAAAAAGTGGAGTTAGAAAGATCTAAACTACTTTCACTTTCAAAACAAATACAGCTCTGGAAAAAATTAAGAGACCAGTGCAAATTTTTCAAACATGTAGAGATGCTGATTTCTGAAAAATTTGCAGTGGTCTCTTAATTTTCTCTAGAGCTGTACATCACATCAGTTTCCGCAAGTCCTCCGGGCAAAGTGAGTCGCTGCAATCCTCTTTAAACGGATTCTCCTCAGTTTAACAAAGACAGTCTATAACCCCTTTGGTGTTTTTTCAGCCAGATTTAAAAAAAGAAACCTGGGCACCTCCAGCTGTGTGTGCTTCATCTGTCTCTCTCCCCTCTGGCTGTTTGCATCCCTGAGGACGCCCTGATGTTTACATCCAGTTTGACCGATTTAATGACATCCTCAGATTGAATGATGCACTTTCTTCTCTTTCAAGGCTTGGTTTTATAAACTCACATTACCCACAATCCTCTTCTGTTCCGCAGTTGTAGTCATGAGCACTTGTGCGTCACTGGAAAAGTGTGAAACCACACATGAACACTCGCATTTGTGCAAGGAATGAATTCACTTCAAAACCTGGATCCAGATATTCGTCCTAATTTTTGGGTGTGAATTAGTCATATGTGAAGAAGCACTGGACTCTGACAGTTGGCAGCGGTTAAAGAAGCTGTAGCGGCTGCATCTGAATATGGGGACGTGTTTCTCAAAGAGCATCATGAAAACACTTAAATATTCTGTGAAAAATTCCCAATGTTGAGTTCATTTTAAAGGAAGGTCTGAACAAACAGCTTTAACTAAACACTCATGAAAGATGACTCCATGTGCACCAGGTGTGGAAACGTATCTGTGGCTGTTTTTAGCTGAAAATGTCTCTGAATGTCAGTGACACCATGAATTTCATGCATAATCTACATTTCAAAATAAAGTGAATGATAATCAGGTTTATTATAGGTTCAGTGGTTAGTGAGGAGAGCACTGCCACCTAGTGGTAAGACAGAGTAACATGACATGAAGCCAATTGGACACGGGATGAATCACTGTCATGTCAACCAATGAGAAAGTTTAAGTTTTCTCTATTTCTCTGATCTGCTTTAGTATTGTTTTCTGTCTGCTTCATAGTCTTTATGCATACTTTTTTGAAACATAATTTATCCTTTTTTCATCAACAAAAATACAGTATGATTTTTTTTCCAGCTGTAAAGTTATATAAGAAATAGATTACAAAGGTACAAAACAAGCCTGAAACACTCCAGAAATATACATATGCAGAATGATACACATGGAAAAAGAGAATACAAATGTTCATAAAAGTGGAAGAAAAAAAAGGAACGGAGAGGAGGGAAAAAAAATTAATTAGAGAAAAATTTAATTCTATATCACTCGAAGAAGTCAAGTGTCAAGATAAAGCATTGAGATCAACCTCGAGGAAGAAAGGGGCATAATCTTGATCCGTGTCTAGATTAAGTGTTAGTCTATTGCATCAATAATGGAAGTACAGGTCTTTAACTTGTTATGGAAGTTTCTTTTCGGGGTCTTAAGTGGTAAGAAAATTCTTCCATTTGCTAAATGTAAAAAACCCTTTGGATCCATATTTTGTAAGTGGGACGGTCTGTTTTCAACCAGTGTATACTGGTAAACTTCAGGGCTGCTGTGATTAACACATTGAATAAGTATTATCTGGCGCTCACCTTCAACCCAGTGGGTGTCATTACCACCAAAAAGTCATGTAGAATATCCTTATGGAAGACCTCCTTCGGTGTATCAAATATTTCTCTTCAGGATAGACTTGATATTGGACGAGACCAGAAAATATGGGTATAATTGGGTACATTGGTTCCATAATTCCTCCAACAAGAGCAGGGGTGTACTTGGCTCATTTTGGATGATATTTCTGGAGTTCGAAAGAATCTAAACACTTTATACATATTGTCAAAAAATGAACAACCTGCCTTCCAATGAGTCTAGAAACCCGTGTTTTGTCTCCCAAGTACTTTGTTTTTATTGCGGCACAGTCAATAAGAAGAAGAGTTATGTTTTCCTAAATATTTATCTATATCTTAAGATAGAAACATGAAATGTACTGTCACACATTCTAATACTTTGGTGGACCGCCTTTAGTTTTGATTTTAGCACGCATTCATGGTGACACTGTTTAGATAGGCTTAGGTAAGTAACCCCGGATCATATCACTGCCCCCACAGGCTTGTACAGTGGACACTAGGCATGATGGGTACATCACTTCACCTGTCTCTTTTCTTACCCTGATGCGCCCATCACTCTGGAACAGGGTAAATCTAAACTCATCAGATCACATGACCTTCTTCCATTCCTCCAGAGTATCGAAGCCTTTTTTTCCAGATAGCCTTATGGTGCTTTTCTTTGGGTTACACAGCTGTTCATGATCAATTCTTTAAGTTTCCTTCGCACTGTGCATGTGGAAATGTTCTTACTTTCACTACCAAACATACTCCTGAGTTCTAATGTTGTTTTCTTTGATCTGATTTGCTGATCACGATCATTCAGAATTTTTTTCCAACCACATTTCTTCGTGAAGGACGATGGTTTCCCGCCATCCTTCCAGTTTTTAATGATGCGCTGGACAGTTCTTAACCCAATTTCAGTGGTTTCTGCATCAATCTCCTTAGATGTTTTCTCTTCTTGATGACAATGATTTGACCCTTCTTAAACAGACTAACATCTTTTTCGCAACCACAGGATGTGTCTTTCTCCATGGTTGTTTTAGAAATGAGATGTTACTCATTGCATCAGCTGGGGTTAGATAAGTTATTTCCAGCTGAAAGATAATGGCCCATGTAGAAATCATCCAATAGGAGACTTGTATTTATTTCTTTTTGGCCAGACAGTGTATTCCCCCTTGTGTTTCAGCTGTTTGTGTATTGTCATGAGGTAAAACTGCTTTTCAAACACTTCTCTGCCAGATCAAGATGTAAAATCGTCCACGCACAAAGTGATCCTGAAGGATTATTTGGGTTTATTCTGTCGCTCCTGTGACCCTTGGTTTTCCTCCTCCCTGACCTTCTTATTGAAGAATTTCCTGTCTCCTCTGACTCTCTCTCACTCCTCCTCCTGGTCTCTTCTCGTCTTTGTCTCTCTGTTAAAAACATGTCTGACCTCAGAGGCTCGCTCCATTGACGCAGGGATCTCTATTCAGACTGAGGTGGCCTGTGCTCCTATAACAGGTACCACAGTGGGCCCCGGGGCCTGCCGTCTTGATGTGGGATCCTGGTGTGGTGGATCAGTGACTGTGGATGGTTGTTGTGTTTCCCGTTTCACGTCCTCGTTTACGCCCTGAGCTTCTGTCCTGCAGTTGTTAAGTTGCTGTTCATGTTGCAGTGCGTCCTCCTTCGCCCTCCTTTTCTTCTCACTCAGCCTTTGTGACGCTCTCTCTTTCCTCTCTCTCGCTCTGTGTGCGTCCTCAGGGATGAACGGAAAGAGCATCCTCTCCGCCATGGGTCGACACACCCCCGAGCACTCCAGCGTGATGAGCGCGGCCGGCTCAGGAGCCACCACCTCCCCGTGTTCATCCCGCTCCTCCTCGCAGCGCTCAGGGACGGGGGCCCACACTCCTGGAGGGCCTCACCGATCACCGGGCTCCCACCAGGCCAAAACCTCAGAGGGCTGCAGCAACGCCCTGACCCCCAACGCTGGTCCTGCCAGGTCACCGGTGTCCCCAAAACTTTCACCAGGTGAGACGATCTCACCTCTTTCGGCATGCAAAAAAGTGACATCTAAGCAAGCCACTTTGTCTTATTTTTGGTTAAAAATATCTCCTTTTGATTTGAGTCAAGCCACATTCACCAGACCAGCCCATAAAAATGATTTACTTCAAGTTATTTAAGGACAAAACTTATTTCTAAATTTCCCGTAAAAAGCCCCCCCCCAAAAAAATCCTAATGTGTAAAAAAAAAATCTTTTAGTAAAACATTATCGTTATTTCAACAATCTTATAAGCAAATTTTTCTCACCTTGTTGACGGATTTTTTTTGTCTCATTACAAGCAATTTTGTCTTTTAATATATTGAAAAAAGACATAATTCTGGACTTGTCAGCTGAATGTGGCCCATATCAAGTGTAAGACATTTTTTACTAAAAGTAAGACACAAACACTTGCCTAGATTTCAGTTTTTATAATGTTGCCAACAGTAAAGGTACCCACTACCACCAGTAGGGGGAGCCTGCAGATATTTGAAGCTGTAACCAATCAGATAATATGAATGTTACAGCTTTAAAGTGGAGTTTCCTCCTGATAAGATTGTTTTCTGACCTCCGTGGTGTCTCACTGCAGCTCTGTGTGAATAAAACAGTTTGTAGTCTGAGTGTGTCTGAGCTGTGCTGGTGCCCCCTATAAACCTCCAGGTGATTTATCTGCTCTGCAGAGACGCAGTAAAGTTTATAGATCCTCTTTCTTGGAGACGACACTGTGAGGTGAAGTGAGGACAGATCTAAGTTCCTCCTGATGATGCTTCGCTTTAGACTTGAGTTTGATTTTTTTCTCCTATTTTGATTAGGAATAAGTATCACAAAATTGGTTCCTGTCAAGAATTAAAGAAACGGCTCACTCCATCGACATCATTAGCCTTTATTCTGAATGATTCCCTTATCAATTCTTTACATACACAGGTACATAACTAGGGTAATCATATGCCTTCTTTTGCATTTACATGTCCTCCTTTTTGTTTTCGTAAAATTATGTCCAAGGGGATTTTATTGAATTTCCTAAATATCCAGGTATTGCTCACCTTGTTGTACGAATTATGAATATTTGTAATACAGCGCTGTACTGGGCTGACTTTATTATGCTGTTCCTAGGAGAGTGGGGTTATGATGTGAGACATCCCCTGTATCTGTACAATGAAACACTTTTGTGGTCATGTGAGCATTATGTTTTAAACCCCTCCTATTTCCCCTTGACTAAGAAATAGAAGACCTCATGGTGCTGTAGTAAACATGTTTTTTTGTTTTTTTTTTGCATGTAAAAGTAAATTTTCTTGCTGTCAACTTAATCAACTGTTGTGCCGAAGCAAATTGATTAAGATAGAAAAACATAAACCAGAGTTGTTAATGAACTACCAACATATAAAACCATGTGATGATTCTGGCTGGAGATCAACCTGAATTACTAAGAGAAGTCATTTTTTTCTAAAATTATGGTAGTGGGGCAAAGTGAGACAGTGTTTCTCTTTAACTCACCATGAAGCACAAGTTACATTTAGTTTTATACATATTACTGTAATGTAATATTACATTTCATAGTTCCAGTAGCTGAAGCAAAGAGAATATCTACCATTGAGATGGAGGAGGAGCTTGCTGAACACTTGAAACAACGAGCTGAACAGTTTCTCAAGTTAAGATAAAATGTGCTTAATTGACCAAACCCCATGATTCTGTTACTCGTCTGACATTATTTCTGGAATGTGTGGTTGTCAAACTAGTTTTCAGGATTCTAACTGTTACAACATGTGTTGTTATGGTTGTCTAAGAGAGGAAAAAGAAAGTGGTTCACTTTACCCCCTTGATTTCTCTGGTCTGTCTCAGTTTACCCCGAATCTGAGGTAAACTGAGACAGAAGACCACTTTTAAAAAAAAACAACAAAAAAAACCCAATTCTATTTTCACAGCCCTTTGTCCTAAATACACTCTGATAGTTTCCATTGCTAGGAAACATCCTGAATTCATGGGAAATGTGTACATTTTACTGATATACCATTTAAGCTCTCTTAGAGCGGAGCAAATGTAAAATGTGTCTCACTTTACCCCACTCTCCCCTGTCTGTCAAGAAACTGAGAATACATGCCTCATGCAAAAAGACCCAGGTTGCCCCATCTTTCAAATAATAAAAAAAAAACAATAATAATGTTTGACAGCCTGTGCTGATACACAAATGCACATTTACATATAAACAGTAGAAAAGGAATCCCTCTTTTTGTTGTGGCTGTGACTGATGGGAAGAACTGTGTACTGTCTGCAAAGCTGACAGTGTCAGTTGCAGATAAAGGTTTTGCCAGAATCTTTACCAATTCAAATACAGTTGTGCCTAAAAGTTTACACCCCCTCCAGCAGAATTATTCTGATTTTTTGGCCTTTTCTTAGAAAATATGAATGATAACACAAAGACATTCAAACACATTTGTGTTCACTTTTGTGCATTTATCAGGCAAAACCACCAGAGTTGAGTAAACTTCTTAACAGGGTCATTTTTGAAGTTTCTGTCAATCTTCTATCGATAAAGAATCTAATCAATAAGCAGAAATTAGAAGGGCACTGATATCAATAAAGTCTTATAAAATATTCATCCCTAATCTTGATCAAACACTCAGTGGTTTATGTCCCTGCTCTTCTTTCCTGTGTCCACAGAGAGGAGTCACTCTGAGAAGCACTTGTCGCTGCGGAGGAGCCCGTCGCCTCAGAAGAGTTCCCCTCAGACGCCCCCCCAGGTGGTCTTTCTGAAGGACATCGTCTGCTACCTGTCGCTGCTGGAGCGAGGGACGCCGGAGGACAAGCTGGAGTGTGAGTGTCAGAGGAAGCGTCTGCTTTGGTCACACCTCCCTCACGGGGAGCGTTGGTGTCATGGCTAAGCCGTTTCTGACTCCTTAATGTCTGAGGAGAGATCAGGGCTCATGCACGAGGCTAATCTCTGCCCAGGCACACGCCGCTCCTTTGTGGCAGAGCAGAGAGAGATCAGGAAGTGGATTCTGATAATGTGACAGGACCTGAATCACCATGGGCTCTTTTGTCTCTCGTCCTCCTCTAGTCATGTTCCGGCTCTACGACACCGACGGCAACGGGGTCCTGGACAGCTCGGTGAGCTTCTTCTTCTAGAACTTTCTCTCTCTCTACCTCTCTTTCTTTCTCTCTCTCTTTCTCCCCCACTGTTTCATCTTTTCTCCTCTCTCTCTCTCTCTTTCTTCCTCTCTCTTCCTGCCTCTCTCCTTTTAACACACATTCAGTCTTCCAGTTTAGAAACCTGAACACTTCTGGATCTTAAACGTGCTGACATGAGAGCTCTCAGCCATGTGCTGCGGAGAGAACATAAACAGATTAAGTCTCCCTCGCAGGTCAAACAGTCAGGAAACTCACACTGAGGCTTCATTCTCAAACACTGGGTTAAAGAAGCAGTTTGATGTTTTGAAGTAACAGTTTGATCAGCTGTGAGGTCCTGATGGAGACCAGACTGAATACAGACATGAAGCTGTCACATGACCTAGCTTTAGCCATCTGAGCTGAATAGAAGTCCACTCTCAAATCTGATAAGTGAGTAAAACAGAAGCAGCACAGACAGTGGAATCTGTAAAGGAGACCAAACAGTGGAACAAAAACATATGCAGAATCTGAACTACATGTGCGCGACTGAACGACCCTAATTCCAATGTAGTCAGGATGTTGTGTAAAATGCAAAGAGAAAAAAAAAACTCCACAAAGAAAAAATATATTTATTGTTCAAAGTGATAAATTTTATTGTTTTGTTGCAAATATTTACTCATTTTGTATTTGATGCTGCAACAGGTTCCTAAAAAGCTGGGACAATTTCATGTCTCCCACTTTGTTGCATCACCTTTCCTTTAACAACACTCAAATGTTTGTGAACTGAGGACACTAATTGTTGACGCTCTGGAGCTGGAATTCTTTCACATTCTTGTTTGATGGACAACTTCACTCGTTCAACAGTCCGGGGTCTCCGTTGTTGTAATCTATGCTCCATAATGTGCCACAAATTTTCAGTGGAAGACAGGTCTGCAAGCAGGCCAGTTAGGAGCTGCACTCTTCTACTACAAAGCCACGCTGTTGTAACAGGTGCAGAATGTGTCTTAGTTTCATTGTCTTGCTTGAATAATCAGAGACGTCCCTGAAACAGACATGGCTCAGATGGCAGCAGATGTTGCTCCAAAACCTGAATGTACCTTTCAGCATTAGTGCAGCCTTTACAGTCACTGGACAGTTACCCATAGTTGACAGCTGCACTGAGAACAATCCAGATTGTCCCAGAGGACCCCACGTCCATGATTTCCAAAAACAGTTTGAAATGTGGACTCATCAGACCACAGCAGACTTTTCCACTTTGTGTCAGTCGACTTCAGATGAGCTTGGACCAAGAGAAGTTGGCATCATTTCTGTCTGTTGTTATCTCTTTGTCTTTGCATGGTGGAGTTTGAACTGTCACTTGTAGATGTAGTGATGAACTGTGTTAACTGACAATGGTTTTCTGAAGTGTTCCTGAGCCCATGTGCTAATATCCTTTACACAATGATGTGGGTTTTTACTGCAGTGATTCCTGAATGTACCTCAGCTGTATGTTGAGAAACATTGACTATGTTTACATGCAGATCATATTCCTGTATTAATCGGAATAATGACGATATTTGGATTGCGTAGGAGTCATGTAAACACCTTATTCCACTTGTCGCAACCCGAATAAGCTCATTATCCGATTATTGAAAATCTGAATAAGACCCCTACCATATGCCTGTATTAACCCGAACATTGGGTCATGTAAACGCATTAATTGGAATATGCTCCAGAGTAACCTGCGTTAAAGGATGTTTACCTTCTGCGCATGTTCAAAACGGCGAGAAGGCAAAAGTCTCTTCACTTTTGGGGCGAGGAGAAAACAGTACTGTGCACTAAATATGCACTAGAACACGTTCATGTTTTGTTGAGAATCAGCTGCTTACCACAGGAAACCGCCACGACTTATTTCTCATGTGGGGCAGTGGGCGGCCCTGATGCTCGGTTTCTGCGTGATGATTGGATGATCTATCTGAGGGGGATTGTCTTTTTGGTTGACAGCCGAATGAGCGAATCAGGGATCTTAAAGTTTTTACATCCACTGGAGCATTTTCAAAGTCTCTCATTCCGTTGTTCTGATCTGATCCGGAGACTTTACCGAATCATCAGCAACTTTGTCTTTGTCAAAAACGACTAGAAAAGAAAAGGAGGTTATAATTTACATACAAATAAACAAACACATTTATGATGTAGGCCGGGAAAAAAATGAGCTTCTCCTTCTTGAAAGAGCAGCTGCCACTGATACAAATATTTCACAGAATAGTGCATAAACAAGCATCTCTGACCAGTTGGGGCTTATGTCAATACAGTATTTTCAAAAAAATGCTTCTAGATGACGTCTTGTCATGACTCTACTACTACTGCTACGGTTTATTCAGAATATGCTGATTAACATGTAAACGGGAATATTCCGTTCGCTCAGCACTCTGTGGAGCATGTAAACACCTTATTCACAATATTGCCTTAATCAGAATATGGACCCTAATCTGAATATGGCGTGCATGTAAACGTAGTCAATGTTATCAAACTGTTGGACTATTTGCTCACACAGTTGTTGAAACAGTGGTGAACTTCTCCCCATCCTTGCTTGTGAAGGACTGAGCCTTTCAGGGATGCTCCTTTTATACCCAATCATGACTCTTACCTGTTACTAATGAACCTATTCACCTGTGGAATGATCCAAACAGGTGTTTTTTCAAAATTCCTTAACTTACCCAGTCTTTTATCAGTTCGAAAAAAATATTTCTTTTGTTTTTGTTGTGTATTCAATTGAATAGGGGTTAAACAAGATTTACAAATCATTGTTTTCTGTTTTTTTTATTTACGTTGTACACAATGTCCCAACCTCTTTGGAATTGGGGTTTTACGTCATGGATGTACATGATGTAAACGGCTCCACATCTCTGCCTCATCCTCTAACCAGCTTAACTCACTGGGTTCATGTGTTCATCCTCCGTGAAATGCTCTCGTTTGCTGCAGGAGCTGGACCGAATCATCAACCAGATGGTGCATGTGGCCGAGTATCTGGAGTGGGATTCAACGGAGCTGAGACCGGTGAGTAAACCCAGGAGGAGGAACGTAAACAGTCCCCTCTGTGCAGGTTTGAGAGTATTTACTCTCTGTCAGGCACAGCTGAGATATCCAGGGACAGCAGGGCTGGGCTTTCTGTTTCCAAACTGAAGAAAAGACAACCAGAGTGATTTTCTGCACAGACAAAGACATCAGAGCCACACAACTCATGGGGGTGTTTTCTTAAACCTCCTGTTCTGATTTCCTTTAAAAATTTAATTAAGAAACACGTTGAGGAAGTTGTCCATGTGAGGTTGGAGAGAGGAGATTGTCTGAGAGGGGTTTGAGGGGCTAACCTGACAAGCCAGACGGACAGTTTCATATATCCGTCATGGAGATATTTCACTCGTCCATCTGGGTAAGGGGCGCTAGAGAGTGCTTTCAGAGGCGGGACTTAAAAAAAATTCAGCAGCTGGTGATTGGACAACATGCTCATCACAGACCAGTCCACATCAAGCCATGGTGACGTAGCAGATTTGTAACCTGACACCAGATAGAAAGGTAATTTATCCGCTGTGGAGATATTTCACCAGTCTGATTTTGCTCTTCTCCCGACCGATGAAGAGCAAAACCATCATTTCCCACCAAAAAGGCTTTGAGTGACATTCTCTGTTCTTCATTTAGAGAAGATTTTGATTCTATTTCTGATAAAACTGCAGATATCGCTGCGTCCACGAAGACCGCTTCACACTCCGCTAATATATTAAAACATTCAGACGCTTCCCGCTGATGTCACCTCTGCAGCTCCTACAGCTCCCGCCTCTCTTCTCTGATTGGTCCGGTCAATATTGGACCGGGTGAAATCGGTTGTGGTTGGATTATAGCAAGATGGATCTGCAGGATTTCGGGAATGAATCAGGCAGCTCCATCTGCTCTGCAAGGTTACTGTTTTGCAGCTGCATGAAACAATAACATGTGAGAGGCTAATATGAAAGCACAGCGGTTAATAAGATGGCCGAAGAAAATGCCACAGAAGTGTTGCGCATGAACGTGTTCAACGTGCATATCTAACGCCTGAAATTAATTGCATCTGTCTGCATTCAGTCTCTGCTGCTGTGTGTGTTGACTGCATTCAGCTGCTCACACTTGCTGCTTGTACATTCACCGAGCCACAGAGCTGATGGACAGTTGTCGTTGCGAGATCGAGGAGTTCAGGAGCTTCCTGAATACTCTCTCTTCATTCATGTTGGGCTGCAGAATCTATTTAGAGATATCAAATGTCTCTTCTCTCTAAACGGCCCTGCTAAAACCTTTAACCTGTTGACTCCTGGTGCTTCTCTGCTCATTATGTCGGTTTATTGTCGTAGTCAAGTAAAATACAATCCAATTTTGACAAGGTTTGTTTTATCTTGAAAGTGACAGCCTCCTTCTCGATGGTTTCCAGGTACCACTTCCTGTACCCCTCGATCTTCCCTGCGCCGAATTTATGCATCACCTTTACCTGACTAAGGACAATCTTAGCTCATATTTCCATGGCCCATTTTTTTTCTCACAATTTTTTTTCGGCATATTCTCCTCAACTTTTTTTAAGAAGCAGGACTGTAAAATGGTTGTGCAACTTGACAAGTTGTTTTGTCATGTTGCAAAACTTGCACAATAAAAGGTTCTATATTGTAACTGTCATGCATTCTGATTTTTTAACTTCATTAGAATTGTGAGTGCCACCTCTTTGTGAACAGCAGCATTTTGTGGGGCCATTTAAACCCGTGTTAATAATAGTATAGTATAGTCTGGACAGTGGACACTAATGTTCTTCTGCAATATTCACTTCTCATGACAGTAATATGTCATTCTGAGCCAACATCCTGCAGTTATCATTTTCTAAATGATTAGAAAATGAGTTTAAGACCCAGTCATGCATGAAAACAAAATACTGTCAAATACTGTGATACCATTATAATTTTTGGTCACACCGCCCAGCCCTTCATCAGTTTGTCTAAAACTGTTTTTCATAGACTTCTTACAGTTGCTCTTTGTTTACTTGTTCAGAAATGAATGAATTTAGCCCAGGGCTGATCTCTCTGTGTAGACAGATACAGATCAGGACTTGTTCTTCTCTCTGAGTGCAGATCCTGAAGGAGATGATGGAAGAGATCGACTTTGACAAAGATGGGACGGTCACTCTGGAGGAGTGGATCAGAGGAGGCCTCACCACCATCCCTTTACTGGTCCTGCTGGGCATGGACACGGTAACTATCACACCCTTTATTCTAGACGCTTGTCTTTTAGTTTCAAAGGTTACGTTTTAAAGCAGAGTCCATCAGCGTGTTTCACACCTCATAGATTATGAAGAGCTTTGCAATTCCAGGTTTTATGAAGCATGATCATGTGGTCAGATATTAATATGGGAGGTGAGATGTCTCTCTCTCTCTCTCAGGAAGCTTTTACTGAACGGTGGAGTTTTATGAAAAGGGATGATGTAACAGAGATGGATAATAAAAAGAAATGTCTCGTTTAATCTGAGTTTACAGCCGCTGAGAGGATATCTTCATTATCTAAGGAGCTGAAGGATGGTCACTGTTTGGGTTTTACGTTTCTCAAGTTCCTCTGTGTAACCAGGAAACTAAACAAAGATCGTTGAGTCAAATGTTGTAAAAATAATAATTTCTCATTTTAATGTCTCATATAAAGCTCCGTCTAATGTGTTTCATTTCATTGTGCTTCATCTTGTTTCTACGACCCACACTTTAAAGGTGGAGTGTGCAGGATTTTTCTAAAAAATGAAAAGGAATAATCCTGCTCAATCATCATCTACAGGCCTCTATACATGTGTGTCAGTATCTGTCTGCCTCACTCACTGCAGACTGAACCCCTCCTCTGCTTCTTATGTTGATGTTTTGGTTGACTCTGGACGCTTTTGGGCAGAGAGTAGGAGTTGTTATGGGTGGTGAACAGCCAATCACAGTGCGCAAGTGACTTAGTGTTTTGATGATAGCAAGTGGGAGAAGCTATCTTGAGTGGCTACGATAGTGGCTGTAACATGGAGAAAGAATGATACTATATTTTCACCGTATCTCATTCACTTGCAGGAAGTCAGGCGTACGGCTTTTGAGTTCCTCTCACGCAATGCTGCTGGTGCTCGCTGGGCTGTTTTTTTACAGTCTGGGGTGTATCAACAAAGCTATGACTGTTTGTCATGCTATTTGCTATGGTTGGTGGCAGTGAGCATGTGCAGCTGCTGGCACTGAGCCACAGAGGAGGAGCCCAGTTTGGATATTGTGTGTAAAGAAATAAATAAACGAAAGAAAAACAAAAATTCCTGCATACTCTGCCTTTTAGTTTTTCATGAAGTCATTAACACATAAACGTGCACAACATCTGGCTGCTCAGAACAACTGAGCAGTAGTTTGAACATCAACACACTTGAATTCCAACTTCCCCTTCATCCATATTCAGCATGATGGTTCACACTCAGCTCACTCTGACACTTCAGACTGATGTTTCTGAGCTGGTGAGAATTGTTTTCACTGGATCCAGGGCTTTTTCTTAAACTAGCTGTGAGTATAGTAGTCTCTGGAAAGCTCGCGTTAGTGCTAGCGGTAAAGACTTTGCCACGACACTGCCACAGTGGACATAGGCATGTGTTAGTTTGGGTTTCAGTATGGATAGCAGATCTTTTTAACTCGACTTTCCTTTGTTCGAGTTACTTTTTTAACAGATACAATGTGATGGGGTAATGTATTTAGCAACAGCTATGCAGCACTATTTTTTGAAACATGACAACAATTGCTGGAGCATAAGACTTCGTCAGGCTTCACTCTTACAAAAAGGAAACATTCTCCCAGGTTTGTAGTGTAGTGTAGCAGCCGCATTTCGTGCTACTCACAGCCCAGTGCACTAATACATGATATATAATGTGAGTGAATCAGTGCTCATCCATCAAGCAGAGCAAACGACACCTAACTCTTCATTTCATTGACAGACTCTCAGATTTGAACAGATCACTGGAGTATAATTGTTGCATGTGAGTTGGAATGAGCATTAGCACAAACAGCTTTAGCCCTTAGCTCATGCTCTATCATACTCCATTCTTCTGCTCTCCTGTCCCCTTTCTGTCAGATAATCCAGCTTTTGTTTCCACTATCATTACTAAGTTAACACATATCACATATCACATATCTCTCTTCTTAGCTAAACTTCGTCAACCGACACGGTGTCGTCATAGGCTTCATCATGTCATAAATCAGTGCTAGACCAAACCAGGAAACTAATGTATAGCGTCCAGAAACAACCTGTTTTGGCCCTGATTATCTCATTTTTAATTGTCGATTACAATCAGTCACCTGTCAGAAGATGAGACTTGTTCAAGATCACTGAGAAAGTCCTCACAGTCCCTCAAGGAGATGAAGAGGTAATTTCTGTGTAAAATTCCTGTGCTTTTATTGTGAAGGGGATTTGTTTTAGCATCGTGTTGTCTATTTACACCGCAAAACTTCAGGTGGTGATACTGGCCTTAAATGATAAGTGACAATATTTCTTTCATGATAAAGAGGAGGTACATCAATGCAAGTTTATTAAAAGTGTGGCTGATACATCAGTGACTACATTAAATATGAGTTTTGAATGAGTAGTTTTGCAGACATCTTCAAGACCTGGGCACATCACAAAAGTGTCTCACTTCTACGCCCTCAAAGCAAGAAGGCATGTTATATATCTGACAAAATGGCACAGTGTTCAAACTGAACTACCTGTTTATTAAATAAATGTGATAAGTTGAACATTTTCCCTTGATGTGGGTCTCTGCTTGTCATTGGTGGGTTATGATGGGTCCCAAAGCCAGACCAGTTAAAAACCACTGCTTCAGATATTCTCCTCTGTAGTGTGTTTCGTGATGACCCTGGTGATGAAAGTTTTACTGATGAATGAAAAACTCCCTCCTGGTCATATAGGATAAAAAGTACATGAATTCTCACATCATCTGCGTCTTATAGGCCTTTGACTCTTTATTTACTTTGTCTGATTTTGTTAGATCATTTCTTCATTCCCTTATCTTTGAGGCTCTTATTTTGTTCTGTGATTCTAAAGAGAGGACTGGTAATGTTTTTCTTCTGAACAGAACTCCAGGAGTTGTTGAGGCTGTGTTCAGTTTATTTGTGCTGTTCATCCACAAACACGCGGTCTGTCCCTCTAAAGAGACACTTGTGTTTCTTCGTCTGTCCTCTGTTGTCTCCTCACAGAACGTCCAGGAGGACGGGCAGCATGTCTGGCGTCTGAAGCACTTCAACAAGCCAGCGTACTGTAACTACTGCCACACCATGCTGCTCGGAGTCCGCAAGCAAGGCCTCTGCTGCTCTAGTGAGTCCATCTGTGTGTGTGTGTGTGTGTGTGTGTGTGTGTGTCTTTAAACCTCCTCATCTTGCTCCTCCATCTTTATCTCTCCTCTCCTCCTCTTCTGACTCTCTCTCTCTCTGCGTCTGACTCCAGTTGGAGCTCTTTCTGCCTCAGGGTCACTTGTTTTCCAGTTGAGCGTCCTGCAGCCTTCATTAATAAATCATTAGCAGTGTTATCTCATTTAACCTGATTACTTTCTGCAGGAAGCTCTCTCAGGATGATCTTATTGTCAGTGTTTGATGCAGGAACTCTGAAAGACTCTCAGCGTTCAATTCTCCTACAGACTGAGCTTCTTCTTCAGCTCTTTTTAGGATCAGAGGGTCGTGATTAGAGCACAACTGATGCTGATATCGACACTGGGGGCAAAAGGAAACTGATATCCGATATATCGGAGAAGAAGAACATTGGTATACACAGGATATACAATTGTGCCTATAAGTTTCCACCCCCTCCAGCAGAATTTTCTGATTTTTTTTGCCCTTTTCTCAGAAAATATGAATGATAACACAAAAACCTTTCTGTCACTCATGGTTAGAGGTTGGGTGAAGACATACAAACAACTGTGTTTACTCTTTTTGAATCATAATGACAACAGAAACTTCAAAAATGACCCTGTTCATTTTTTTTATACACACTGATTACAAGCAAATAGATCACAGGTGAGGATGGTTACCTTTAGTAGACAATTAAACACATTTGTGTTCACTTTTGTGCATTTATCAGGACAAAACCACCAGAGTTGTGTAAACTTCTGAACAGGGTCATTTTTGAAGTTTCTGTTGTCATTATGATTTAAAAAGAGTAAACTTTTTTTTTTCAGTAAATGTCTTCACCAAACCACCAACCATGAGTGATAGAAAGGATTTTGTGTTATCATTCATATTTTCTGAGAAAAGGCCAAAAAATTTAGAAATTCTGCTTCGGGGTGTGGACTGTATACTGTACACCTACACAAATTGTTATGGTACCCAAAATATGACTTTGGGTATGACACAATGGTGTTAGAACAATATATTACATTATATTATAGTCTGATATTAGGTAATGGTGGACGTGTGAATTAACAGTCGCAATTATCATTGGCAGAGAGCAGCATGCAGCCTGACACAAACACACAGGAGCAGGAACGACACGACCTTTACACAGAATTGTTAGAGCATTATAGTCTTTTATTAAAAACAGGTGGACATGTGTATAGATAGGAGCATTAATCTTAGCAAAAAAGTATCTTACACGACATTAGAACGTACGGAGCCCCTAAAGGGACAAGAAGAGGTAAAAAAATTATAATAATTTCATGTGCGCACTTGAAACTTTTACGTGCTCACCTGAAACCTTTTCTGGTGCTCACCTAAAAGTTTTAGGTGACATTTTGTGTACATCCAACAATAGCCACAGAGCTGGCCAGATGTTTGAAGCCGTCCCTCTACAAAAATCAAACACACAATCCAAAGCGGTGAATCCTTTACGTTGAAACAGACGTGGTCGTACAGGTGATGCTACGCACGCACTAACTCTTGTACTGTCATTTTGTAGAGAAGAAAACTGTCAGGTGTGCATCTGAAGCATTTCTGGTGCGCACTATGGTTTCAGGTGCGCACCTAAAAGTTTTATGTGTGCACCTAAAAGTTTTTTGTGCGCACCTGAAAAGGTTTCAGGTGAGCACATAAAAGTTTCTAGTGAGCATGTGAAAGTTTCAAGTGCGCACGTGAAATTATTATTATTTTTTTACCTTTTCTTGTTCCTTTAGGGGCTCCGTAAGAACGCCATATTACATTACATTCTTATATTAGGTAATGGTGGACGTGTGAATTTACAGCATTTATCATTGGTAGAGAGCAGCATGCAGCCTGACACAGACACACAGGAGCAGGAACGACACAATCTCCACACAGAAAAAAAACACTTTATATATCGGCTACATAATAGCTGATGTTGATAAATCAGTGACACACTGTAATCGGCCTCTAGTACAATCGGGCTCTAGTTGTGATTGTTTCTACATTTTCACTGACTGAAAATGTCCCCACTTTTCTTCCCACAGCGTGCAAGTACACGGTGCACGAGCGCTGTGTTTCCAAAGACATCGCCGCCTGCATCAGCACCTACGCCAAGTCACGCAGACACACGAACGTAAGAGCAAACACACACACACACATGACAGAGACTATTCTGCAAACCAAACACCGCAAAGATAACCTGTAGCAGAGCGGCCTGTGCTGCAGATTCCTCTGACTCTAATGGTTGAGCTGCAAAGATCAGCAGATGTCTGTGAGGTCCAGAGAGTTAACGTGACTCAGCAGAGATCAGAGTCTGCAGAAATATTCACGGCTCACATGCTCCATATCTGAAACCTTTAGTGATGCATCATTTCACCTCCACAGCACTTTGAGCCTCCTTTTAACAGTAAAAGCTGCTTTTTTTGGCAGAACGCATCAAACTTCTATGGATACTTCCCCACTTAAAAACACACACAGGCAGGAGGAACACAGAAACTCAACATAGAATACTTCAGATATTTATTTTACCTGAAATGTTTTAGAATACAAGATACATTTTTGTTGCAGTAGATGTTTTCTGCTCTACATCAGTGCTACTCAGCCCTGCTCAACCAAAGAGATAAATTGTTGAAAACTACCTTTACAAGAGAAACAAATCCAAGTGGTGAAAAGTGGCAAGAAAAACAGCCAGAAGTAACATTAAAAACAAGTTTATTGGAATAGAAAAGAGTAGAACATACTTTATAAATACCCAAAGGGAAATTCAGAGTCACAGCGGCAAAATAAGAAAGTATATCGTGGCTGAAGAAAGTGATAATGGCTGAAAGTAACTATGTAGTTTACTCAGTTTTCATTCTTCATAATGACACTTCTTAAACCCACTTCTGGACAGAAAACACAAGACATGTATGTGCATGTATATGGGTTATTGATGGTAGAAACAGTGAGCTGCTTCTGTCCTTTAATAAACAATTACCAGTCGTACAGAACAGTCAATCACTCAAAGTGACAATGTCAAAGGTCTGTCCTGATATGTATTCACGTAAGATACAAACTTTATTTTAATGCCTGTTTTCAATTCCCAATATAACTAAATAAAGAAAATGAAAACACAAAAATGTAAAATATAATCTATGTCTACTATTACTATTGTTATCCGAGCTTAAATCTTGTGTTTATGTAACCCTAACCCTAACCCAAGGACTGAAATGGGCAAAAAGAAGTCACAAGGAACAAAAATGTTTTTGAGTGCTCAGAAATATCTTACTTTTCAGAGGCCTGACATTTCTGTTTCAAATCAAATTTGCCACCAATAATTTCTTGCTCACTGTTCAGTTTGCCTGCACTGAGCTGGGAAAAAAGAGCTTTTGTCTTCTCTGCTCCTTCGACATGGAACCAGTTGCTAAAGGATTGGAAACTAACAGAACTCTTCTCAGTGAATGACTTTAAATGCAGACTGTGAACTTTTGAGACAGCCTCCTTAACCTCTAACTGTTTTATCTGATTTGTATGTCATTTTAAATTATGTTGGAACTGTTAAATTTTGCTGCCTCTTGGCCAGGACTCCCTTGAAAAAGAGGTTCCTAATCTCAATGGGACTGTCCTGGTGAAATAAAGGTTAAATTAAAAAAAGATAAAAATAAAAATCTCTGTTTTCATTGATCTTATGGGATATTCTTAATTTCCAAGAAAATCAATTTTGGGTCTCATCATCTATAAACCATAATCATCAACATTTCAAGAAGTAAAGGCTTGAAAACTCACTCTAAAAGGACTGAATGATTTGCTAAATTAATCTAATTGCGATTATTTTTCCCTTAACTGCAATTGATTTTATTTTTAGGTTCCCATCTGATGTGTTGTTGATATACATTACTATATTGAAGGGGATGCTATGTTTTGTTTTAAATGAGAGAAACAAATACATAACAGGGAAAATAAGTATTTTTTAAAAGAAAAATCTACCAAAGAAACTCTATTTGCATGTACAGGTACTTCTCAAAAATTTAAATATCATTAAGAAGTTCAATATTTTTGGTGACTCATTCCACGAAGTGAAACCCAGATATTGTATGGACTCCTTATACATAGAGTGAATTATTTCAGATGTTAATTTCTTGAAATGTTGATGATTGTGGCTGAAAGATTGTAAAAATCCAGAAACTGGAATTCTACATAAGATCACTAAAAAATTATCTTTTAAACAGAAACATCAGACCTCTGTAAGGTTTGTCTAGTTTCTGACAATGTGAGCCCCATTTTTGCTGCTTTTCAACCATTTTTGCCACCTGAAACTTAGTTTTATTGCTAATTCTTGTTGTTTTTGCCACTTTCACCACTTACATTGTTTCTCCTGCAAAGGTAGTTTTCAACAGTTTGTCTCTTTGGTTGAGCAACACTGGTGTAGAGCATAAAACATTTACTACAAAATCATGTATCCGGTATTCTGACACATTTGGGGTTAAAGATATATTACACTGTCTGCCATTTAATATTGCGGCAGGCCATATTGGGATCTAATCTAATTTTTATGCTTTATTTATCTATTATTATTTATTTTCTGAAGTAATTACCCATATCTAGACTCTGTAAAATGAGTCTTTCTAAGATCACTTTCTGAAATGAGTGAACAAAATATTCAACTTTTTCATGATATTTTGACAAGTTTTTTAGATTTACCTGCATATGCAAACAGAGTTCCTTCTTATAGATTCTTTTGTTTGTGTTTTTTTTTTTCATTCAAAATGAGAATGAATAAAAATCTTCCCCTTCAATGCAGCAAGTGGCATTAAATTTGCAATGTGAATGAAAACAGCCCTTCTTTTTAAAGTTTTTTATTTCTAGTTGTATTTATCTTAGGTGTTGCTCTTTTTAATAAATACTGATTTATTGCTTTTGTTTGTTTGACGACACAAACATTAAAATAATGGCACAATTAATCGCAACTGCAGTAAAGAGACAAATGACCCCAATTAGATTATTTTTGCAAATCATTCAGCCCTATTACACAGAGCTCAGCCCTGACTTTCTTTAACCCTCTCTCCTTCTCTGCAGGCTATGCAGCACATCTGGATGGAGGGAAACTCTCCGACAAAGTGCGATCGCTGTCACAGAAGCATCAAGTGTTACCAGGGCCTGACCGGGCTGCACTGTGTGTGGTGTCAGATCACTGTGAGTCACTGCTTTGGGCCTCATTTCTACATTCAAGACAATTTTTTAGTCTCACATCTAGAAAAAAAAGTCTTTTAAGAATCAACAATTCGCATGAAAAATTCCAGCAAACTGCTTGTAATGAGTCAAATATCTGCTGATAGAATAATATGAAATGTGTGGTTAAGTTTCGCTTCAATAATAATGACTCGACTCAAGAAACCATATTAAACTATTAAAAATTATGCCCATTTTTGGCTCTAATTGTCTAGTAGAGCGGCTTATATTAGCCCTGTAAAACCCGACCTATCAAAAACTAGTCAGAATATTCCAATTTTTTGGAATTGTGACGTTTATTAACCTTTTAACAAAATCCCCCCAAAATTTTGCTTTTCATTTATGATATATATTTTGTATCACATTTGACACACTGGGCAATTTTGGGTACTTTGTTTTCTATTTTATTAAAGGTTTTTAGTACATATGCATTTATTTAATGTGGAAAATTTATTTTTATTTTTTTTCAAAAAAAGTGATTATTTCAATGTGAATTTTGCTGCAACTTATTGAAAATAAAGCAATAATTTTTCTGAAAGTAGATGAGTGGATGATTTTGAGAGCAGACATTTTGAAAAGGGCTAAAATACAACTTTGGCCAACTGATATGACAATCCTCAAGGTGGTAGAATATGTTTTTTAGATTTTTTAACAGGTTTTTAAAGAAACTATTTATAAGTTTGATGAGGTCTTTGAACTCATGTATCAAATATGATATATTTGGCTTTTTAGTGTTAAGCTTCATAAAACATTTTACTTGATGTAAAACAAAAACAATGGTGTAGTCTTTGCAGCTGATTTATTTTCACATGCAGTTCTTTATTTGTCCACTAGATGTCCTCCTTGTCCTGTAGCTTAGCCATCACTAACCCTCCTCTCAGCAGCTTGAGTCCAGGACTCAGAACGTTCTGCTCAGAAACAGACAGCTCCCTCCTGACTGATGGTGTTGTGATTTCATGTCAAAGGCAGCGATCAGCCTCAGAAACGTCTCGTCCTGCTAACATTTGATGCTCTGAGTGTCACAGATGGATCTCGCCCACAGTTCTTCTGTCTCCTCTCCTCCTTAGCTCCATAATAAATGTGCATCCAACGTGAAGCCCGAGTGTGACGGAGGAGCCCTGAGGGACCACACTCTGCTGCCCTCGTACATCTGCCCCGTCGTCCTGGTGAGGAGGATTTTCTCTGCTCCACATGAGAGAAACACACACACGACTCATATTTACAGCAGAGTTTTAGATATGTACCTGTCACATTATGCAGGCCCTGATATAAGGTTCTACTCTCTGTCTCTAAAACTGTCTCTGATCTTTAGAGGAGTACGAGCGACAGTGTGTGTGATAACAGGCCTTTGAATTATGGGTAAATCAGGGTGTGATTTATCCAGGATTGCCGCCTCAGACTGCAAAAGTTTGAGCTCTCATAAATCAGAATACTCCTGCAAAGCTGCACATGGACAAGTGTTCATGGGTAAATGTCCACTCCAACCTGTACTCACCTTTTTCACACAGCTGTTGCAGTTTATGTTAATCTCCTTTCACTAATTTAAAGGAAACCAAACGCCAGTGTTGTTCACAAGACCACATTATCCAAGAGCAGGTTTTGGCTGAGTCTAGAATGCACCAAGACAAGACCGAGACTTTTGAGAGTTGAGACCAGGTCAAAACCAAGACTATGAAAATCAATTGTAGAAACCATGAAGAGGCTGAAGCGTTAAAGAGCATTTTCTGTTTCATCTAGTTTTCTCTTCAACACATTTGACAAGATTAGAAATAAGGTGTCTGCAAATCTGTCACAACATGCAAAATTCTTAAATCTTAAATCTCCCTGTGGTAAGTTTTCTGGCACCTCCTGCTTAGAACCGTAAAAGTCAGAATGATCGTAAGGCCCCACTGTATTCATACTGAAAATCAAGATCAAGTGAGTTTTTGCCCGTCTGCTCCACGGGAGGTTCCTGTCCACTTTGAGCTCATGTAACAACACCCGCATTATTGTTTGACAGGTGTACTGCCCAGAAGTGAAGACCAAAGTTCTTGCAAAAAAACAAATATATATTGATTTAAAATCCACAACTGAAGTATTAGAGCCTGAAAAGAAGTGAATTTACAAGGTTTATTGTGTAACGTTAATTCACGAAAATGAACTATATTTACAAGAATGAAGTCATAAATCTACAAGATGAAGACATACATATGAGAATGAAGTCACAGATTTACAAATACAAAGTCATAAATCTATGTGAGTGAATTCATAGATTTACAAGAATTAAGACAAAACTTTACAAGGAAAAAGTTATATATCTTTTTAATTCAGTCATTGATTTACAGGAATAAAGTCATAAATTTACAATAATAGAGTCACAGATTTACAAGAATGATGTCATAAGTGTACGTGAGTATAGCCATAGATTTACAAGAATAAAGTCATTAATCTCTGAGAATAAAGTTAAAAATTTACAAGAATAGAGGCACAGATTTAGAGCAATAAATTCATGGATTTACACAAACAAAGTCATAGCTTAATGAGAATAAAGTTATACATTATTGTAATTGAATTCATGGATGGATTTAGATAATGCTAAAAAAAAAATGTTATTCTGAAGAGCAGCCAGCCACCTCTGCAAAGAGGGTGAAATGAGAGTGCCCAGTTTCTTGCAGCATCTTTTCAGGGTCCTAATATTTATGACAATGTGATGCTGATATAAAAGATGAAAAACTTCCTTATTTGTGAAACATTTACCAAAACTTCACAAGATCCTCCACATTCCTCATTTTGTTTCAGGTGGTTGCTTTTTTGATAGACAAGCTACAAACTAAAATAACCCGTTAATTCTTGTAAATTTATGACTTTATACTCAGAAATCAGAGATTGATCTTGAAAATGTACTTCTTCTTTTTTTTTTAATTTATATGTGACCCTAATCTGCCATCTAAAAAAGTCCAGAATTATTCAAATATCTGAAAATAAGATGTTCATTTACCAGGTGAATGAGGTCTTAGATAAGTGTTCAGAGGTTTTTAAGACTGATGTTCCAGTTTCTGCAGGTGTCTGACACATAAGGACCTGGAAGATTTCCAAAGAGACAAAACAGTCAGAGAGCTAACTCTAAATATTTTAAATTACAACAATTATTAAATTATTATAACATTCATGAAGCTGAAAAGCAGCAGATCAGTGCTGGTCTCCACTGGTCTTGACAGAAAACCCTGAGTCCAGCCAGTCTGAGACCAGGACAAGACCAAGAACTTTAAAATAGAGATCAGTCTGAAGTACTACATCACCGCCAAATGCTCAGAGCAGCAAGAGTCGATGCTCTGTTTTAATCAATATTCCACCTCTAGAGATGTAAATAAACCTCATCGATTTAGGACATTTAGGCCACCGTACTTAATCTGCTTCTGGTCTGAGCTGACTGTTTCGGTCACGCTGCCATCCAGCTGACCGTCATCCACCTCACACCTGCATCCGTTTCACACTTCCTGCTTTGTGCTCTGACTTCTCGCACAAACCTCAGTGACAAGCTGATTTCTCTGCCTGTTAAATGAATCCATCACGGAAGTTTTCTTCAGTTACACTCGGCCCGTGCACCTGCAGGGGAGTCAAAGAGGAGTGTGTGACTCTGGATGTGACACTTGATTTCTCTGTTCTTACTTTGTCCTGTGGATAAAATGAGGACTGGGCAATTCATTGCAATAATTTACAAGTAAAAATCGCCATATGGCCTGCTGCAATATTCTAATCGCAGACAGTGCAATTTTTCTTTAACCTCAAAATAGCAGATAAAATTGTGTGCAAGTAGATGTTTTCTGCTCTACACCAGTGTTACTCAACCAGAGACAAATTGTTGAGAACTACCTTTGTTAGAGAAAAAATAGAAGTGGTGAAAAGTGGCAAAGACAGCAAGAATTAGCAACAAAAATGAGTTTGAAGTGGCAAAAATGGTCAAAAGCAAGAAAATTTGACAAGAAAATTGGTAAAAAACTTCTAAATGTAGCAAAAATTGGTTGAAAAGAGGCAAAGAATGAGTGAAAAATGACCACAAGAACAAGCAATAAATAGGAGTTTTGAGTAGCAAAAATGGTCAAAAGCTGAAAAATTGGGTAAGAAAAACTTAGAAAATATTGTGAAAGTAGCAAAATATGGTTGAAATAGGCAAAAAAATAGAGTGAAAAATGACTGAAATGGAAAAAAAAGCAGTCTTGAATATTAAAAAACATCTCATGCATAGTTGTCATGCTGTAAATAATGTTAATGTTTATTTCCAAAAATGTGTTCTTTTAACAACACATAAGACGGGGAACCTAAAAATGAACACATAGTTTATCACAATTGTAATACAGGGAAAAATAATCACAGTAAGATTAATTTTGCAAATCAACCAGCCCTAGTTAAAATCCCAGAGAGAATTGTTTGAAAAGGTTTAGAGTAAAAACAATAGATAATGGCTGATTTCAGGGGAAAACAGTTTCCAGGGGCTTAAAAGACTTTATGTGCTTCAGTTGGCGTTCTATTTCTGTTGAATCTACAGCATCCTCTCTCTCCGTCTGTTTCTTTTCTGCTTGTTTAAAGAAAAATAAAGAGTAAGTTATGGTCATGATCTATTCTTCTTCTCTTTCAGGACCGTCACTCTGTGAAGCGAGGAGAAGGTGAGTCTCCACCCAGCACCAGCCCCGATGACGCCAACCAGACCTTTAAGTTCTCACCTGCAGATGGACAAGCTCTGCAGGTACACGTTCATCCAGCTGTGCATCAAGAAGGTTCTGAATAATGTCAGAGATGCTTAGATCTTTCCCCTTCTCTCTGCAGATCACTCCTCTACCAGGATCTCACCCGCTCCTGGTGATGGTCAACCCCAAGAGTGGAGGGAGACAGGGGGAGAGGTGAGTCTGTCAGGTGGACGTCTCTTCACATGAACATAGTGTTTGGACGCTGCTGCTAATTTGATAAGGTGTTGGCATGTGGCTACATATAAAAACAGTTCAAACCTGATGATCTTGATGTTTTAGACTAATGCAGATAAAACTTGCTTTGCACCAAGAGGACTACCTTCAAAAACTGCTGCAGAAACCGCGTCAAGCAGCCAATTGCAAATTCTTCCTCTTTTAAAACGCATGGTGCATACTTTTAATATTCAAACGTGAATCTCACGATTAAAACTTTGTGATCCAGTCTCTCCTCTGAAGCTAAAACGCTTCAAAGAAATGACATTTCGAGATACCTCCTTAAACGCCCATCTATCCAACATCCGTTTTCTGTAAAGGTGGATCCAGCAGCGCACCACCCCCCCGCGATGAAATAAAATCACAGCACAAGAAAAGAGAGTGATTTTGTGTCAGAGGGCATCGCTGTAACGGCTCCTCCCCGCTGATCTGAACGCTGTAATTCAGCATGAAAGGAGCTTTATAGCATAGCAGCTGTAAAGAAATGTTCTCATTGTTGCTTTGCTCACAACAGAAACCAAGCACACCCTGCTGCTCTCACATGTTTCCATAGAGACAAAGTCTTTATTACCATTAGAGAGGAAATTATCCTCTATTAATAGGTATATTATAAGAACAAAGAGATCATTTCAGCAGGAAAGCAGAGGCTGCTGATACTATTTCTGTCAGTGCGAGTGTTTTATTGCTTTTATTCAATTTTATGACGTGTTTGTGTGTCTGCAGCAAGAAGCTTCTGCTCCAGAAAGTGAACAGTTAAATTGAATTAACCATTATTCAATTAAAAAGGGTCTGAGGACTTTCTAAGCGATCATGAGGCAGTCTATCTTCTAGATATCTATATCTGATCGTAATCTACAACTTAAAATGAAATTACCAGCACTTTAAAAGAGAAAAAAGCTTTTTCTAATCCCCCCGATCGGGTCGTACCAGACCATCATGAATTATGGATTGTCTAAGTCTCGATGACAATGCCATGCTGACTGACACAGGCTGAAGACTAAAATAAAATAAGCTAGAAGCTGAAACATGAGCCAAAGGATAAAATGGGCTCAAAACCAAAAGACAAGCTAAAGACTTAACCACAAAATAAAGGCTAAAACATGGGCTAGACACTAAAAACTAGCTAGAGGATAAAATAGTCTAAAGGCAAGAATGCAAGCTAAAGGCTAAACATGGACTAAAGGCTAAAACATGGGCAAAAGGCTAAAACATTGGCTAGGGGCTAGTACACAAGCTAAAGGCCAAAACATGGGCTAGACACTAAACACTAGCTAGAGGATGAAGTAGTCTAAAGGCGAGAATGCAGGCTAAAGGCTAAAACATGGACTAAAGGCTAAAACATGGACTAAAGGCTAAAACATGGGCTAGAGGCTAAAACATGGGCTAGAGGCTAAAACATGGGCTAAAGGCTAAAACATGGGCTAGAGGCTAAAACATGGGCTAGAGGCTTGTACACAAGCTAAAGGCTAGAACACTAGTTACCGGCTAAAAGACAAGCTAAGGACTAAAACACAGGTTAAAGACTTAAAACATGTATTACCAGCTGAAACATGAGCTAAAGGCTAAAACAAGGGCTAAAGGCTAATATGGATTAATGGGTAAAACACGAGCGAATGGCTAAAATGGGGTTACAACTAAAACGTGGGCTACAGGCTCCATCAGGGGCTAAAAAAACTCATTGCCGGCTGAAACATGAGCTATTGGCTAAAACACAGACTAAAGGCTAAATAAAGGTTAGTGGAAACACAAGCTCATGGCTAAAACAGGGTGTTCAAACTAAAATATGGGCAAGAAGTTAAATCACAGGCTAAAGGCTAAAAGACGGATTACTTGCTAAAACATGAGCTAATGGCTAAAACACAGACTAAAGGTTAAAACATGGGTTTGTGGGTAAAACACGAGCCAATGGATTAAAGAGGGGGTTAAAACTTAAAGATGCGTTAGAGGCCAAACCACAACCTAAAGGTTTAAACATTGGCTATTTGCCCCATAAACTGAGATTCATACTCTTCAGCAGGAAAACCATAAATCTGTTCCAGCTCCTTACTGTCCTCTAAAAGATCTTTTTCTACTATTGAAGAGCTTGAGTTCTAACCTTTGGTTTTTCTGTCTTCTTGAAGGGTCCTGAGGAAGTTCAGATACCTGCTGAACCCCAGACAGGTGTACAGTTTGGAACAAGGCGGGCCGATGGTGGGGTAAGAGAAGATTTCTCTCTTTACTGCTGTTTATGTGACAGAGCTCATCACAAACTCCTGCATCACATCAAAACTCCAGGCTGCAGGAAAAAAAGGTCTGAAATGATAACACACTGGTATCTGATGTTCATCTTTAGATGCTTTTGGCCCAAAGCAACATCCTGCATGAATGTGCTGAAGGGTATTTGAAAGAACACACACATTTTATATGGTCTGTTGTACTCTGAGCTGCTCCATCAATCTGAAGGAGGGTTTCAGTCTGAACAACTCTCTTCATGTCAAACTGACCTGCTGTGGAGGTCGTATTACTGCTGCACTGTGTGTTTGACCTCCCAACACACACACACTCGCACGCACTCACATGCACTCACACACGTCAGAGCAGAGCACAGCTTGTACTTTGAAATGAATGCTGTTTCGCCTTTTGTCCGTTCAAGGAGGAAAAAATGCCAGACGCAGCAGAGCCTTTGCAAATGCTTTACCTTGAAGGTGAAGAGCTCCCCTAGCCTTTCTTTCACTTCCATTTATGTGCCTCTCTCTCTCTCTCTCTCTCTCACTCTCTCTCTCTCTCTCTCTCCCCTGCTCAGTCACGACTAGCAGAGCGGCTGCCCTCGAGAGCCCATTGTAGGAAAGTGACCCGATGACGCACTCGGGTCTTAGGGGTGAATGCAGTAGATGATACATGCAGTCTCAAACACCAGTGCTGTGACTCGGATGTGATACAAACACTGGCAAAGGATTCAACTCAGTGCTCTCAGACTGGGCCTTCTGTCGTTTCTTATACTGCACATTAGTGTTGTGCTAAAGACCAAAGTATCCGAGACCAAGACTTGCCCGACAAGAACACACCAAGACGAGACCTAGACTTTTGAGAGTCAAAACCGAGTCAAGACCAAGACCAAGATCATAAAACTCAATTTTGATTTCAAATCCATGACAGGGTTGAATGATTTAAGAGTATTCTCTCTTTAATCTGATTTGACTGACAAAAACATGGGATGTAAAGATCTTTCAAAGCACACTATGCAAAATTCTGAAATCTGAAAAAAAAACAGTTCAACTTAATTCTTGCAAAAAATGAACAAATTAAATTAAATGAGTCCTTTTACTTATCTAGAAGCCAATGATACATGATTTCCCTCATGTCACTCTCCACTCTTACCCTGTTTCCTGCACTAGCCACTGTCTTCTCTCCTTCCAAATGTAAGGCACAAAAGTCTAAAAAATAACTTAAAAAAAGCCACTGATGGGTCCAGTAAAGTTTTTAAATATGTGAAAATCAGATATTTATTTATCAGGTGAATGAGGCCTAAAGTAAGTGTTAAGAGATTTTTCTGACTGGAAATAAAATGAACAGATCTGTCGGTTTCTGCAGGTGTTTGACACATGATGCACAGGAAAAGAGGCAGAACAATCAGTGAGCTAATGCTAAATATTTCAAATTACAACATCAATTCACCAGGAACCAGGGGCGGATCTAAAAAAAATATTTACGAGAGGCAAAAGAGGGGCAGGCAATTGTTAAGTGGTGGAAACATGGCAAAGTTTATGTGCTGAATTAGTTTAATATTAGGGCGTCCATAATCTGAAAACCCAAAAGAGATGCCTTCACCAAAGACAGCAAAGTAGCTCCATAACCCAAACATTTATTTCAAACATTCCCTCTGTATTTGGAGTGAAAATTTGTACAATGGCAAGTTAAATAATGTATTGAAATCAATTTCTGTCAGTTAAAAAATATAAAATTGAAAAACTGGCTGTGTCGATATTTCTCCCTCTTTTTTTGCACAATTAAAGTCAACAATTTTGAGATAAAAAGGCAAAATTTTAAGTTTTGCCCCCATAATTTCGACTATTCATCTCAATATTTTAACTTTGAATCTCAGAATTTTGACTTTATCTCAAATTAATGCATTTTATCTCATGTGTTTTACTTTTTCATCTCACAATTTTGACTTTTGAATTCAATTTTTTTGGGGGGGGCTCAAATTTTCAACTTATTTTTCATAAATTTGGCTAATCTCATAGTCAGCCAGTGAATTTCTACCGTCTTAAACTAAGCCTCACAACTCTATTAGGCCAGTGCCTTCATGGTTCTTCCATTTCTTGACAGATGGTTTAATATCTTTCACACAGTCCAACTGTATTACTCAAAACTCTCTGTCTCTTCACATTGCTGTTTTATAATTCACTGTAGCTGATAATTCATAGATGTGTCCGATGAGGTATACTTTTTCTTTGAATTAAATCTATATAACTGGGGTGGCAACAGGGGTGGCAAGGCTTTGTTTTAGGGGAGCAGCTGCCACCCTTTCCCCCCCAGTAGATCCGCCCCTGCCAGGAACAGTTCAACTGAAAAGTCATTATGAAAACGAAGAAAATCCGATTGGTCCTGGTCTTGACTGCCCTTGATGGGAAATCCTGAGTCTGGCCAGACAAGAGTAAGACCAAATGCTCTCGAGTCTGAGACGAGACCAAGATTCTCCAAATGTGGTCTTGGGACTGGTCTTGACTGTCACAACACCACTGCACATACAACTTTAGGAAAAAAACTCTTTTGTCTCAAAGAAAAAAAAGCCTTTAATAGATAATAGCATTTTTACTGTCGTGGAAAGTCAAGTCTGAGTAGTATTAACTAATCAGGTATCTGTGGGAAAAATCAGTGTGGAGAGCAAAAGCAGGAGAAACACTTCCAGAGTAACCTGCTCCCATCCGTTGTAATCTGAAATCACTCAGCACCAGAGCCCCACAAACTGCGCATCTAACACACACAGTATCCAGTTAGAGACGGAGCGTCGTCCTCGGAGGGTTAACCCACACTCAGCTGAACTCTTCTGTTACCATGCGCTCCTTAGCAACAGGCTCAGCAGCTCTGAGGTGAGACGCTGCTCGCTCTGAGTAATTTGTTTATTGAACGCAGTCCCTTGCTGCACTTTCCCTCATTACTGTTTGTTTCAGCCTTTTCCTTAACGTTAACCTGCTGACTGATGTTTCCTCTTTGTCACACACCAAGCCTGAAACAGTCAGAGGAAGGAGGCTGTGATAATGCTGAATGTCAGCACGGAGAGGTTTGCTTGTGATGAGCAGCTTCACGTGGATGTAGCTTGTCCTCTTCCCAGCAGGTACAGGGGTAGGGGGGGGGGTTGTTCAGCATCATCGAGAAGAGGACTCTGTGTGAACAGTCAGACCTGAGATCAAACTCTCAGCCACAAAACTCTATCTCTATAGTGTGGAGAGAGAATGACCCTGAGGGAGCCCTGATGGCTGTGAACGTTACTCACCATAGCTAATTCTTCATACTATATTACATCGTGGTAATAGTTGTATTTCATGCTGCATTCATGTCATGTTGGACTAAAATCTGTCCAAGTAATGAGATTTACATGAAAAGATGGAATATGCCTTAGCCAGAAATCTTCAAAACACTTCAGAATAGGTTATCAAATTTAAGCGTTCAGGTTTTATTTACAGTTTGAAGACACGGCTTATCTTAATGAAAAATTAGATTTAAAGTAATATTTATGTTAGGTCCAAAAACTGTTCTTTTTTCAATACCAATAGCAGTTATTTTTATTAAATAAGATGTCTTGTGTCAACCCTTGTCTCAGTTTGGTTGATTTAGACTTGTCAGTTAGCTCAACTTCTTCAGGGAGTATTTTGAAATGCTAAATCTTTTTTTAACTCAATTAAACTTGTCAGTTTTATTAAAATTTAGGTTTTGTTTGTTAGTAAACCTAAATTATTCAGGTAGTTGTTTGATATGATTAGTTTGTAAAATATGACGAATTCACAACGACACTCTGGGTACAACTTGAAAGCTGTAGCTTTGCTAAACAGCTGAGAGGGGCAAAGGTGTGCGGAAAATTAGAAAATAAAGTTCAGCAGCAGATAAGTTATGGAGATCCTCAGCTGTAAACTGTAAATGGCTTTAAGTGGGAGTATCTGACCGCTTGGACTGTAGGCAAGTGTTTATCAGAGAAATTTTGTTAAAAAAAAAAAAAAAAAAAAAAAAAAAAGAGTTAGTGATCGATGGAAACTCTGCTTTCAAGTGCTAAAGATTTATGTTTTTTTGAAGTCACTCATTAATACGAGAAAAATGTAATTCACTCAAATGAAATTCATAGACAACTGTAATTCATGTGAAAAACTTTTCATCCCTTTAAAAGAAAAATCTTTCACCATGGTTACAGTCACAGAAACGTGATGACATTGGCATTTTCTTGTCCCACATCCAAGCGATTACTTTCATTATCAAGTCAACATGCGTTAATGATTTATTGGACATAGATTCCTAAGTTAAAATATGTTTTGGAGTTGAGAAGATGCCAACTTATATAAAGCATTATCACAACAACTTCAGTAATCTTTTGTAATGTTAACATAGAATTATATGCTAGAATAACAAACATTCAAACCTGCATTTTACAGTGCAATGCCAAACGTATCTTGTTTAATACTTAGCTCTCAAAGACCTCTATCTCATCAACATAATAAAATGTCAATGTAAATAACTGTTAAGAATGTATTCTGCCCCCTTGAGGATTATCGTAGCACTGCAGGCAGCCAGATTTGTATTTTGACCCTTTTCATAATGACTTCTCTCTTGAAATGATCCACATGCTAATTTTTAGGAGGTTGTGGAAATTGGTTCTGTTTTTAAAATAAGTATTTTCTGTGCTGAAAGAATGCATATTCAATAAAAAACTTCACTCAAAAAGTCTCTAAAACCACCAAATTCATCAAGTCTGATACAAAAAATAAAAAAAATCATGAAGAAAATGATAACTGTATTTTTTTATTTAGTTGAAATGGTAAATAAACATCTCAGATTCAAAAATGTAGATTTTTCCCGCCATAATATTTGATGGATTAGGCTTTACAGGGTTAATTTGAGCCACATTCAGCTAACAAGTCATGAAACATGTTATTTCAAGACGTATAAAAACAAAACACGATGCCTGAATTATTCATAAATAGAAAGAGAGAACATCAAACAACGTGTACTTATTCAGTTTCTTGAAATGAGACATTTTTCTGGACTTGCATCAACACTAATAGGATATTTTCATACAGAAATTAAGATGTAAACAAATGCTTTGATAGTTTTTGTGGTGAAATTCTTTCTCGAATATGATGCCAGACTTGGAAACTTGACATCATCATGTGGAGCAAACGTCAAGACCCTTGATGAGATGAACTGGTTGTCAACTTTTGCTGAAATATGATTTATAATTTATTATGTTTCATCACCAGTATTTAATGATACTGAAATTATTTGTCAATATCATTGAGGTGTTTTAACTTTTGTAATGAGTTGAATGTATCATTGACATTGATCCAAATAAGTCATGTTGTTCTCTCTGAGGAGCTAACGAATGCAGCATGTTACCTACTTTAATATCCCTCTTCTGTGTGAGTGAGTATGTGATATTTTATTGCTCTGATAGTTATTGTTTCCAGAAGCATCACACTGCAGCGTCACCATCATCACCTGAGACTGAGAATTAGTGAAGAGATCCGGTTCAATTAACAGTTTTATGAATTAGTCTGATGATACAAGTCGGAAAGTTTTGAGCAAATCTGATTGGAACAGGAATGAGTCGAACATTTGATGAAAAAAGTCTTTTCTGCTACTTGATTCATCTGAATGAGGAGCTCGTACTGATGAAGATCTGCTGAACACAGGAGTGCTAATGTTAGTGATTTTGGAACAGTCTTCTCTGTAGATCTTATTGATTGTAAAGTGTGATTAGGAGTCTGCAGGGTGAGCACAGAGCCAGGTGCTGGGTGTGAAAGAGTTCTGCGCCCGCTCACAGCTGTCTCCTGACAGACAGAGATGAAAGCTTCTGTCCACACCTTTGTCCCAGCTCACATTAAAGGTCTCTTTGAAGGGCGCGCTCTCTGCCACCGCTCTCTGTGACCGCTCTGTGACGGCTGTGTGCAGAGGGGGAGCACAGCTGGAGAGACATACATTGATTAAACTCTCTGTCTCTTTCTGTGTTAGTCTCTCTGTCCATCAGTGTTTAGCTCCTCTCATTAAATCACTCAGACCAGAGGAAATCCCCGTCTGAAACCCCGGACAAATTCACTTTTTATCCACTTTAAGGGCTCAGAACATTAAATCCTCTCCCTCTCCTGTTTTCTCACAGGCTCAACTTTTTCCACGAGGTCCCAAACTTCCGGGTGCTGGCCTGTGGAGGTGACGGCACCGTGGGCTGGATCCTGGACTGTATAGGTACATACACTCTTCTCTGCAGAGTCAGAGTTATTTCATCCCTCTCATTCTTTGACGACTGTTCATCTCTGTGAATCTCAGACTGATGTTTATTTCTGTCCCTGCAGATAAAGCAAACTTTGCCAAACACCCTCCAGTGGCCATCCTCCCTCTGGGGACAGGGAACGATCTCGCTCGCTGCTTACGCTGGGGAGGAGGTGAGAGACTCACTGAGGTGTAGAAACCTCACATTATGCACATATGTTCATGGAAATATATGAAACTTGCATTTGTAAGAGTGTTGAAAGCTCACAGTTACTTCCATACAGACAGAGAGAATTGATCTGAAGGGGAAAACCTCAAAAAGAAAGAATCACAGTGAACTTATCAAACAGTCCGTTCATTAGGGTGACCATATTTAAAAAAAAAGAAAAAGAAAAAGAGAACCCCCTACCCAGCCTCTTGGAGATCCTGTGAAAGTGTCCAAAAATACTCAAAGACGATAAAGTAGCTTCATAACCCAAACATTTACTGAAAACATTCCTTTTCTGTTTGAGGTAAACATGCTCCATGATGGAAGAAAAATTATGTATAGAAGCCTATTTCTGCCAGATAAAAATATAGAAATGAAAAACTACCTTTTTCAGGACCTCCCCACCCCCTTACCCTAATTTTAATTATCCAATTTTCTAATCATGTAATTATCTTCTAATTTGAGATAAGTGACTTTAATAAGATGGAAAGTTGAAAATTTGTCTTTAAATCTCAAAATTTCACTTTGTTCTGACAATTTAATCTAGAAATTTTGACTTTTAATCCTATAAATTTTTCTCTTTATCTAAAATTTTGACTCATTCTCTTATTTCTACCTTTAATCTTAAATTTTTTGACTTGACTAAAGATTTTGACATTTTTCTTTAATTATAATTTTGACTTATTTTTAAGACTTTTTATATATATATTTTGTTTAATCCAATATTTTGACCTTAATTTAAAAAATATTAAGTTTTTATCATGTTATTTTGACTTTTTATCTAAAATGAATGACCCTTTATCGCAAAATTTAGACTTTTTATCTTAAATTTTCACTTTTATTCAAATTTTTTTTTAATTATTTTAAATTTTGACTTGTCATCTGTTGGGTACAACTTTTTATCTCAAACTTTTAAAGCTTTATCTCAAAATAATTGACCTTTTATGTCAAACATTTTACTTTTTATCTTGTGATTTTGTCTTTTCATCTAAAATGTATGACATTTTATATCAGAATTTCGACTTTTAATCTAAAATGTGACTTGTTTTCTCAAAATTTCAAAGTTTTATCTCAAAGTTTTTGAACTTTTTATCTCAAAATGATTTACTTATCTTGTAATTTAGACTTTTTATCTCAAATGTTTGACTTTTGAACTCAAAATTTCCACTTTCTATCCAAAGTACACAATTTTTTATCTCAAAATTTGACTTACCAAAAAAAAAATCACATTAAAGCGTAGTTTTCCTTAAGAAAATTTTAACCAATGGAAATGAGCACCAATAATGCTCATCACATGCTTCAATGAAAAAAAATATTTTTATTTCTCTTGTGCGAAAACATGAAGAATGCCTCAAAATCTTATTTAGAATGCAGCCCAGTGCAGTTCTTTACTATAAATATCAATGGTCTGTAGAAGAATGTGAGAATAACTCTGACAATGTGGAGAATTTTATAAAACATAACTTCACCACCAAAAAGGAGGACATGTCGGGGAAAAGAGGATGTTTGTTCATCCTCCTGTTCATGGACTCATCCTCAGCACAGACTCTGTCAGTGTTCATCTGAAAACGTCTGCAGGTTCAGGAGGATCTCAGTTGTAGAATAGAGCGTGGTGCATGTGTGTGTTTAGGAAATGAAAGAGGGGAAGCAGCAGCTCCTCTGTGTCACATTAAAGTGTGTTCATATTCCGAGCTCATGTGCTGAAAGTCCGGGCCAGGCTTTGATTTGTCTCAGTGTTTGTGCCGTCATTAGAGCGGCTGCTTATGACTGCTGGATTGTTGCTGCCTGAGGACCTGCAGAGCACTTACGCAGGATTATGAATGATCTTCGGTCAATAAGCCTCCAGGTCCGAAGGGGCTCGGAGACTCCATTAGATCATGTTTCCCAGAAATAAACACTGAAGGAAGAGCTTAGACTGAGTCTGATGGAGATGAAGCTCAGCAGGGGGGGGGCGCACGAGCGCGGATTATCTTTGTGTGATCGTTTTTTTAAACAGAGATATCAGACAGACAGCTACTCCTCTGAAAAACATAAACAATCATATAAACATTTACACGCTGCTTAAGGTCTCCAGAGGATGAACATCAAGACAAACAGGCTGCTGTGTAGCTTCTGGAGGATCATGATGAATTATAAGATCTATAGACCAGTGGTTCCCAACCTTTTTCAATTCAGGGCCCACTTTTAAGTCTCAAAAAATTTTCGCGGCCCACCTCTGACCATATAATTATGGCGGCTGTATAGCGCCTTGTTAGCGCTTGATTTGTAACAAAGACCCAAAAGGTAAGAAAAAAAATGTAATAAAACCCGAAATGTGATAACTGGTCAATGATGTAACAGATGCTGAGCCCAGAAGGTAATAGTCATTTGCCCATGATATAACAACTTGTTAAGTGTTGGGTCAGTGATTATAGTCTTGGGATATACAATATTTGTTTAATCAAATTTCAGGGTTTTGTTAAACTTGGGGTCATGTTACATGTTGGGCTTTAAGAACGGGAGAAGTTCCTGAAAAGAATATATGTTTGCAAACTTGTACAACTTATAGGAATGTTTACATTGGTTCAAAATTATAAATTTGTAATAAGACATGTAATGTATCTTTATATAATTACCCTTCATTAAAACTCAGACTATTTTGAAAATGATTTGGCGGCCCACTTGCAATATCTCCGCGGCCCACCAGGGGGCCTCGGACCACAGGTTGGGAATCACTGCTATAGACATTTCTGGACAATCCTGAAGTTTCCTCTCACTCTTCCAAACAATGGAGAAAAAAAACAGTTTACATAAGTATCGAAATTTTGTGTTTTACTATTTTTTAATTGATTTTTTTTGTCTAAAATGGTTTTATTTTACTAAATGTTAATGCTTCATTTTATCCTTCTCTTTGCAAAGAGAGTATAAACAGCTGGTTCAAATATGTTGAACCGCCTTTATCGATAAAATCTTATCAATACCCATACCTATTCATGTATTGTCCTAATGAAAGTGACTCATTGGATAAGGCTCTCTGTTGTGTCATAGATAAAGCAGTTGGTTTGAATGATTATGATGATGTGGATCAGTCAGTAAAGTGTGATGCTCAGTAAGATAAAAAGAGGAGAGACATCAACATATATCTGCTGGTTTCAATTCACCACCTCAGAATCTGTGTTGTCAGTTTCTGATGCCTCCAAGATGTTCATGCACCTAGATCAGAATTTGCTCACCAGTGTGCACATCTTACCGTCAGGTTTGTTTTTGTAGATCACAAAGTTTGTGAGGGAAAAAGCACACGCCAGTTTCAGGCCCCGTTTTGTACGCAACAGTTTTAAATGAGCCCCCTGATGTTTGAGGTTGACATAAAGACAGAGAGTGTTTTTATGTTGTCACTTGTAGACCTGAGTCAGAAACTCTTCATGGACCTTCAGTGAGTCACACGCGCACACACACACATACACACACACACACACACACAGAAGCATACACGCACACACCCTCAGAGAGTTTTGTGTACAAAAGGAGAGAGGAGGGTTTAATAAGAAAGCTTAATAGTTTATTCTCTAAGTGCTTTCACGTCTTTGTGAAGGCAGTTTTTTCACAGTCAGTACATAAACACTGATAAACACACTCATGTTTCACACACTCATGTTTGACACATGTTGCTCTCTGTGTGATGAGACTCATTAAAGCCTCACGCCCTCATGACGCCCCTGAACACACTTCCGCCTCCAATCACCATTAAGATGCCTGACTGTCAGCTGCAGTGGGGACCCAGAGGGCTCCCTGGGGTGCTATCAGGACAGTTTGGAGGTGGTGACGTTGGTGTGTGTGTGTGTGAAGTGGCAGACTAATCAGTGCCATTGTGTTCCAGGTTGCAGCCCTGCCGGTTCCACACTTTAACCTGAGGGTTTAAATACGGACGAGGTGGAAGGATATATTTAGAAACATCTGATCAGACTCTCAGGTTCAACAGATACAAGCTCTCACTATGGTCGACGCAACACATTTAAGTGTATTTTTAACCACCTTTAAAAACACTAATGCTCCTGAAGCTGATTTCTGCTGGAACACTATTCCATCAAACTCTGACTTCATGTGTCCTGGAATCATTTTTAAGAATCAATGATGCAGAATTGGCCTAAATGAGCTGAGGTGGATTTATTCTACATGTGCTGGTGGTGCAGTGGTCAATGTGGCCTCACAGCAAGATGGTTCCTGGTTTGCCTGTGTGGAGTTTGCATGTTTATGCATGTCGATACGTCCTCCTATAGTCCAAAAACATACTCACCAGATTAGTTTCTTAAATCCCCTGTAGTTGCAGCAGGCTGTGACCCCATAGACTGTATATAGAATGGACAATGTGGCTCCGCCTGTCACTACTGTACGATTTTGAAGCCAAAAAAAACACTTACTGGAGCCAGATTCGGCCGCCATTGTGCAGATGGATTCTGCACAGTAGAGAATTTTGGTGGAGCTGAGTAAAAAAGAAGAAGTAAAAATATTTATTTATTTTCCTTTCGAAGGTGTAATCTCTTTTTGGCTCTCTTTCCCAAAGTTTCTTAAAGCCCCGATAAATCTGCTCACAAATGGCAGCTGTGTATCATCGTAACACGAAATTTATAACTCGTTTTTTTACATCTAATAACTAATGAAAAGACAACTCTTTAGTATGACAAGGACTTGAACACCATGCAGCCAAATTACATCTTCATACCACTGCAGCATAATGATGTGAGAAACATTTCTATTAGGTGAAATCATTTTTTGAAGTTTTCTTGACTTATTTTCAGAATGCATGGGGAGGCGGGGTTTATGACCTATACTGCAGCCAGACACCAGAGATCGGGGCATCTGCTGGAAGCTTCTTTTAGATCTGACTGTCATTACATCCACTGATTATACAGTCTATGTGTGACCCCTGAAAGGAAAAGTGTGAAGATAATGTATGGATGGATAAATACCAGGGCTGATCAATTTGCACACAGAATCTAATTGCAATTATTTTTCCCTATATTGAGATTGTGATACATGTTGTGACTATTTTTAGGCTCCTATCTTGTGTGTTGTTAAACAAATGCACACTGGAAATGAACACTGACATTACAGAATGACAACACGCATGGTTATTTTTTTTCTTTTACTCCTCGTGACTGCTTTTTGCCCATTTAGTCCACTCTTTTCACTCCTTCCACTTACTGTTATTGCCACTTTTCACCACTTAGATTGTTTCTCTTGCGAAGGTAGTTTTCAACAATTTTACTCTGTGGTTGAGCAGGGTTGGGTAACACTGGTGTAGAGCAGAAAAAATCTACTGCAAAAAACTGTATCCGATATACTGACACATCTGAGGGTAAAGAAATATCACACAGACTGTGATTAGAGTATTGCAGTGAACCATACTAGAATTAGATAAAAGTTCTTGACTAATTGCCCATCCCTAAAAAATCCTGGCCTAAGATTTGTGGGCCCATCTTTGGTTCTTTGGAACTCAGTGAGATCTGGAAACTCCTCCACGCTCTTTAAGGAGAAGTTGAGACTTTCAGTTTGTTTTTCTTTGGCTTCACTCTCTGATGTGGTGTTTTCCTCCAGGTTATGAAGGTGGCAGCTTGCTGAAGTTCCTGCGGGACATCGAGCACAGCACAGAGGTGGTGCTGGACCGCTGGAACATCGACATCGTCCCCGATGACAAAGAAGAGAAAGGAGACCCCGTCCCCTACAGCATCGTCAACAACTACTTCTCCATCGGAGTGGTAGGAGACTTCAATTTCTGTCCCATCACGTGTTTAAAGTTTCACTTCAAACTCTTCCCCCTGCTCTCTGAAAGAGCCTTAAATGTAGAAATCAGTTAAACAAAAGTACAAGAGCTGAGAGAAACCATGTTATTTATGATGAAACATGACAGACAGTTAGTGGAGAAAGGTCTGTGATAAATCCATCCCTCAAACTCTCTCCTGGAGCTGCTCTGTTGTAACTCTGACAGTAGATGACAAAGATTACCCGGTCTTTGTGGACTGGAGCAATTAGCAGATTCATCAGCGAGGCTCTGCTCCCTCGTGGTCAGAGTTTCGTCTTTAATTGGAGGAAAGAAATACGCTGCCAGGTTTCTAGTTGCTTAGCAACCTTTTTATCTGGTCCTGATGGAGATGCTCATCTGAAGGCTCAGGGACGTTTCCACAGAGGTGACAAACAAAGTCTGCGTGAAGTCGTCCCTTTGCTGCTCTGCTCATTTAGCCTGAGTGTGGTCAAACAGAGGACAAGTCCTCACAGAAGGTCACTGAAGAGTCTAGCTTCTGTATCAGGTGAAAGTTCAAAGACTTTATCCCACTGGACGGAAGTTAAGAGGAAAACTAAGGCTGCTGATTAACATCATTTAAAGCTGAGTGAAGCTTTCTGAAACCCTCATTTTAACACTCTTTAATACCTCTATTTGACCCACATCCACAAGAGACCAGCATGAGTCAGATGCTGCTTCTCGAGAGTCCCTCAGTGTGTCCGTCAGTTTGTCCAAATTTCCCTCTGATTAGGGAAAATATTAGATGCCACATGGAGCAGGAGCTTCATGGTGTGTTTGGAGTGATGGAAAAAATATTGACACATCATCAGATGATTAGAAAAAAAAGGAAGGATTAAAATGTTGTGGGAACAGATAAGAGAAAAAGCTTTACCCATATGGTGTTAAGAATTAAAAAAACACTTTCTGTACTGAGCTGTAAAGACTTTTTTAAGAGCAGGTATATTGTTTTATTTTACTCTTTGGGATTTTTAGTATCTTCACATGACTTACAGCTCAGTAAATTGTCCCTTTATCTCTCTCTCTGGTGTTTTAGTGAACCCTTATTTCAGCCTTTTCTGAAACACTTTGTTTTACTTTGTCCTTTTTGGGCTCCCCACCCCACATACCCCCTTCACGCTGATTGGCCAGGGTTTAATCCCGGGAGACAGGATTCTTGGGAAATTTGATCAAATCAATTTTCCGATTCCCAGGACAGACAATGATGGGAAATCAGTAAATCAGAAAATGTACTTGTAGACAAGAAATATTGTATAAAAATACAATACAATAGATTGCACAGCAAAAACTCGTACTATTTAGTAAAATGTTCAGCATTTATTTGAGAGGTCTGACAGCTTTAGGATGCCGATGGAGGTGGAGGAGAAACCCAAACAGAACAACTGAATCTTATTGGCTGATTTTTTTCTCTTTTCTCCATGCGTTCCTCACTTTTATCTGCATGTATTTTCCATAAAAACCTGCACAATCAGGTCTGTTTCATCCTCCCTTCAGAATGTTTCTTAACAGTTTGATGTTTCATTTCATAGTGCCGTCCCACGCCCAGTTGCAACTTTGAATAAAGTCTGAAATTTTTGCAAAATAGTGCAAGCACAGCGGATGATGTGGCGTTCGCTGAGCCAGTAGTGAGGTATCTGAAGCAGGTTCATAACCTGACTTTAGCCTTTCATCAGGCCTCAGTGAAATGTTAAATACTTAACTTTGTCATATTTCATTAGTCTCTACAATGGAGGTCAGTGCAGTGAGGGAGGCTTTATGCTGTATCAAGCTTTTCAGAAGACAAACTGCAGACAGTTCACTTGGCTTTTCATTAAGCATTGCAGCAGCAGTTTTCATGTAAACAGCACACTTAATCATTGCAGCTGACAGCCTGTGTTGATGGACAAAAACTGTATCTTTTGCCCTAACAGTGATAGAAATAACATACAAAAGTGCCGATTTGGGATTTGGGCTCACGTAAGAGTGTTGGCTTGGCTGCAAGAAAAAAAAAAGGATAAATGAAATAATAAAATAAACACTATTACCGGGATTTTCAGGTAATTGGTCATTGTTTCCTGGCATCTGATCCACTTAATTTTCTAGAAAAATATTAAGTTAAACTCTGGAGGCTTGTTGGGGGCAGCCCGACCAGTATGGGATTTTTGGGGCCAATGCCGATACCGATCCTGGGGGCGAAAGAAAGCAGGCCAATATCCCATTTATCTGCTGATATATGAAATAAGAATGTTGATATACACATGACATATACTGTACATGAACACAAATTGTTCTAATACCCAAAACATGATTTGGGGTATGACATAGTAACATTAAAACACCATATTATCGTCTTTTGTAAGAAAAGGGTGGACATGTGTTTTGATAGGAGCATTAATCTCTGTTTGTTTCTCAAAAAAGCATCTTGCATGATGTTAGAACACCATATTATAGTCTTATAGTATATATTGGGTAATGGTGGATGTGTGAATTACCAGTCGCATTTATTATTGGCAGAGAGCAGCATGCAGCCTGACACAGACACACAGGAGCAGGGATGATAGGATTAATCGGGCCCAACCAATCAATCAGGCGGGCTCTACACTGCAAAAACTGAAATCTAAGCAAGTCATTATGTCTTATTTTTAGGAAAATTTGTCTTACTATTCTTGATTTGAGCCACATTTACTAGACAAGGTCATGAAAATGTCTCATTCCAAGTTTTTTAAAGACAAAAATGAGGCATCAATTGCTTGTAACAAGTAAAAAAAATCTGCCAATGGGATAAGATAAAAGATTCTTGTTTTAAGACATCTTTCTAATTTCAAGAAACTTCCCGGGCGAATTTGTCTTATCCCATTGGCAGATTTTTTTGACTTGTTACAAGCAATTTACACCTTATTTTTGTCTTAAAAAAACTTGAAATAAGACATTTTTATGACCTGGTCTGGTGAATGTGGCTCAAATTAAGAACAATAAGACAATTTTTACTACAAATAAGACATAATGACTTGCTTAGATTTCAGTTTTTGCAGTGTACTCATCATTTCAGTAAGATTTCTCAGAAGTGACTTGGAGAATTTCACGAAGAACTGGTGAAATGTTTTCTCTGATCCCTTTACAAGCAGATTCAGAGGTTTTTACAACATAATACAAAGAGGTTTGAAAGTCTGCACGTGCTCAGCCTGAACAAAGCTGTAAAAATCCTTGTTTAATAACATCCGCTTCATTTTCAGAAGGGTGGGGGCTTGATTAAAACCTGAGCAGAGAGCTTGATGGTAGTTTCACTCATCTCTAGGTGGAAATTTGATTGTTGTCAAAGCGACCACAACAACGAGGAACGTCATCCTTTCATCACGTAAGAGTCATAAAAAGGTTTTTATTCATCCTGTTCAAACGTTTGCACATTCCTCACGGAGAAAACAGGTGTCCCCCGCGGTAAAAGGTGACTCTGAACTTCAAAGACTGTCACAGAGACTAAAACGAGATTAGGAGTAGTAGGATGTCAGACATGTCCGAAGGAAGTCGACGAAGACAGAATGAGAAGGAACATGTTGGCGAGTCAGTGTGCGTGGTTTGAAGTGTGGTGTCGCTTATAGACGCACAAGCTTTGGAAACCAGACTGTTCATCTTGGTGTTCTGCCAAACTTTGAGCTGACTCATCTCCATGAAGCTGAAGTAGCTGCCATCTGACGTTTTTCTGTAACATTCAAGCACCATTAGGCTGGCAAACAAAAATAACAGTGGCACTCATTGGATGTGAAGTACAGTACATATGACTATAAATACACCGCCGTGACATAAGCGTGGAGAGGACATATGTGCACAGGTAGATGTGAGAGCATTTTGGCAAGAAGGCGAGGAGCAACAGTGGTGTTATACAACCACACCCCCCCACGGAGACCTGCGTAAGTGTTAGGGCAGAAACGCAACACATGAGCTTTATATGACACACTCATCCATAGGCAGCGTGTGTGTGTGTGTGTGTACCCTTGCACCCTCAATGGATGCTCTGTGAGTTCACACATACATAAAACTTTAAAACATGACAGCCATGTCGTAAAATATCTGCAAGAAGTCCGGGTGGTTGAATGACAAAAATTAATGCCTAAATCCTTTCTTTTTTTTTCAACACTGTTTCTCCTTCTTTTTTTATATAAGTTGAAAAAAAGATAAACTAATGGATAAGCAATGATGATAAGAAATGAAAGGAATCGAAGGGGCAATAACCACAAGCATAATGTGAAATATACATTTACAAACACATATACATAAACATTTCCACTCAACCTGGAGACAAACACATGTAACATACATACATAAGTGAAATAACGATGGCATTAAAAAAAAAAAAAAAACTTAAGTTAAGAAATAAATGAGTAAAAGATTAAAAATGAATACATTCAGAAATAATAATAATAATAATAATAATAATAATAATAATAATAATAATAATAATAATAAGGATTGAAAATAAATAGATAAATAAATAAAAAATATATATCAAAAAATCAGCCTAACACAGATATTGAGAAAAATGGGGAAAAAAAGAAAAAAAGAATATTTACCGTACCAGCTGCCAGGGAAAATGCATCAGTATACTTCAAATATGTAAAGAAATGTAACAAGATTTTGTATTTTTTTAAAAGGTCTGATGCTAATTAAAAAAGAGAAATGTGAAGAGCAAATAAATAAATGAATAGAAAATAAAAACGTTTTATATACATCTGCAAAATCCAAGAGTGGTATTTTTGTGATCTACCAAAGTGTGCCAAAATACAAAAGGGTGTGCACAGATACACACTTTTTCAGAAAATACTAACAAAATCAACAACAGAACAGAACAGTCTTCCCTAAGGTGCCATTATAGAACACACTGACCATCACAGGGATTAAACACTAGAGGCACCAGTGTATGTTTTTTTATGGTACATGTCGTTAATATTTCTAAAGTCTTTTTTTTTTAAGTTATCAAAACTCCTGAAGCTCTACCATCTTAAAGTGTGTAAAGCAGCAGCCTGTCTCTGGGTGATTTCACGGTAAATAAAGGGTGGTGATGTGTTTAATTGCACCTGTTTACCTCGTTTTCTGACCAGCTCTTGAACGCAGCACGGCCATAAAACAAGCAGCCGTCCTCGCCGCCCGTAGGAGCCACGGTGACAGATGGCCGAGTATCAGCGAGCACACAACACCTGAGCAAACCGATCTGTGACTCACCCTCCAATGATGCAGCCATTAGTAACCCTCAAATCTGGTTTACTTACCATACAGGGTTTGTGTTTCCTGCCATCCCAGTGCAGACCTCACTTCTCAGGGTTCGGTCTCTATGGAGACGGGAGGCTGGCAAGGCCGAGTCTGAAAGCTTTCCACAGTCATCTGTCCTTTATCTCGCTGACTTAATTGTGGATGACATGGTGTGGAGCATGTGGTTGGCTCTCAGAACTGTAAATCAGAGGAAATGTTATATAACCTCTCTTTCAATGTTTACGTCAGATTTTTAAAGACTCCCAGAGGCACAATTATGTTTTTAAGACGGGGAGAAGTTCAGATATTTCTATATTTACGTTAAACGACTGAAAAAAGCTAAAAATATGTTTCCATCTTTACATAAGAGGAGGATTTAGTGGGTTAAGGCTTGGTGCTGCTGGCAGGAGTGAGCGTTTGTCTAAAGGTGCTCTGAGCAGTGAGCTCAGTGTGGGGGCTGCAGGCTGCAGAAAAAGAAATGTGTGAAGCCTTTGCCTCCTGTTTTAGCTTCATGTGGCTCCATATAACTGAATGCTGTCACATTTATAGCTCTAACAAGCAAACACAAGTGCTCCCTGCCTTGTTTGAAATGTATGTCAGGCTCACTCTGTATATAGCAGCAGAGCCCGGCCTGTTCACCTGTAAGCTGATATGATGGGGCTCATTACAGCCTCGCACACACACAGCAGTGCTGACCTGTGTTTGTCCAGTTTGTACTGGATGTAGTTTTACAAACGAGGGTCAACATCAAAGTGTTACTGCATGGAAAGAGCTCAACATGATTAAAACTTTATTTTATGCCATTACAGCTGTGAATGTAAATTTAGACCAAAAAAGTTGGCTCTTAAGAATTAAATGGAGAGAGAAAGAGAGAGAGACTAGAGTTTGTCTAAGTAAAAAGAAAGCAAGTATTGAATACACTACAAAGACAAGATATTTATTGTTTAAACTGCAACACGTTCCTAAAAAGCTGGGACAGGGTCAACAAAGACTGGAAAAGTTGAGGAACGCTGAAAAAACACCTGTTTGAATCATTCCGCAGGTGAACAGGTTCATTAGTAACAGGTGAGTGTCATGATTGGATATAAAAGGAGCATCCCTGAAAGGCTCAGTCTTTCACAAGCAAGGATGGGGCCAAGTTCACCACTTTATCAACAACTGCATAAGCACGTAATCCAACAGTGTAAGAGCTATATTTCTCAATGTACAATTACAGGGAATTCAGGGATTTCATCATCTACAGTCATTAGCATACTCAGAGAAGCTGGAGAAATCTCTGCATGTAAGCAGCAAGGCCCAAAAAGTAACATTATATGTCCATGACCTTTGACCCCTCAGGTGGCACTGCCACCTTATTAAGTAAAGGACATTAGCACATGGGCTTAGGAACACTTCAGATAACCATTGTCAGTTAACGCAGTTCATCACTACATCTACAAGTGACAGTTCAAACTCTACCATGCAAAGACAAAGTCAGACATCAACAACAGACAGAAACACTGCCGCCAGCTTCTCTGGGCCTGAGCTCATCTGAGATGGACGGACACAAAGTGGAAAAGTCTGCTGTGGTCTGACGAACATTTTTTTTTTTTTTTTAAATAATGGACGTGGTGTCCTCCGGGTCAAAGTGGAAAAGGGAAATCTGGATTGTTCTCAAAGTAAAGTTCAAAAGCCTGCATCTGTGATGGTATGGGGGTGTGTTAGTCCCTTTGGCATCATGGGTAACTGTCACATCTGTGAAGGCAGCATTAATGCTGAAAGGTACATACGCTGCAATCCAAGCCAAGTCTTTTTCAGGGACATCCCTGTTTATTTTAGCAAGACAATGAAACCAAGACACATTCTGTACCTGATACAACATTGTGGCTTCGTAGTAAAAGAGTGCAACCATTAGATTGTCCTGCTTGTAGTCCAGACCTGTCTCCCAATGAAAGTGTGCAGCACATTATGAAGCACAAAATACAGCAAACAAGACCTGGACTGTTGAACAACTGAAGTTGTACACCAGACAAGAAAGTGAAAAAAGTTCCAGCTCAAAGCTTCAACAATTAGTGTCCTCAGTTCACAAATGCATATGAGCGTTGCTAAAGGAAAGGTGAGATAACACAGAGAGGACCATGCCCCTCACCCGGCTTTTAAGGAACATGTTGCTGGCATTAAATTCAAAATGAGAAAATATTTGCAAAAAATAATAAAATAAATGAAGTTTATCAGCTTGACCAATAAACATTTTGTCTTTGCAGTGAATTCATTTGAATGTTGGTTAAACAGGATTTGTAAATAATTGTTCTGTTTTTATTTATGTTTTACACAACGTCCCAACTTCTGGGGTTGTATGAGAACTGAATCTCCTGTTGTTGAAAATGAAAGAATCATTATCAACTCACTGGTGGAAGTTATGGAACTGTCTCCCTGTCATGCTACATGATCATGAACTGGGTCGTACGTCGCTGCTGCCACCATATTTGCAGTGCCATTCAGGAGAGACTTCCCACTCTTTCAAGTGTTTTACTGATTTGATTGACAGACTTCGAGTAGACTTCAGTTTTAACCTTGGAAAATAAAACGGTTCATGCTTTTTATTCAGGGAACCTGCCCTTTCCACATTGATTGTCGGAAGCTTACAGATCAGACTTGCCCCCTCCAAGGTGGTCTGGCCACAAAAAGATGAGGTAATCATTGAAATATTGTGAAGAAGAAATCCAAAACACTTTTAGATTTGTATATCTGTGCTTTTGGGCTGTCGAAGCAAGTCCAGTTGACCTACAGCCTGGAAAGAATCTGTGCAGAGGAATCTGAGAGAAGGAAATCACACCATGTCAGCATCCATTAAAGATGCCACCTCATGTTGCAGCGAGGAAGCCGATCCCTCTGCAGCGCGCGTCTGCAGGAGTTTATACAGCCGAGTGTGTGAGTGTGTGCATGCGCATGTGCACGCTCTTCAATGCACATGACCGTTAATGTGTGTGTGCTGCAGAATGAGTCCTGGTGTTAATGGCTGGTAGCTAATGTGTTGTGCAATCCCTGAGTTCACCAGCAGCCAGGAGGTGCAGACTCTCTGATGGATATGAAGCTGCTCTGTGACCTTATTGGGGCTGAATTAGAAGGACAGAGAAGACAGAGTTCACCTCTAACCCAGCTCTTCATGCTGTGTCTGATTGTACCAGGGTCATACGTATGGCTGAACGATTTATCATTTTTTGTTCGAAATCACAATTTCAAACATGGTGATCATGTGATCGCCAAAGCTGCAATTTTTTTTTGCTCCTGACTGATTCAGGATCTGTTATTTCACACACACGTGTCTTTGAGTGTGAGACTGTTAGTAAAAATCTTTTTTTCCTTGAGATTGTTGAATTTTGTTTTGAATTGTTTTATATTTTATTTTATTTAACTTGACACAATTAAGGATATTTTGCTCTACATTATTTTTAAAAGTCAAGAGTCAAAGATAGCTCTTTTTGTTCTTCAGTTTTTATAACTAAAAATACAATTTAGAAAGTCCGGTTTAGAAATAACAAGAATAGGTTTTAGGGATTTGAGAAAAGTCAAAATGCGACTATTTATCTAAAAATCTCCTTAATTTTTTTTTTTTTTGCCTTTTATCCTTTAATTTTGTATTTATTTCGTATAATTTTGACTTAAATCTTAGAGTTTTGACTTTTTATATCAGAATTTCAACTTTTTATCTCAAACATTGCCTTTATTTCAAAATGTAGACTTTTTATCTTAGACTTTTGTCATCTTAAAATTTTGACCTTAAATGAAATATTTGAACTTTTTTCACATAGTATTAAATTGATTTCTTAAACTCTGGAAGTTATTGACTTTTTGTCTTAGAATTTTGTCTTTATTTCTCAAAATTTCCACTTTTCATATTAAAATATTGACCTTTTATCTCAAAGTCGGAAACAATTCTCACCTTCAGTTTTCATTTACACCCTCACATCAGAGTAAAAGCTTTTGATGTTTCAATAGTTTGATGTAATTTTCTGTCAAGTTTGTAAATTGACTTTAAATTGTGAAAATTTTGCTAAAGTTTGATTTAAAAACAATTGTGAATTGAACTGAAATCGCTGTATCTGCCAAAAAAATCACAATAAGATATTTTTCTGAAACCGTTCAGCCCTAGTCATACGTGTCTTTGCTGATGCTCTCCCTGCCTCAGGTTTTAGTTTTCCTGATGTGCACATGGAAGTGCCCTGATCTCTGTTCTGAGTGCTACGTTTGTTTTTACATTGAACTCAGTGCACTCATGTGCCTTTGCACCATTTCCTGGCCTTAAATTTCCTCTCGGAGACAATAAAGTTTATCTAATCTGAATTGAAAAATAATGACTCCAGGAGTTTTGAGACCTGTTTAGCAGAAGAGGAAGGAGAGTAGATACAGTTATGCAACTTTGGCAGAAGTGCTGTAAGAGGCAATAACAAGGAGCTCGGCCTTATCAGCGGTTCTCTGTTGGAAGTTGTCACTAGTCCAAGTTTGAATGGCAGTCAGACAGTTGTGTAAACTCTGATATGTAATCTGGACTGTAGTAGCCTGTCCTGATGGCATTCAGTTCAGACACGTCATGTATAAAGCACAGAATTACTGTTACGGCTTTCATGGAACTACCTTCTTTGTCAGACGTGAGGCTAACCTGTTAAATCGCTGTCAGAAGGAAATGAAGGAGCACTCAGCTCTCAGCTCAGGCCTCGTACCAACCATTTGAGGTGGTTAAGTCGTCGCCTCTGAGTCATCAAAAAGCTCCAGAATTTGGGAGTCACATCAGAACTTTTGAGAAGTTTAAAGTGACTAAAAGATGTGTGTGTGTGTGTGTGCTGCAGTTTGATCCTGATTCTTCGCAGGTTTGCGACTTTACGAGGGAGGCAGCATAAAAGTGAGATAAATATTAATCCTGAATGGAGAGTTTTACTGCAGTGTTTATCAGAAAACAGGCGAGGCCACGGGAACAGAGAGAGTGCAGATAAAGTGATCCGAGTGTGTGTGTGTGTGTGCAGAGATGGAGTAGTGCTGGCACACACTGAAGGTCAGAGGAAGTATCAGTGACAGGAAGTGAGCTGCTGCCAGGTTCAGGCCAGGTTACCACGGTAATGAATGGCCGTGCTGAGTGACACCTGGCCGGACTTGAAAACATGGGGGGGACGGCGCTCTGAAACACACACATGGTCACACACGTGGACGGTAAAACACACATCTGGACTGTCTTAAAAGCTTCTGAAAACTTGGCCTCACATCTTAGATTTGTGTCTGAAACATGAAAAAATTCAAGCACTGAAAGAGCTGATCATAAATCAGCATTTGGGCTAAAAGTTATTCTGAGAGACCTGAATCTCCAGAGTCTTTAGACAATAAAAAATGATTTTCAGTCTGGATGTTGAGTGTCTCTCCTGTGCTTTGTGCCGTAGGAGATGTTGTAAAAGTCATGTGATTTGGAAAGCGAGTAAAGATTGTGTAGCGTGTTAAGTTTTTCACCTCACATGCTAACCCCAGCCCAGAATCAGATGACAGAGTCGATGCTGACTCTGACATTTGACTGACATTAAGCTAACCAACCCCCCCACCACAGGCCGTGAAACACAATAGGGCCACGCTGACGAATGATCTGCTGTGGGTCTCAGCGAGGTGACATTTTCCAGCCGTGTTTTTGTTGTGGCTCCTCTCTTTCCCAGTCCTTCTTTAAAAACCGCCGTTCAGCAGCACCTCCTCCTGCCCTCACACCGCGTGTGCAAAACTTCAAACGGCAAGATCAAAACAACCTTCATCACTCAGGGAACTATAGGCGATGGCAAATGTCACATATCGTTACAGACAGTTTTTATTTGAGTGGACAAAAAGTGATGTGGTCAGAAAAGGCCTGCAGGACAGCCTGAGCGACATGAACCAGGTCGTTCACACATGACAAAGGCTCCTCGGGGCCACGTTTCCAAAGCGACCCATCCCGTGTTGTTGTAGGAGTAACCTTGCCAACAGAATCAGTTTTATCATTTCACTCTGTGCAGCAAAGTCAGTCTCATGTGTCTGAGCTCACCTGCGATGTCTCCTCACTCCGCGGCGTCCAGTGTCACATTCCTGCGCCCGTCAGAGCAGCGTCTCTATTTAAAGCTCTGATATGTGCTGATGCTGTGAGATCAGCACATCACCGCGCTGCGTGTGAGAGGAGGTGAGGGGCAGCAGACCCGGCGCTCCACTGGATGGTTTCTGAGGGTGACAAGTGAGCCAGGATGTGCACAATTAGAAAAGCCGTGCACCTGTCTTGTCACAACCTTCCGTTCTCCTTGTTGTAGAGCGTTGAAACACCTGCACGGGCGGGTGGGCAGGGCGCCAGCGTGTCAGCACAGATGCTGCAGCCTGTCAGGGATGAAAGACCTGGGGGTAAAAGTTTCCTTTCCACCGTCTCGAATCACATACAGACACTGGGATCAGATCAAAGCCTCAGAGTAAAGATAGACTCTTAAGACTCAGTTTGATTCATGATGCTGTGTTCACCGCTAGACCCCCTCACATCTTTTTAGGGTTTTGATAATTGTACTTTTGTGGAAGCTCTAGAGAGGAGATTTCATTCTTGTTCCTGCTGACAAGCTTCAAATTTGATCATTCTGATTGAAGAGATGCCACATTTTAACCCTCGTACTGGGTTCAGATTTGCTCCGCACCGCCTGTTCTGGCTGATTGTTAAGTTCCAAGTGTCAAATTTTCCCCAAATTCTTTGCATCTCTTTATCAGTGAAGATATTCCCAACACATTCACCTAAATTTAACAATAACTGTTGTCATTCATGCTCTGATGGACCTCATGTACATTTAAGTGTACCTCTTTTTTAAGTAGAAAAAGCAGAATTTTTTTTTTTTTTCCCCTAAGATTTTTATCAGAGGTACATATGTTGATGTATTATCACAAACAGGTGTATGTCAAAGCGGAGGCAGGAACTTGTTTTGAAATTGTTTCAATTTTAAAAACTGCAAGGAGATGCTGTTATTTTTTATAAAACACACAATTCTAGAAAAATGGTCATAATTAATTGTTCTTGCAAATAGCAAAACATGAAACCATCTATGTAATTTAAAGCAATTCTATGAAAGAAGAACAAAATCATGAGAAACTTTTAAAAAAAAGGTCAGATTGACTGTCAGACAACAGGAGGGGTTAAATTCAGGTTTTAGATTTAACTCTCTGAACCTCAAGCACTTTCCTGTCATTTTCTACTTCTATCACCTGGTCTAATTTTTCCTTACCAAGTGAAGTCCTGCACTTCTATAGATTCAGAAAAATCGTGGCTGTAAGGTGATATAACTCAATTGTGTCTTCATGCAGTGTAACAGCATTTAAAAGCTGAGAATAAAAGTGAAAATATAAGTGAAAGAAATTGATTTACTTGATTTTATTCTGTCGGAACTATTGAAAAAATTGAGGAATTCATGTATTTAAACACATTTATCTAAACATACCTCGACCCCTGGTGTATGTCACCAGGGGTCGAGGTATCTGTTGGAAGCTTCAGTTAGAGCTGGTTGTCATTATGTCCACTGATTATACAGTCTATGGTTTAGACATGTTGCTAACATCACTTGTGATGCATTCATGTACCATCAGAAATTGATCAACACCATTCTTTTTTTTTTAGGTTTTGAAATGGGCAAATGGCCATTCATTTAAAAATAAGTGGGTTATTTTACTCCTGACAGCGGGTTCAGGATTCAAAGGGTTAAAGACAGTCCCTTCTTGTCTGTGCTAATTCAGGGACCAGAGTGGGTCAGGTTGTGTCATGTATCTTGTCTCTGTTCAGCCCTTTGAGCAGAAACAGCTGATGTGATTATGACATGACAGAGTGAAGGGATGAGTCTTTAACTCAGCCTTCATGCGTTAACATCATTACTGACTCCTCTGTCAGCGTGACACTCTCCATCCAGCAGACTCTCTCTCTCTCTCTCTCTCTCTCTCTCTCTCTCTGCTGTGTATCATCACCAGCAGCAGCAGATCTATGCACATTAACTCCTCTGAGGTAGAGTCTAAATAACCTCTGGACACGTTTATCTTTGAGGATGTGTACACTGAAACCTGTTGAGACCATCTGGTGAATTTTCCAAGAGTAAAACCTGAAAACTCAGCTCTGCTGCTTGTCCCACAGATACATGTTTTACACTGTCGAAAATTCACAATCAAATAGCGGTAAAATACTGGCAGCAGGGACACCAATAATGCTTGCCGGTAAAACAGCTATTTATTTTTACTGTATGTTACTGAATATTGAATTACAGTATATGACTGTAAAATAATGGTAAAATACTGGCCACTGGGTTATTTCAGGGTCGTATATCCAATTTACAGTACAGTTATAGAAAATGGTAAATGACTATCGGCTACGGTTGCCAATGAAAAAAAAAAAAAAAAAACTTAATTCAATTCAAGTGTGAACACACTATATTTCCAGGAACTTTGATTGAGAGTTCTGCAGAAAAACATCATTACTTCACTGATATCTATAGACAGCCAGTCTATGCTGTGGAGCTTAGATCGACTGTACAACCCCTGTGATACATCAATGTACAGCAGAGTCTTATGGTCACTGTATTCACTCTTCACTCAGGCCCCATTTACACAACAACAGTTTTAGGCTGAAACACAATAGTTTTGTTGAGTTTCAGACTACCGTTTACACGGAAACGGGGTTTCAGTTGACCTAAAACGCAGAAATTTTCCGGAACGCTGTTTCCAGTGTTTTCGTGTAAACACAAAGCTGGTGTTTCAGGAGAAAACCAGCTTTGCGCCTGCTTATTAAACCTCCACAGTGCAAATGCGTTTATTGCACTTTTTCTGCAACCAGAGAAAAAGTTTTTAGTACAATCTCCAGATGATGAGTTCACCACTTCTTCAGCCTCTATGCTGTTGTCGTGTAAATAGCTCCTACAGTTATATCGCCATCTACAGGCCTCACATGCATACTACAGCGTTTTCAGTCCCTCGGAATTCCCGTGTAAACACAAATATTTTCCACAGGGTTTCAGGGTGAAATGCTGTGAAAGCGCTTTTGTGTAAACGGGACCTCACAGTACAATAACTGGTCACAAATCCCAAAGGCATTCTGGGTACAACTTTTAAGCCATAGCTTTGCTAAACAGCTGGAAGGAGCTGAGGTGTGTGGAAAATTAGGAAACAAAATGATGGAGGGTTCTTTTGAACGTTTTCAGGTTTTGAAAATTTCTGACATAAATTAGAAGACAGTTTCTTGTATTAAAAAAAATAAAAAAATAAACTATTTTTGTAACCGTGAGAGAAGAGGGAATGGATGCAATGCCACAATGCAACGTGTGAATGTGAAAATGGATAATATTCCTGTAAAAAGGTCTTACAGAAAAAATTCTGCTTTTATTGCAGTAAATTTTACCCTATTTCTAAGGACCTGTACCTGGTTATGTCAGAATAGAGTTAGGGAACAATGTGACTTCCAACTCCATTTCCAAAAATGCATGGCAAATAGTGCTTCTTTTCTTGAAGCAAAAAATACAGTGAAATATGATCTTAAAGCATTATGATACAGTATTCTCTGGAAATTAAACAGAACAGGATTGTACCATTGAAATTTCCTCATAGATTTACAGCAGTTTGTTGGAGTGTAGGTTTTCCTGCGCTGAAAGACCTGCTGCCGAGAAGCTTTGTTTTTCTGTGTTGTAAAGGTATTTTCTTCTCTTTGGTGACCTTTGTGTAGAAACAGGTCATGGTTGTTGTTAAAAGAGCAGTTTATCACACACTTCACTTTATCCTTGATGGCTCACAGACCAGGAGTGGGCGCAGCTCTGTGACGTCAATCAGTCGTTTGAGGACTCCAGTTTGCTCGTCTGTGTCCTTGTGGAGAGGTCGTCTGTTTTACATTAAATGAGATTATTATTTACAGAACACTCAGGAAGACTTAAGGCTGAAAAAAGCGTTTACAAAGGGAATAATTCAGGCATGGAGTGGGTTCATTTTACTCAGGCTGTGACCTCTGCTGGTGAAAACTGAAGCCAACGTCATTCGCAAAAACATGTTTACAGCAAAGTATGAAGGAAACATTCTTCTGAATCACTCAAGGATTTATTGGTGTAACTGTAGAGGGGCTAATTTTTTTTGTTTGTTTGGATCAAACTGAGGCTGAAAGCTTCATATGATTCAGGCTGATTTGAGAACGGTTCCATTTAGCCCAGAATTTAATGATGCAAGAATCTCTGAGAGGAGTCCACCATCACTCAGCCTCAAAGCATCTCACCAAAAAACTATAAACACCATGTAGAGCTGGGCAATTAACCGCAAAGTGGATTAAATCCCAATATGTCCTGTGTCAAAATTCTAATCACAGACAATATTCTTATAACCTGAAATGTGTCAAAATATCTACATTTTCAGCTACATTTTTGCAGTAGATGTTTTCTGCTCTACATCAGTTACCCTGCTAAACCAAGGAGACAAACTGTTGAAAACTACAGAAAGCAGCAAAAATGGTAAAAAAAAAAAAAAAGAAGTGACGAAAGACAGTTTGAAGTGGTAGAAAAAGCCAAAGTCAACAAACATCACAAGACACTTGGGTCTAAATCTGGAAAATAGGCACTTTTTTGTTTTGTTTTTATGCAAAATATGGTCCAAAAGTGGCAAAAAAAAAGAGTAAAAGTGTCAAATATGGGCAAAAACAACAAATTTGGCAAGAAAATTGGGAGTGAATCTGAATGAATAGTGAGAGGGTTTCAAAAGAAAGGTCCAAAATTGGCAAAAAAGGGTGAAAGGTGTCAAAAAATGGGCGAAAACAACAGAAATTGGCAGGAAAATTGGGAATGAATCTGGAAGTAGTGGGAAAGTTGCAAAAAAGAAGTGAAAAGTGTCAAAAATGGACAAAAAGCAGTCACAGTTGTAGTGGTAGTGGGTTGTTGTTGTTGTGCTGTAATTATTGTAACTGTTCATGTCCTACAATATGTTTGTTTAAAAATATAAGATGGAGACCTAGAAATAATCGCACAAAAAAATCGCAATTGCAAAATAGGAAATAATAATTGCAATTAGACTATTTTAGCAAATCATTCAGCCCTATGACCATGTCCAAGTCTGCGCAATTTTAGCTCTATGACATGTTTATCGCCCCCTTCTGGTCGCCCCCTGTGGTTGGCAGGACAGTTGATGAACTGTTTTTTAAGGTGCTGTTTAGTTGTTTAGTTGTTTTACACATTAGACTATTAAATGTGTGCGACAACTCAGAGCTCTGTTAAAGTTGAATGAAAAAGCTAATATCACACATATCAACATCAATAATGCAGCACGACACACGTACACACACACAAACACACATACACACAGTCTTCTATGATTATGTCCGTCTCTAAGTGAGGTCATCCTCAGGCTGCTCCTGTGACTGATCAGGATTACATTCACCTCTGACCTGAGGTCAAAGGTTAAATACATGGGAGGGGTCAGAGCGGTGGGGGGCAGGGTCCAGACTCAGCTCTGCACGAAACAACTGCTGACCTTTTATCAAGCACGTTGCATCATTGTGCAGTGAGTCAGCGCTTGCAGACGTCTGGTGAAGCTTCTGCAGCCTTTATGCTACAGGGATTGGACAGTGGAGCTTTAACATTCAGCGTCTGCACACCCCAAAAGCTTGTAGTCCCTGTTGCAGGCTGTCAGATGTCTGCGCAGCCACCTCACACTCTCATCCATCTGCGTTTGCCAGCTTCTGTCACCTGAATACCCCCTGGCGTTACTTCATGTTATTGGAAGGCGCTGCTCCTCTGGGACAGGGCGGCGTCATGTTTCTACATCCAATGACTTAGTGCTGGTTGAACTTCCTCTCTTTAAGGCCTGACCTTTTCATCCAGCATGCTGGGCCATGACGACTCATTCAGAAACTGAGACTGGGACATTCATCAGAGAAACTTCGAGGAGCCATGATCACTCCTTTAGGGTTCCTCATACATACACTGAACCATATGGAATTATTGTAAATTTAGGAGTTAGAAGTCAGGTTGTTCCCTAACTCCATCCTAACAATAAACAGGAACACGTCCTTACAAATAAAGTACAATGTACTGTATTAAAAGTACAGATACAAATAAATAACATACAATACAGATTTTTCTGTTTGGTCTTATTAAAGGAATAATATCCAATTTTTCAATTTACATGTTGTATTTTGCTGCTGCCCCCTTTCCCTCTTCACATACGGTTGCACTAATTGTTTTTCATCATACATGAAATGATAGAGCAATAGTTGTTTTGTGGATTTTGTTAAAAAAGGTTGATAAACATCTCATTTCCAAGAAATTTTAATTTTCTGACTACTTTTTAGTGGGTCAGGCATTTCTTCCAAACAGAACACACTGCTCCCCACATGAGAATACATTCTACTTGTGTGTTGCTGCTTACTTTGTCCTCCATCACTTTGTGTCTTAATTTTGATTTTCACCTTAGCCCCTCGCAACTGTTAAGCAAAGCTACAGCCTTAAAGTTGTAACCCCATAGCATGGGCTGTCTGTCTTGATATTGGTAAAATAATCGTGTTTTTCTGCATGACTTTTAATGAAAATTTCTGTAGACATAATGTATTTGTACTTAAATCAGGATACTTTACTTTAATTTTCTTTTTTTTCTCTTTTTTTTCTTTTTTGGCAGTCGTAGCTGACGGTCATTTACCTTTTTTTTTCCTTTTGTTTTCTTTTACACTGTCCTGTGTATTGGATTACATCATATGGCTGTAAAATGACCCTGCTGCCAGTATTTTACTGTTATTTTACAGTCATACAGTTACATAAATGCACTGTACTGCATGTACAATGGCATGTACTGCTCCAAGGTATAGACTGGCTGTCTAAGATATCAGTTAAATGCTGGTGTTTTTCCATAGAACTTATCATGAAAGTTCCTGTAAATATAATGACTTTAACATTGAAATAACTGTAAAATACTAGCAGCAGGGAAACCAGTATTTTACCATTACTTTCCAGTCATGTGATGTAATCCAATATATATTATTACACTGTAAAAATTAATCACAGTATATGCACTGTAAAGTAACAGAAAGTCACTGGCATCCCTGCTGCCAGTATTTTACTGTTGTTTTACAGTGATTTATCTTTTTACTTTGTATGGAGTCTGTAACTGGGTGGAGAGGATGTCTCCTTCCTCCTGATAGCCAAGGTTTCAATTATCACATCCAATTAGAGTGCATTAGTTTGTGTTTCTACCTGAAAAAGTCAAACTTACAGATGCAGAGAACATCAACCAGCTTTAAGACAAACGCCGTTATTTACATGAAATGTATCACAGTCTCTTTCCCTCTGTAACCTGTGAAACATGCAGCTTTCGTCTGTTGCCTATGGCTTTAACCCTGTAAAGCCCAAACTATCACAAAAAGTTAGAAAATTCCAACTTTTTGGAGCTGGGATGTTTATTAACCCTTTAAACAAAATTCACAAAAAAATATATTGCTTCATCATTTCAGTCATGAGAAATCTGATGTATCACATTTGACACTCTGGGCAGTTTTGCAAACTATCCATCCATCCATTTTCTTAACCGTCTATCCTGCTATTCAGGGTCGCGGGTGGCTGGAGCCTATCCCAGCTGTCATTGGGCGAGAGGCGGGGTACACCCTGGATTGGTCGCCAGTCAATCACAGGGCTGACATAGAGACAAACAACCATTCACACACACACTCACACCTATGGTCAATTTAGAATAATCAATTGACCTTACGTGGGCATGTTTTTGGTCTGTGGGAGGAAGCCGGAGTACCCAGAGAGAACCCACGCATGCACAGGGAGAACATGCAAACAGTTTTGCAAACTATTTGATGTTTTATTTTATTTTTTTAGTAAATATGCATTTATTTCATGCAGTAAACACCTTTTTAAGTAACCATTTCAATGTTATTTTTGCTGCAACTTCTTAGAATTCAAGTAATGATTTTCCTGAAAATTTGCGAGTGGATGATTTTATTCAGACAATTTGAAAAGGGCCAGAAACAACTACAGCTGACTGTAGTGATATGACAACCCTCAAAGTGGTAGAATGTGTTTTTAAAAATATTTTTAACATGTTTTTAAAGAAACTATTTATCATTTTGATGAGATAGAGGCCATTGAACTCATGTATCAAATATGAAATTTGGCTATAAAGGGTTAATAATGTGGTTTTTCTCCTCTTCTCTCCTGCAGGACGCCTCCATCGCCCATCGTTTCCACCTGATGAGGGAAAAACACCCAGAGAAGTTCAACAGCAGGTGAGGAAAAGACTCTCAGGCGTTTTTAATGGCGATGGCATTTCACAGAATGTTGCGCCTTTGGCTAACACCATTAGCTTACAGCTAACCTCATAACCAGCTCGTGACCTCGCACTTTAATCTGGAAACACAATATCACACCGCGCTGCAGTCATCAGGGATCAATAAGAGGATGAAACCGGCTGCACAGGGATCAATATATAGACAGAGCTCTGTTAGAGTTCAACTCTGACCTGACTCTGACTTTACAGGACTGTGAGGCCAGAGTCCAACCAGGTCCAGGTTATGTTTCTGTTTGTTGATGCAGGAGCCGCTCAGGTCTGGTTATAAAAAGCAGAATGAGGAGTTAATTGTGTGGAAAGGTTTGTGTTGTGTGACGGCGGAGCTGGATGGAGGCAGCTGTGACGTAAACAGAGGTTTGTGTGGCTCTAATAGCAGAGAAGGTATCTTCAGATAGCAGGCCGAGCAGATGAGTGCACAGCCGTCTAATTAAAGGTTACATAAGAGAGGGAGCTGCAGCCGTGTGAGCAGAGAGAGAGGGAGAGAGAGGTCAGGGAAGAAAAACCTCACCAGGATTCAGGAGAAAAGAATCTGAATTACACACAAGATACTTTTCTACACGCAGGAAAACTGAAACCTATAGTTGTCCTGGTGTGTAACGCATAAACATGACCCCCCCCTCAGACCCACAGCAGCTCCTCCCACATCCATCTGAAGCTGCAAACAGACCCTTTGATGTCCCCGCTTTCAATCCCAGCAGGCTTTGCTGCGGCCACACTTCTGTGTGACGGCTCATTCAGATGCAAAGTGAGAACAAACAGCAGCAGCATTCACTCAGAGCGTGGAGCCCTGAGGTGACTCACTGCTCAGCTCACCCAGCGACCGCAGGCTGCAGCCTCAGGATGAGGTGTGTGATGACAAACACACGCTTTGTTTATCAATCTGATAATCATCTCCAGTTCCTCATCGCTAAATATCAGCCGGTGATACACGTTAATGCTCCCTCACTCACAATGTACAGCACCCGGCCTCCTGCTTCAGGTCAATAAAGGTTCAGGTTTGCTACAAAGTTACTTTCATCCAAAATCAGAATTCAGATGTTCTCAGTGTTTGGATCAGGCTGCAATACTGTAGGTTCCAGAAACGTCTTTTCAAGGAACAAAATGTCCCATGTGGCCCATTCTTATGATGACATTGATAATAATAATAACTTTATTTACAGTATAAATCACTTTTAAAAACACAAGTTTCTAGAGTGCATTTACAGCGCAGTCCAATGACAAAAAATCTTCAAACAAAAAAAGAAGGAAAGACACAGTCAAGGGAACACCTTCAGATTGAACAATACAAAAGAACCCAGTGAAAATAGTAGAGAACTGAAGCATTATAAGAACCCTAAAGCCGTACCTGCCAACACTCCTGTTTTTCCCAGGATTCTCTCGTGTTTTAGGCCCTATTTACACAACAACGGTATTGGGATGAAACGCAAAGGCAATGTTGCATTTCAGCCTCCCGTCTACACGGAAATGGTGTTTTCACTGACCAAAGTGCAAACTTTTGAAAAGAAGTATAATAAATAGTATTATAGAAGAAGTATAATAGATAATATAAACTCCAGATGACCAGCTCACCTCTTCTTCAGCCTTTATACTGTTGTCGTATTCCACTTCTACAGTTTAATGCCGTCTTAAGGCCTGACATGTGTACTACAGTGTTATAAGTCCCTAAGCGTATCCATGTAGATTTTTTTCATTGCATTCTCACACGGTGAAACGTTGTCATGTAAACAGGGCCTTAGACACATCTCCCACCTACCTCCCGATGTTTCATGTTGACGGTGGGATCAAACTCCACGTGTTTTTAAATAACTGGCATCTACAAACTTTAAATTTTGATCCAAAAAATAAATAAATCAGTGAAATCATCAGATTCAAAAGGTTTTCATGGCACTAAATGTATCACAAGTGATAGGCACAACATGTCTGAGCAGAGCGGAAACAGGAAAATTTCATCAAGACTGTTTCCATTCTCATGTCTTCTTTGGAAATTTGCAGAAAATAAACTGTTTGCTTGAGCTAGATTTTTTAAATTGTGAATAATTTTTCTTTTTGGCTGCTTTCAGTAAAGCCTTATTGATGGTCATACAGCCTGTAATCAGGCTTCAAAAATCCTATGAACTTTGCCAGCGCTCATAGAGGTGTAGGACTTCATGCTGCTGTGATGAATGAGAACACAGTGAATAAAAATGTGACAGAAGCAAAAAATGACCAGGAACTGCGAGGTTTCCTGGGAGTTAAAGGTGTGTCCCTAAGTACAGAGTAGAATAGATATCATCAAACCAAATGTCAAGGCCAGGGCCCAGGGATTATCTCCCGCTTTGTTTAAGTCAAATGTTGGCAGGTGCGCTGAGAGTATAGACTGAGACCATGAGGACCAAAGGGAAGAAGAGGTAAAAAAAAAAGGAAATAGAGATAGGAAAAAAAAAAGATTGAAAGACAACATAGATAAAATAGTCGGTATATCAAGAGGAGGATGAAGGTTGTAATAATCACAGCAAAAGCCAAATTTTAAATAAAGATGATGAATTACTAAAATTGTTCAACTCATTAAAACAATTTAAGTAAAATAATAGAAATTACATAAAATGGTAATAATAATGATGAATAAATATGGACACAACAATAAGATAAAACAGTCATGTCATGTGGAAGAGAATTAAACCTGAAGCAAATACAATGGCAAAATAAATGAATAAAAAATTTAATACACTGATATGGGATAAAAGACAAGACAGTAAGTAGACAATAAGAAGGCGACGTCTCATAAAATCAGGACAGTAAAGAAGGGATTTAAAAGATAATAATGAATCTACAAGTCTTAGATCCTCAGGCTGGTCCAAAGTCGAGGGTCCCTGATCCTGGTTTTATCCTTTTATCCTGTCTCCCCTGGTTTTAAGCCTCAACTTCAGAACAATCAGGAGGTTCCTACCTGAGGATTTAAGGCAGCAAACTGGCACATAAGAGGTCAAAAGATCCAATATGTAACTAAGAGCCAGCCCTGTGCCTGCTTTAAAAGTTACCAGTAATATCTAAAAATTCATTCTTAAACTAACGGGGAAACCATTGAAGGGAGGCTATTGTTGGCTGTGTTTCCACCGAGGCCTGAAGTTCTGTAAAAATTTTACAAATCTGACCAGTGACATTTTGAGAAGCAGTGAGACTAAGTGCACTACACCTCCAGACCAGGAGAAGGCAGTAAAAAGGAAACAAATACTCTACAACAAAGATGAAGCCATAGAAGGAGACAGAGCAGGAACCTTTCAGGGCGATTAAACTACTACTTTCACATGCAGTATGTAACATGACTGGTTTGTTAGATCTTTTTAGTAGTATACTGCATCAGATTTCTGCTTTGGAAAGTGGAGCTGGTGGATTTTTTCTAACGTTTAACTTTATCATAAATACAAAAAACAAAACCAAAGGTATGTTTGGCATTTCAGTCATTAATTCACTTTATCAATCAGTGGTGAAGTTACAGGAACAGTTAAATAAGTTAAATTAGAAGTTAATTAAAAAAAATATAGAAAAATGAATAAATAGAATTAAGCATGGGAAGGTAATAGTAGTTGTAAATGTTTTATTTATTTTTTTGGTCTTTTCATTATTTTCAGTGGTTCAAGGGTCGTATTTAATTCATTTAGAAAACAGCAAATTCAAGGAGAGATTTCAGGGTCATCTTTTATGAAATTTGTAAAGGTACAGAAGTTTATTCCAGCAAAATCGCCTTATTTAATTTTTTATCTTACACCAAAAGTTATCGTATAATGAAAATATATCTGAAACCAACTGACTTTTTTTAACAGCTGATGAAAAAAACTGTGTCAACATTACTCACTCTGGCTGTCAGTTGAAACAGCCAGGGCTTTTATGAATTTGGTAGAAGCGAACACCTCTTTCATGTTAAGAAATGAGCAGATTTACTGGTGTTTCTTTCGTGTCACTTCACTTCTGTCTCACAGACCATCTAACGTTTGTGTTGTTGTATTGTAATTGTGCTGATATATTCCAGTAGGTGTCAGTAATTCACCGAAACCTGAGTGCTCCCATATACAAACAGCATTAACGCTGTGCATTGTGGGAAACAGTATGCCAGGTAGACTGGTCCGTTGCGTACTGAGAAATTTTAGCACATCAGTTAACTTATAGTTTACAGCAGATCTCACAAGTTTTTGCGTACTGCTAACTACATACTGAATTTGAGCCAAAGTAGTAGGCGGTTTGGAAAAGAGCCGAACTATACAGAAACTTAATTTAGATCCTGTTTATTTTTGTTTGTTTGTTTGTTTGTTTTACGTTTTTTCTCTGTAGAAACCAGTGGATGCACATTTTTGAGTGCTGGTGATTTAGTTTTGTTCATATTTTACAAGAATGAGCATATTGTAAGGTCAGACTGTCTTCACCTGGATAATTTCACGACTCCATCCAGAGCATGACATGGGCTTCCATTCAAAGTCCACATGTGCTCCTTCCTCCAACTGTTAATGAGTTTGCATGGTGTCTAAAACGTGGAGCCCTCAGTAAGAAGAGAAAAAAGGATTGTTTTCTCTTTGAAATTGAATAATTAATGCTTAAGTTCACATCCCTGCTTCTATATCTGTTCCAGCATCAGAGAGGAAGAGAGGGTGATGAAAGATAAAAGAAAGATACCTCAGTCCCCAGGGGGGAGGGGGGGCTCTTTGATCCGTTAAACAAAGGCCGGGGTTAAAGATGTAAAGCATTTATGGAGGCTCAGATGAATTCAGCTCACGTTAACGTTAAAGCTTTAAAGGTTGGAGCACAGTAACCTGAAAAACTACATTTCTCTCCTCTCCCTCTTTGATGCTTCCAGCTCTTTTTGTTCATCCTGTGGCTTTGATCCAACTGTAGCTCCGAGAGTTCAGCAAACATGAACCATGCTGACTTCCACCCCTACACAGAAACACAACAACACAAAATATAACATAGAGCAGGTATTTACAGGCAGCCTGCTGGCACTTCACTCATCTCCTGTGGGTTCGTGCTTCAGCTCTTCTGCTGAGAGAGAAACCACTCTGTTCTCTGACTGAGGCTTCAGAAAATCAGATTCATCTTTGAATTCATCTCAATTAAGATCAGTTTGTATAGAGAAATTAATGATGAATACCTTTTTACCCACTGAGAACAAGCAGCAAACACCAGTTTTCAAAAGTGAAGTAGATAATGAAGTACAAAGTGCAGTTCCTCAAGTGTCCACTAAAGGCTGACTGCAAAATCCAACAAGAGGATTTGACTTTAAAGAAAAAAAACATGGAAACTTATTTCTTTAGAAGAAATTTTGTAAAGCAAGAAAGATTTTGTTTTTTGCATCAGGCTAAATTTCTTTTTTTCTCTTTCTTTATTTTTTTGTGTTGTCAACTTATTATTGAGTTCAGGCAACTTAAATTACTTTATTCTAGCTACTTGATAAATTCTATTACATGTGCTTGTGACTTCCAATTTACAATAGGCTACACTGTAAAAAAACAAATAAGCCTTGAACTAAAACTAAAAAAAAACAGTAAATGACTGGTAGGTATGGCTGCCAAAAATCAAACAACAATTCAAGTAATGAGAAAAAATTAATTGTAAATCAAATGAAGTGTCAATGCATAATGTTTAAACGAATTTCCATCAAGAGTTCTGCTGAGAAACACATTTTTTTAACTGATATCTTAGACAGTGAGCCTATACCACGAAGCGTAGACAGCCATGTTGATTCACACAGACAGCCAGATTTGACCAATGACCGAAAATGCAATAGATAAAAAAATGTAGTAAAACCACAAATGTATTTTTTAGGGCAAAAACTTATTAATTTCGTGCTCAGAATCAGTTACATTATCAAAACAGTTTTTACATTTTGGGTTTTACATTTCAGGTCATTGTTACATTTAGGGTTGTCAATACAAATCAGGCTTTAACAAACCGTTGTGACATGCATGACATAATAGTGTACAGCAGGGTCACATGTCCACTGTATCCCATCCTCACTCAAAGTAACAATAACTGTTTGGTTACAAATCAAGGCATTATGGTACAACTTCAAAGCTGTAGCTTTGCTAAACAGTTGGGTGACAGTTGTACTTTATGTACAAAGTTTTGCTGTAATGTGCCTCTTGCAAATACGTGTCCATGCATCAACAGTCAACTGGTGTTCATAGTGTGGAAAAAGTTGGGGTTGGTTCACTCTGCACACTGGAGGCCGAGCATTCCTGTGTTTTCTTTTACCTGTTCAATCTACTTTTGTGAAAATGACACCTAATGGACTTCAGAGTGACAAAGGAAACTGGCAGCTCTAGCTTTTGTAGCTGCTAAACTAATTCAAGTACAGGGTCCCTGCACATCCTTAAAAAGTCTTAAATTCATGTATCCAAAACTAAGGCCTTTAAGTCTTAAATTCATTCAAATGTTATATTCTTGTCTTAATTGAATCACTCAAGGTCTTGAATTTGTCAGGGCAGGATTTGTTAATGTTTTATTGGTTTTCTTTTTTTTCACGAGACTTTTTTAAAGGAGATGAAAAGTGGATAATGTCTTCCTAGCTGCATATATAAATTAATATGGGAATCCTAGCCTGGCAGTCTGTGACGATGGGTCACTGTTAGCGCTTCTATGTACAATTGTTAACCAAAGAGCACTGAGGATCACTTTATGTTCAATAAGCGAACAACAAGTAAACTTGAATGGGACTCATTAGGTGACACATGCTATGATTTGGTTGTAAAACAGCAGAATTCCTCAACAAGGACCATGTTTATTGTGTTTTTGGTCTTAATTTTCATTCAAAGTGGCATTAAAAAGGTTATAAAAAGTCTTAAATTTGACTTGCCAAAATCTGCAGGTACCCTGAAGTAGGTTTTACTCAAAACAATAGTAAATGGCTTCCTTAATTACTTGAGTAACTGTTACTACAGAAAAACTAGTAAGAGCTACGATTTTAACAAGTCAATACTGGTAACTCAGTCGCTCTTTTACACATGTGCGCTGAAAACATTTTAGGAGCTTTGTCCCAAACTACTCCATAGTGACCCACTCAGCTATGTCACATCGCTTTTTTGTTTTTAAAACGTGTGCACAGACATGGTGTCACCTCTTGAAAATTCTTCTCCTCCTCAGCTGTTGATGCTTTTATTCATCCTATTACGTGTCACTCTCCTTGTTCCAAACATGATAGATACGTCATCACTCAGCTCTTCTGCTCATGGTGAATTTCCTGTGACATGCTCATATCAGCTCTTCCTGACTTCCTGAGCTCTTACAGGAGAAGGTCTGTTTAAAGATGAGATTTAAAAAGCTCTGCAGTTTGTGTTTACAGACACAGCTCAGCTCAGGACGCTTTCTGGAGCTTTCTGCAGCTCTGGTCTGTGCGTGAGAAAAACCTTTAACCACATGTAACTCCTGTCAGTGTTTACTGTCCTCCCTGTCTCATTGTCTGCGTGAGTGTGTGTGTCTTTGGTTCTCACACCCCGGCACCACAAACACTGCCCCCCTGCCTGCTTCACATGCATAAAACCCCCCAAAGTGTCACCGTCCCATCGTTGGGACAGAGGAGACGTGTGACTATCGACACCTCCGTCCTCTCTGAGAGCTTTTCTCATTAAATCAGAGGTTTAGCTGCTTTCAAGACCTGGAAACGGAAACTTCTGGGAGCTTTGAGTGTGTTGCTTAAGTTTGTCAGAGCAGGAGTCAGAAACACAAACACCAGGAAAAGCAAATGTGTGCAGGACACATCCCTACCACAGTGACCCAGATCATCATGGTTTTAAAGACTTTCAGCCTACATGTCCCACGTCTGCAGGACTCAGTAAAAATGAAACCAAGCCTCAGTGTGACTCCTGAATAATGGAGTCAGAGTGATGCAGAGCTGACACTGCTGAACTCTGCTTTCCTTTTTTATCCAAAGGAACTCCCTCTTCAGTTCATGAGCACGCAGCTGAACTCTGCAGAGCACATGTATACAGGGACTTTTATCCTTGGTCATGAAACGTGCTTTGATGCTCTCATGGAAGAGCGTGTGAGTCATGCTATGATGCAGGAACATTTACATAAACATGACTCTGTTCAAGACGTTTGCCTGCTGTGGACACGACACGATGCAATCAATGACCTGACACGTCACCTAGAGACACAATCTATACGGGCTGTGAGTGTTTGAAGTGCACACAGGGTGTTGAAGCGATAAATGATCCATCGTACATGGTCACGTTTTCTGACGTCTTCTTTCACGTTTGAAATACAGGTCGAACTGAATTTGGTCCAGAGATGTCACTGAGCATTTCGGATTATCATATACACATTTCAGGGAGAAGAAAGACCAATATGCTCATTTTTGGATTCAGGAGTTTGTGACTCCACTGTTTGAATCTATAAGTCCTTAATGAACTCTAAAATCACATCACTCACTGAGATCAAATTTCAGACTAATGGCTCCAAGAGCTGGACATCATGAGTATCTAACCCTTTGTGCATGCTTTGTGAATTACAACCCCTATTTTAATGACACTGGGATATCGTATGAAACAAAAAATCAGAATACAATGATTTACAAATCAGGTCTAACCAATATTCAATTGAATACACTACAAAGACAAGATATTTATGATTCAAACTTATCAACTTTATTGTTTTTTTGTTTTGTTTTTTGCAAATTTTCACTCATTTTGATGCCTGCAACATGTTTCTAAAAAGCTTGGGCAGGGTCATGTTTCCCACTCGGTTACATCGCTTTGACAACGCTCATTAAGTATTTGTGAACTGAGGACAGAAATTGTTGAAGCTTTGGAGCTTCATCGGAATTCTTACCCATTCTTCTTTTATGTACAACTTCAGTTGTTCAACAGTCTGGGGTGTCTGTTGCTGTATTTTGTGCTTCATAATGTGCCACATATTTTCAGTGGGAGACAGCTCTGGACTGCAGGCAGGCCAATCTAGTAGCTACACTCTTTTACTACAAAGCCACACTGTTGTAACAGGTACAGAATGTGTCTTGGTTTCATTGTCTTGCTGAAATAATCAGGGACGTCCCTGAAAAAGACATGGCTTGGATGGCAGCATGAGTTGTTCCAAAAGTTGTATGTGCCTTACAGCATTAATGCTGCCTTCACAGATGTGACAGTTATCCGTGATGCCATGGGCACTAACACACCCCCATGCCATCACAGATGCTGCTTTTTAACTTTGCACTGAGAACAAACTGAATGGTCCTTTTCCTCTTTTGCCCGAAGGACACCACGTCCATGATTTCCAAAAAGAAGTTTAAATGTGGACTCATGAGACCACAGCAGACTTTTCCACTCTGCCTAGGTCCATCTCAGATGAGCTCAGGCCCAGAGAAGCTGGCGGCAGTGTTTCTGTCTGTTGTTGATATCTGGCTTTGTCTTTGCATGGTAGAGTTTGAACTGTCACTTGTAGATGTAGCGATGAACCGTGTTAACTGACAATGGTTTTCTGAAGTGTTCCTGAGCCCACGTGCTAAAATCTTTTACACAATGATGTAGGTTTTTACTGCAGTGCTGCCTGAGAGGTCAAAGGTCATGGGTGCACAATGTTGGTTTTGGGCTTTGCTGCTTATGTGCAGAGATTTCTCTTGATTCTTTGAATCTTTTGATGATATTTTGGACTGATTAACCTCTTTAATTCCTGCTGTTTTAAATCAAGAAACACGGTTCTTGAACTGTTAAATTATTTATTATCACACAGTTGTTGTCAAAGTGGTGAATCTCGCCCCATCCTTACTTTGAAGGCCTGAGCTTTTTGGGGATGCTCATTCTATACCCAATCATGACACTCACCTGTTTCAAATGAACCTGTTCACCTGTGGAATGATCCAAACAGGTGTTTTTTCAGCATTCCTCAACTATCTTAGTCTTATATTGACCATGTCCCAGATTTTTGGTCCAGATTTTTGCTTTAAAGTTCTCTTTATTTGAAGATGGAGGTGATTTGTTGAACTTTCATCCATCAAACCTTTAAATCCTCTCTCTATGTGTTCCGTTTGCCCCCCCCCCCTCCCTCCCATGGACATCAGCTCATTTATAACTCATGACGAAAGTGACCACACCTCGTTTACGTTAAAGGCATTGACAAGCTGTGAGGCTGAAGCGCTCTCGATCAATGTTTCATGATGATGTCAGTCAAACGGCTGAGTCTGTTGCTGTGGAGAAAATCTGAGAGTGGGGGGGGCTTTGTTATTGCACGCAGGAGGAAAACACTCCACTGTGTAGCACATGATGATCTGAGAGTGAAGAAATACCATTCAAGTTCTTCGAACTGTGCAGAAAAATCAATACAAGGTGAACAGTCTGTGGAAGAGGAAACTTGGTGTTTTGTATGTTGCAGGTTTGAACGTCTTCATCTGGAGAGAAAGTGAGACTCTGATTTTTTCTTGTCTCATCACTGATTTGGAATGGCAGAGAGAACACGGGGGGGGCTGGTTGGAGGGCAGTAAGGAGGTTTATCACAGAAGAAGTGATGCTAAATCTCACCCTCAGTGACTCTACTTCCTACTGATGAACCTGAGAGAAAGGTGGAGGAAGAAGAGGTGAGGAGGGGGTACAGAGAGGTGTCAGGGTCAGGAGGTCACTGCTCATGTTGGGGATTAAAGGAGATGATAATCTGAAGGGAGGGGTCAGGGCAAGGAGGGGCTCTACGGGCGGAGGAGCCCCCCCCCCCCCCCCCCCCCCCCCCCCCGAGCTCTCTGTGTTTTTACATCAACATGGATCAACCTTCAACCTTTCTTTGAATCTTTGTTCTCTCTCTGAGTAAATCTGACACAAGCAGGCCTCATTCCCCCGTGACGTGTTAGAGATTTAGAGAAAGAGGACCAGAAATCTGGATGAAGCTCTGCAATCCTCCCAATGCCAGACTTTGGCATTTGAGGGCCCCTGCATCTACTGGTCTAATGCTCATAAGTTACATACCCTGAAAGAATTTATGATATCTTGGCCTTTTTTCAGAGAATATCAATGATAACAAAAACTTTTCTTTCACTCATGGTTAGTGGTTGGGTGAAGACATTTATTGAAAAAAAATAGTTTACTCTTTTTAAATCATAATGACTACAGAAACTTCTCAACACTTTGTATTACCCCTTTAACATCAATGACAGCTTTAAGTCTTTTGTGGTAGTTGTGAATGAGGGCCTTTATTTTCTCAGATGGTAAAACTTCCCATTCTTCTTGACTAAAAACCTCCAGTTCCTGTAAATTCTCTCGCTGTCTTGCATGAACTGCAGGTTTGAGATCTCCCCAGAGAGGCTCAATGATATTGAGGTCAGGAGACTGAGATGGCCACTCCAGAACCTTCACTCTATTCTGCTGTAACCAATGGCAGGCCCACTTGGCCTTGTGTTTTGGCTCCTTATCATATTGGAACGAGTAGGTGCATCCCATGTGCAGCTTCGAGGCTGATGAATGAAAATATTCCTCCAGTATTTTCTGATAACATGCTGCATTCATCTTGTTATCAATTTTGACCAAGTTTCCTGTGTCTTTGCAGCTCAGAGGTGAAGGCCTCAGCTGTAACGTCACGGTGAGAGCAAACAGTGTGGATGGCTGTTCCGATTACTGTCCCGCTGCTGCCCTAGGTCCTGTAAAAAAAACTCAATTGCACACTTTGAAACAGACTCTGCCTTTGGTCCCTCTTCTTCTTTTTCTGTGACCCACTTTCCTACATCCGATTCGTTTGTCTAGATTTGTGTCTTCTTTCTCTCTAACTACTGTTAATGTTATGGACTTTATGACATTATTACTTCCACATACTTGCAGCGTGCTGAGCGAGATGCGCAACATAGAATAGTTCACTCAATGCAGACTGAAGGAGAGTGTGTGGTTAACAGAAAGACTGTCAAAACATGAGTAATCAATCATATTAGACTTCCCAATGCCACTATTATTACAAGATTTTTATGAAAACAATAAAAATGACAAATACCTTAGAGAAGTGATTCCCAACCTGTGGGCCACGGCCCCCTGGTGGGCCGTGAGGGTATTGTAAGTGGGCCTCAAAATCATTTCCAAAATATTATGATTTTAGAGGAGTGTAATTATGTAAAGATATAAGATACAAATAAAGAAATAAAGGTAAAAATATAAAGAATGTTTTTCTGAATTTTAAAACTCAGTTGAGAACTTGGTTAGGGCAATAAAAATGTTCAGATATTTATACATAAAAAATGTCCACTGAGAAGGCATGTTAGTGGCCAAGAGGTAACATGACCTGACTTAAATTAAACAATGACCCAATATGTAATAGAAAAAAAAATGAAATGTAACAAAACCCAACCAACTTGTCAAAAATTTAAAAAAGTGCAGAGCCTGAAACACAACAAAAAGAATGTATTAAAAGCCTAACTGTAGTAGCTGACGCAAACTGTACAAAATTGTTACACTGGCTAAAAAGTTATTTTGTTTTGGGCTCAGAATCTGTTAAATGACTGACCAGCTGTTACAAATTGGGTTTTATGACATTTTGAGTTGTTGTCACAACTGGGCCTCTAACAAGGCATTTTATATCCTCAGTACTTAATGGGTTGGAGGTGGGCTGCAAACATTTTTGAGACTTAAAAATGGGCTCTGAGTTGGAAAAGTTTGGGATCCACTGCCTTAGAGTATGGCCCACTAGTGCCTCCCCTTAAACTCTAGACAGCAGTGTGACTTTTAATCTCATCAGATCCTTGTTTCTGGTTCTGCTAGGTCCAGAATGAACCACGATGACTCCAAGTAGAAGAGGAAATTAGAATTTCTGATTCTCAAAATTGAAATGAATGTTTCCCCTTATTTCTAACAGGTGGTTAAGGAAATGCCATCATGTTTCTATCAAAAAAGCTTCCAAACATCAGTCTGTTGGAGTTCAAAAGCTGAACTAAGTTCTGTTCTTTGTTGCAGAAGAACTTTTTAACTCTGGGAAGCTTAATGTCTGAGCTGAAACCCTCTCGGTCCCTCTCTTAGTCTCAGCCTCACAGCCGGACAGCGTTACCCTGTGAGGAAATGTTTTCCTCCTCACAGAAGAAAAAATGCTTTTTAGAGCTTATTAAGATATTCTTAAGATCCTTTTTGTTGCAGTGTTTTGGCAGATTTGTTGTTGGAGCCTGGGAATAATGGAGGAAAGGCTTATGGATGTGTTTGTCTCCCTGTTGCACTGTGTGTCCATCAGAGAGACAGAAAACATGAGTTAATTGCATTTTTTACAGAGCGTCTCAAGTGGAAGCAGCTTAATGAGGTTAGGCAGCTCGCCTCGTCGAGAATCGCAACTGTTCCTAATTGTGATCTCAAATATGCTCGTAATCCCCCGATTTGACAGCGGCAGAGGTTTCTGGGGAGGCATTAAGGTGAGCGAGGGAGAACGAGGGACACAGAGACAATTAGCAGGGAGGAAAAGATGTGAGCGAGTGCAGCGGATTAAAACATTTCACTTACGACTAAAACAAACACTTTTAATGCTTTACGGCTTCGATCGGTCTCTGCTGAAGTCTCAGTTCCTGTTCGGAAAAACTGTTTGTCAGCCTGTCGAGGTGGAAATGAACCTTCACACATGTATGAGCCCTGATGAAGAGCTGTTGTGTCAATATCTATGTTTTCAGTCTCAGCAGCTCGTGTGCCTGTCATGTTCTCTCTGTTTTACCACAACATACGTACATACATGTGTCAGATCCACAGAGATGCTGCTGGTACGGCTCCAGTTTGACTGACCCAGCTTCAGCAGCTACAGTACGGCTGCAGAAACGCTTCATTTCATTTGAATGTTCACAGATCACATCTTAAAACCACCACTCTGAGCAGAAAGTCAACCGCTGAAAATCAGGATATTTTATCAACAGCTGTTTACAGTTCTTAGATAAAATGAAAGATCGCAGAGATCACCTGAACCCAGAAAGGGCCCAAAAACTGAAGCAACAAGGTGCTTTTATCCACTAAAAGAGAAGCATGTCTTGTGTCAAGAATAAAAACTCTGTGAGTGTTTAAGATCCTGTAGGAGAGTCTGCAGAATAGTTTTGAAAAGTCATTAGTGTAAGAAAAGACATGATACACACTGCCTGGCCAAAAAAAGTCACCACCACCCTAATATTTCATTGATCCACCTTTAACTTTGACGACAGCACACATTCACTGTGTCATTGTTTCCATAAGCTTTTGCAATTTCACAATATTTTTTTCCATCCAGTGTTGCATTGATTTTTGGTACATTATGCATGATCCATGACGTACAAACACTCTGAACACTCCACGACAGTCATTTGAAACAATGGCGGGTTGTTAGAGTGCTGTGTGGGTTGAAAACAACTGAATAGTAGCCATGTTGAGACCATGTCTTATAAACAGATGCTTTGTAATGATGTCGGCAGGTCGTGCATGTGTCTGCAATCATGCTTAAGTCTGGGTCCTACTGGAGTAGTGTGACCATGAACAGCAGGGGAATGGCACAATGGAGAGCAATTATGCTTGAGTACAGCATGGTTTCAGATGACTAGTGTGACTGCACCCTAAGTCTGAGGTGACTGTACACACCATTCACTTTGATTTGTGTTTGTCTGGGCTGCCTGATTAGGTTTCCGACCATAATGAGGCTTTAGGTGTCACTTTGCTTAGAGCTCTGGTTTCTCAGCTGGTCCGACTTTGAGATTCACCATCAACCTCTAATGAGGAGCCACAAGCCAGATTAAGGAATTTACTTAATGTAAACATGAAGCAGTTTGAACCTAAGATGGTGCAGAATACAAGTGTTCCAGTTTATTGGCTTCATTCTTTCACCTCGCTGCATAAAACCCTGAGCTTCCATCCTCCTGAGTCCTCGATTTAAGGAAGGCCACAACTAAAGTAGATGCTGTCATACTTGCAACAAGCTTCTTCCTCTTTTTCTTCTTCTGAGGTGTGAAACGGCTGGTATCAACCAGCATTTTAGGGCTTTGGATGGAACTCAGCTGCATGAAAAATGTCTTTCAAAATAAAAGCACAGGATTTTTTTTTTTTCTTGGGTTTACTTTTTTATGTGCAGGAAAAGGCCAGTTGAGAGCCACTGATTTTGAGCTTAGTTGAGTCCTAAAAGCCAAGAATGTCTGACAAATCATAGATGTTTAAGATTAGTATCCCTACTTGTAGGGATTGGTATTGGTAAAATTTCATCAATACATATGCCATCACCAATTCCGCTTATCAATCTGATTTTTATTCAATCCCCTTATCGATCCCTCCAGTGAATTTTCTGAGCACAAACAGTAGCTTTACGGGTTTAGAAAATTTAGTTTTATGTAAATAAATATGGAACTCACTGGATCTTAGATTTCTGAACTTAATCTCATGAGTCCTTGTCTAAAAAAGAAAAGTATATCTACTTTCTCTGGAAGGATCCTTGATCTTTCAAGGCTGATGGTATTTCCAGCCGTGGAAAAAAAATTGATTAGGGAATCATGAAGCAAAAATGTGATCGATTTTGATTGATTGAACTATTTTTGTTGATTCTAAACAGCGACCGGTTCCCGATACTCATCCCTACCTACTTTTGTGATTCCTCCCTCTCGTTCTGTATCTTTCCCTCCCTGTACCTTTATTTTTGCACCCCACTGTAAATGAAACCCTCTTTTTTTATTGCATGATGTTTCCAGATGGAAAGAATCCTCCTGAAACTGCTTTGAATTGGCTAAAAAAGGAAGACAAGACGTGCAGGAAATGGTCAAAGTTAACAAGACCAGGGGCTGAGTGGAAACAATAATCACACTGATCTACTTACAGGAACTTTTGTACTATAACTCAAACGCTGTCAGACAGAATGACCCCCTTTAGACTCTAGTGAGTAATATTTGTGAGTAGATGTTGCAGACTTCTCTCCACAGTCCCAAATCTGCAGCAGACCACGTGAGGGTAAACCCGTCCAGCCTCCACCAGGTCACCTCTGACGAATCGTCTCCAGGGCAGAAACGAACCCTCGCTCACTCCGTCCTGTGGGTCGCTTTGAACGCTGTGAATCACAATAATATTTACCCTGATCGCACTGTCTCTACCAGCCATGCCCCCCACCCCCATCACCACCACCACCACTACGTCCCCCCCAGAGGCAATGTTGACATTTCAACTCTTCTCATGAGGGCGCCGAGGCGACTCTGTTTCTGTGAGCGAGTGAAAACCAAACAGGAGTGTGTGACAGATGGTCTGCTGTGCGCTTCAGTGTCAAGGCTCCACTTTTAAAGGCTTCAGGGGGAATCGGTGGAGCTTTGACCTCTGTGGTCACATGACCGCGAGCTGTCCTGAGCTGTCACAATGTGAGATGACTCAAGGCACCGGACAGCTTCAATATGTGTCCAATGCACCCAAAACAAACGTGGCTCCAGGCTCAGGGCGCTGTTTTCATGTGAGCAGGGTTTAAAAACATGTCTGTCCTCTGTGTCTCCTCTCAGGATGAAGAATAAGCTCTGGTACTTTGAGTTTGGCACCACGGAGACCATATCTGCCACCTGCAAGAAGCTCAACGAGTGCATCGAGGTGGAGGTGAGTCACATGGTTCATCAGAGGGACACGATATTGTCTTTATACTTCATTACTAAACAAACAACTCCCCTCAAACCTTTAAAAACGGGTTCATCTTCTCCTCACACCAAACCCAAGAGTTAAAACATGGAGCATTGTGTTCGCTCAGTCTTCTCACTGACAAACCTTAAACTGTTATTATTGTTCCATGTTTTTTTCTGCAAATTGTTCCAGAAAATTTACGACAAAGTGTTTTTCTCATGTTAACGAGACAAGCTATATTTAGAGCTTCATCAAAGCAACGCTCCATAAAGTCTGTGATTGCCTCATTCTGTCAGACAGCGTGGTGTAATGTGTCACCTGGGTGTTTAAAAGCACAGCAGGACTCCAAGAAAACACAGAAAACATACGTCACAAGAGATAGAGAGAGGAGGACAAATAACAAACAAAGTGTTTCTTCTGAAAGGTTTCACATCCAACATCCGCGAAACATAAGAATAAAGCAGATCTTAACATCGCAGGTGTTTGATTATTTACTCAGATAAAATATCAAAGAATTCATTAGTTGGTCAAATTGATTTTAAACAAGCAAAAACACAAATAAGAGCAAAACACCAATGTTTGAAACCTTCCTCCAAAAATTTGTCCTGAAAAACTGGGCTGTCTAAGAATCAGGGTCGCCTCTATTAGGTCCATTATGGTAATTTGATGTCTGAAATAGTATGTTTGCATAAAGGTGCAACAGCCAAAAGATTTTTTTTTTCTGAGTTATTACAAATTCTGCAGGTGTTCAAAATCCCCACAGCTGAATACTTCACAACAGAGTCATCAGCGTAGAAAAGAATCAAAGCATCTGAGATATTGAACCCCAATGTTGAACTCATATAGGTAACATTTGTCCACATCTGCGGATCATATCTCAGGCATGAAATAAAAAGCACAAAGGTGCGTCAGATGTGCTTTTCTACGGAAGCCCTTAAAGGCCATGATGTGTTTTAAATTGCTCAGTTTTCTCGACATAACCAGTCAGTTCAGGAAAACAAAGCTGCCATTTGTTATTTTCGTGAGTGAGCTTCAGAAGCCTGATTTTGCAGTGATCTAAAACAATTCTACAGCCAAATTGTCTAAGATTCAATTCAACATTAACTTTCTCATGCATTTTGACATTTTTTATGAATCAACAGGGATTGTGGAGACAGAAGAGATTTGATTTCCATTCATGGATTCCTGGCCTCAGTCATTTGCCAAGAGAACACAAAATGCCAAGGTGCTACTAAACATGACAGATATGCCACCGTAACATTTGGTGTATGTGTGCAACAGAATTTAAAGCCTGGTTGGTGCGACTGCATTTATCTGAAGCACAAATAGCATGACCTTAGTTGAGTTGAAGGGTGGATGGCAAAAGAAATTAACCAGTCTTCTCGAGAACTTAAGCTTTGTTTTCTTGAGATAGACAGAAAAATAGGTCGTTAGCTGGAGAAAACAACTGAAATGAACTTAACCTGAGAATATGGAGCAGATTAATTGCATATAATCATGGCCTTTGAGGGCTTCTGTAATTTTCAAAGTTGAAGCCTCCCCTCATTTTAATAACATGCTTCTATTCTGACATCTTGTCAGAGAGTCCGAAGCGCCACAGCCAGAGCTGGGGTTGACCTGAATATTAACAAGTGATATTTTTTTCCATCAGTCACGACCTTACCTTCTCTGTTCAAACCATTTATTTTGAACCCGTTTGATGGGATCATTCTCGCCAAGAGGAAGAAACTTCTAAAGTCTTTTCTTGATCACTGGAACAGCCCTGATACAGCCCAAAAAAAACGAAAAAAATTCAGTAAATAATGCTAATTTTGGGCTGGAAATATTAACAGATGCATCAACTTTTAAGATGCTAGTGCAATTGTGTGCTGCACACAAAGTTTTCATTTTTGCTTCGTTTCTGCTGAATTATGACTCCTTAAATTTTATATCACATGTACTGACCTATGAAAAACTTATCAAAGCCAATTTCTGCCAGTTTACACAAAAAAAATCATCACAATCTAATACAGCTCTTTTTTACATTAAAAGAAAAACATAACTTGTTTCTGGTACAGAAAAAAAAACAACTCAATTTTAGCCTCTGCTTTTTCAGTAAGCCCATTAGGGCTTAGAAATAAACTGGGCTTTGTTGAGATTTTCTTTTCCCATATTAAGTCAAAATTTTGAGATAAGAAGTCAATATTGATAAGATAGAAAGTGGAAATGTCAACATTTTATCTCATTGGTAATGATTTTTTTATCCCAAAATTTTGACTTCTTTCTCATAATTTGTATGATGTATATGTAAAATGTGCACACACAAAAATCACAACAAAGCCAAGTTTTCATTTCTATTTTTTCAACTGGTGGAAATGGGCTTCTATAATAATCTGAAGCTAAAACTGGGTTTTTATCTCAGAAGCAAACTGTGATTTTCTTTTCATGCCAAAAAGCTCGTTCCCACCATGCCTCTTCAAGTTTTATTACAAATTGTAGACCTCTGACTCACCACAGTGAGTTATACTCTTGGATTGTGTTTTGTTAAGTTCACCTTGTCTCTTTTTGTATTTCAATCTTTAACTTTGTGTTTTTGATTTTGCCTGTCTCAGCCAGGTCTCTGTTAAAATGAGCTTTTTAATCATAATGGGACCAACCTGGTTGAGTTAGGGTTAAATAAAACAAAAATAAACATGAGAGATATCTGGATCAGTGGATTTAGAGTTGGTACAAACTTTCCCTCCTCTCTCTGAATCTGTGTGTGCACTCATCTACAGACCCTCTTCAATACTGGTTAGCTTCTATTCACACACTTTAATAATTACATGCATGTAGAAATTTAACTCAGATCAGACCCACGTGTGCACAAAGTTCCTGTAATCATTCCTTAAAGTTCTGGATCTTTCTCTGAGTCAGCGTCAGGTTTAATGGTTGACTCTATGTGTTACAGTGAAGCTGCAGTAAGTGTGTCATGTGCTGACATCGTTGTGTAAACTCAAGTCTTTCCTCCAGGAGCTCTTGTGTTTGCACTTTCTGCAAGATGATCCACACACACACACACACACATACATACACATGCACACACACAGGTCGTGATGCTCCTCTGTTGTTTCTGTTGGCTGTGGGTGTGTGTTGAAGTCAGCTCAAAGCAGCCGTGTTTGCTGAGTCACAGCGCAGCGTTTCTGACTCTCTCTGATTATTTGATGATTCTAATCGAGGCCAGACTCTGGACGCTTCAGAGAGAGAGAGAGAGAGAGAGAGTGCCAAACGCTGTAACTTTATATCTTTTAATATCATTTAGTATGTACTGACTCAGAGCCAGCTGTCGTTTTTGCTGTTTCACACCACTGCACACCTGGCTGCTGTCCAGGTGATCCATCAGGGAAAGTAAATCCTACAGTTTAATAAGTCACTGATGCATAAAGTGTGTACGAGCAGAGACAGTTACTCAGTCAGTGTTACAGCGGCTCACACCCTGCTGCTCTAAACGTTAGCTTTAGCTATATCTGGCTCTCAGTTTGTGTTGAAATGCACACAGGTGTGATGTGCAGATAAGTCTCTGCAGGTGTCAATCTGCACATGTTCAACCTCAAAAATCAGGCAGGCTTTATTTTGAAAGGCTGTGAGTGCGATAAAGTTATGCATTGACCCTTGCCTGTTTTTCTTAGTTCTGCAGGTGGTTCAGCTTCAGCTCCTGAGATTCTTTCTGTTCTACATTTTCTGTCAGTATGTAAACAGAGTCATTGTGCATAAAGAAGTCTGTCCTCGCCCTTATCGACATCTCTCTTCCTCAGTGTGACGGCATCATCCTCGACCTCAGCAACACCTCCTTAGAGGGTATCGCCGTCCTAAACATTCCCAGCATGCACGGCGGCTCCAACTTGTGGGGCGAGTCAAAGAAGAGGAGGAACTACAACCGCATGAGCAAGAAGGTTCCTTACATGGTGCCATCCAGCACGGTCACCGACGCCAAGGAGCTCAAGTTTTGTGTCCAAGGTGAGTTCATACACAGGGATCAGGAGGCGAAGTAGCCCACAGGCAGTGATCCAGTGGGCTGCAGAAAATCAGCCTAATGGTGTTTTAATCATGAGAACAATTTGTCACAGTGACCCTGGCTTGTTGCCCTGAAGCTCTGTGAGCTTGTGACCCTCATCACAGGTCAGGACGGGGTCTGAGTTTTCTGACTGATGAGCTCTTTGACCTCAGCGAGGACTCGAGTCTCAAGTCTGGAGCGCTCAGGTTGAACCTGAGAAACAAATTCATGTGTGCAAAGGTTCATCAGGCTGCAAGGCTGTGCAAAATATTTAAAGGGACTGTGGGGACTTTCTTTGAAAGAGTCTCATCTTTAGATACTGTGTATGATTGATTGGAATCTTCAACTTCAAATGAGATGATCAGTGCTAAAATGGATTGTTTCCTGGTTGGGTCAAGCAGAACTGAAAAGGGACAGAAGAGCAGGAGTGTGATAGAGCATGAGTTAAAGTCTCAAACAGATCAAATGCAGTTATTCTGCAGTCATCTCTTCAAACTTGAGGCTCTATCAAGAAAATGAGCTGTGTTACGTTTGCTCTGCTCGGTGATGTTGGAGTTGGTAGATGAGCACTGGTTGGACATAACCAGGGTTCACCAACGTCTCAGGACATCTCAGAGCACCGAGTTGTGAGTAGCGCTAAATCGAGCGACTAAGCCACAGTACAAACTGAGTTTATAAAGTTTGCTTCCTAAGCCCAAACAGCGCAAAAGTTGTCTTGTGCAAAGAAAAGTGGAGTTGAAAAGAAGATTTGCTGTCCAAACCAAAACCGAAACTAACAAATACTTTGGTTCATCATGACATTGTGGAGCAAAGGCTTATGGGAAGCAGAGTCTTTATTGCTAGGGCTAAAACGAGCTTTACAGAAACTCCTCACAGCTACTTTTAATGACACGTTTTTAAAGGAGTCTGCTTCCAGCATGACAGAGCAGCCGTAAACACACACACACACACACACACACACACACACACACACACACACACACACACACACACAAACACATACACACACTGTTGGTGTGACTGGAGAATACACACACTCTGACAGGTCGCTACTGTTTCTCCACAAAGTTCAGTGTGTAAGTAAAGTGTGTGTGTGTTAAGCAGTTCTTTGCAAGTTGTATTTGAGTGCTTGTGTGCATGTGTGTGTGGACAATGACATTCAGCAGCGGATAAACAGTGAGTATCTTCACTCCCTGAGTGTTTATCAGCATTTACTGAGCTCACAAAGGTCAGTTTACTTGTCTGGAGGAGAACCAATCACAAAACAGTCAAATGATTTTCTCTGAATCTCAGCAGCTTTTTCAAGAAACCAGCGAAAACTGGTGTAACATTCTGTATTAACGTTAAATATCAACACATTATTCAAAGAGTATTAATTACTAATATTAATAATAATTATACCATTATTCAAAGGAGCTGATTTAAAGTCTGAGCTCTGTGTTTAATGTTGGTGTGTGAATTTTGTAGGTCAGATCCAGACAAGGACTTTTATTATGTCACTTTTTCTTTCTCTCTCCGCTTCTGAATTCTCTCACCTTGAGAGAAATCTCTCAGAAAACATTGCATGAAAATCAGGGCGACATCTGCTGATAAAGTAAATCAGATGATTGAAGCGTCAGTCTGTTTGTCCTTAGATAAAGTTGACATGCTTGAAGCTTTACGCATGTAAAGAAACAAGGATTTTCATGCTCTTAAGCCCTTAAACTCTTTGGTTTCACCTGGACACAGTATTTTATAATCTGCTGGTTATTCATCCGGCCTGAGTTTTATCCAGCCGTCCCTGAGTCCAGCATTTTAAGTCCACAAACATAAAAAGAAAAACCCACTCTGTGCTTTCACCAAGGTTTCCTCTCATTCATCCTCCTCCTGTTTCCCTCGCTCCTCACATCTCTAAACCTTGTTTCCATGGCGATGTCAGGGTTGTGCTGAGGTACCGGCAGGAGGAGAGAAAGATGGACGCACGGACAGACGGAGAGAGAAAGAAGAGAGAGAAGAAGCAGAGATGACTCATGTCCATCACTTCTTCGACCTCTTCAGAGGAAAAGTCTTTGTGCTGATAAAGACGTTTAAGTGCTGAATTTGATGATGATTGGATCAATCTTTGCTTTTCGCTTTGGTGGCGTTTCCTTCCTCTGAATTTATAAGTTATCATGAACAGAATCAGGACAGTGGACTCTCTGTGGTCCACTAAACAGATCAGAATTTGTAAAACACAGAACAAATTGTGTCTTTAGAATTACATTTGTAAACTGGCTCTGAGAGTATCTTTAAAAACAGACAGTTTAACAGCTGCTTCAAGCTGTTAGGAGACAACTGTTAATGCATGTTTGATGTCAGAAAACATCAAGTTATCATGTTAACAAAACGTCAAATAACAGGTTTTACTGAACCCTCATGAACAAAAATGAAATCAGACAGTTTCTGACCCCAAAACCACCTACTGAGAGATCCTCATAAGGAGCGTTCACACGTGTCCAAAACTCCTGAAACTTCCCACGCTTCAAAGTATTGTCTGTATATCTGGACGCAGGCAAAAGAAAATAAATTTGCAAAGACTCTGCCGTCAGTTTTCCTTCAAGCTTTTGAGTCAAACTTTAGGAAAAAGTTGCGGATTGATGTGAGAAGCAAGAATGAAATGTTGGGAACAGTTGCAGCCTGTGAAGCTGAACAACAACCCAATCCACTTTATTCATACATCATATAGTAGTGACACAGAGAACTGAGCGGCTCTGAGGAGAGATTTTAAATATTACACCTGCAAAGACAAAACTCAAAGGATTTTTGAAGCTTGATCACAGGGTACTGATTACAGTCCATCATTCAGGACTCTCTGAAAGCAGGAAAAAAGTGTCAAAATACTTGACTAGGAACGCAGATGCACAGGTGTCAAACTGTGGTCTGTGGGCCAAATTTGGCCCTCAGTGCAATTATATTTGGCCCACGAGGCAATTTCAAATAACTACTGGAGCTGGCCTGCTGGTATTAAACAGCACATGTACCACAAATGCTGTTGATCCCTTGGTGTTTTTGTGCAACACTCAGGACAGGACCCATTGACATCATCTCCTCTGTTGACAGTTGTCATAGCAACCTCGTGCTACTACTGGCACTGTGCTACCCCTCCTAAAATTGGAAAAGAAAGGCAGCAAACTGGAGCTTTCTGGGCAGGTGGGAGGCAAAATATCTGTTAACATATGTAAAAGAGATTCATTTTTCATTTATGATATTATTAGTTACTTGGCTTATCGTTATCTTACTTTTGAATTTATGATTTGAAACAAAAGGTGACGATTAAAACTCAAATCAGAAGGACAAAAATGAAAAAGGCACACAATTTTTATCTAAATTTTATGAAAGCAGTGAATGCTATTGATGTGTATTTTACTTGACATTTGATTTTGCATGTGTGCAATATCAAGTTATACATTGTATAGTTTTACGCTTTGCTTGTTCCATATTCAGTGTCCAACCAAAGCTTGTTTTGGTTTTCCTCAATAAATGTCAATGTTGGCCCGTGACTTTGCCCAAATTTAAAATTTTTGCCCACAGTGTATTTGAGTGACACCCCTGGTGGTTTCGGTCGTGCTCCATGAGGTTCTCACTCGTGCGGGCAGCCTGGGTTTGAATCCAGCCTGTGGCCACTTTGCTGCATGTCACTCTCCACTCTTACCCTGTTTCCTGCTCTATCCACTGTCCTCTATCTCATCCAAATAAAGGCACAAAAGCCTAAAACAAAAATAACTTAAAAAATGATAATTCAAAAAAACGTGGCTTTTATAGAATTGAGCTAAAAGAAATGATTTGATTTCTGCAACTTTTCAAAGAGGACATGAGAAACAAAGTAATGTGATACCAGGACACAAGCTGGTGTATCAAATAGACTTAAGTCTGAGATGTACTTTGGGGCCAGTCAATTCAATTTTTTAACCCTTTATAGCCAAGCGTATCATTTTGATACAGAAGTTCAAAGATCTCTATCTCATCAAAATTATAAATTATTTGTTTAAAACCTGTTAAAAATATTTTTCAAAAACACATTCTACCACCTTGAGGATTGTCATATCACGACTGTCAGCTGAAGTTGTATTTTGGCCCTTTTTCAAAATGTCTGCTCTCTTGAAATCATCGACTCACATATTTTCAGGGAAACCGTTGCTTGATTTTCAAGACGTTGCAGTAAGAATGACATGAAAATAGTTACTCTTTTTTAAAATAAGTATTTTCTGCATCAAATAAATGCATATTTACTGAAAAACTTCAATAGAATAGTTTGGAAAACTGCCCAGTGCATCACATGTGGTACTAGAAATATATCCTGAATAAAATAACAAAGCAATATTTTTTTGCGGATTTGTTAAAAAGGTAAATAAACATCTCTGTTCCAAAAAACTTGGATTTTCTGACCATTTTTTGATGAGTTGGGCTTTACAGGGTTAAAAACAAACAAACAAAAATCTTAAAATCAATTCTTAAATCAACAGGAAGCCAGCACAAACAAGCAATAATTGGGGTAATGTGTTCCCGCTTCTTGGTTTCTGATGAAAGTCTTGCCAGAGAGTTCTGGACTAACTGTAAGCGTGAAAGTGCATTATGGGAGATGATGGTATAAAGTGCATTACAGGCACTTTACAACTTCAGGCAGATATTGTATGTCTGCACTGCGGAGGTTTGCTTCTAACTTCCATCTCATCTCACAGTTTTTCCTGGTTGTTGTGCCTTCAGAGGGAGAAAGACAGTGGATTGAGCAGGAAAGAGTGAGAGAGTGAGGGAGGACATGAGGTGAAAGGACCACAGGCTGGATTCAAAGATGGGAAGGAGGCAAACTGACGCCCTACTTTCTGCTGATTTTGTCAGTGGTTAAAACCCTGGAGTAGGGCTGAAAGATTTATCGTTTTCTGATCGAAACCACGATACTGTTGGGAAAGATCTTTTTTTTATCCTTGGGATTGTTAAATTTTGTTTTTCTTCTTATCACTTATTTAATTTTGATTTTTTAAATAGTTTGGTATTTTATATATCTTTTTTAACATAAAACAGTTATTTTGACCTCAATTGTTTTTAAAATGTTAGAGTCAAAGATGGCTTTCTTTGTTCTTCAGTTGTTATAACTAAAAATACAATTTAAAAGTCCGGTTTAAAAATAGCGAGAGTCGTATTTAAAGTTCAGACTCAGTGGAGATGTTTGACAAAGGGTTTTTAGAAAAGTCAAAAACTGGCTATTTATCTTAAAATCTTCTTTTCTTTTTTCAAAATGTTGCCTTTTATATATTAACTTTGTCTTTATTTCTTATAGTTTCGACTTAAATCTTAGAATTTTGACTTTTTTATTTCAAAATTCCCGCTTTTTATCTCAAATGTTGCCTTTATTTCAATATTTTGATGCTTAATCTAAAAAATTTGACTCTTTATCTTCGACATTTGCCTTTATCTTAAAATTTGACCCTTAATATGACAATTTAGACTTTTTCACATAATGTTGGATTAAATACATAAAATTTAGTTTTTTTTTAATCTCAAAACATTGACTTTTTGTCTCATAATTTTGTCTTTTTTTTCAAAATTTCCACTTTTCAACTTGAATATTGGTCTTTTTATCTAACAGTTAAATATTATTCTTACCTCCATTTTCATCCTTGCATTACAGTAAAAACTTTTGGCGTTTTTATGGTTTGATGTAACTCTCTGCCGTACAGTGGGAAAACTTCACTACAGCTTGATTTAAATAAAATTGAGTAAATTGAATTGAAATCACAATATCTGCCAGAAAAATCAATCCAAAATTGTTCAGCACTACCCTGGAGCATGGCACAGACACTCACTGTGAGCCTAAAAAGCCTTCAATAAGACAATCAAACATGGATGATTCTGATTGAATCCTCCCAAACTAAAGCAAAGAGACAGAGTTAAGTTATAGAAACAGAGCAGCACAGACTCAACCTGCAGCCTGAGAAGAAAGAATGAATCAGAGCGGGATATGTAAATGTTGGAGTGGAAGCCGGACACACTGGCAGGCTGCAGACTTGTTTGGAGAGGAGACTGTCTGTCTCTGGTCTGTCTTTGTGTATTTGTATGCCTGAATGCTCCATCACTCCTCTGAAGTCTGCACCATCTCTCCATCCTCCTCGCCAGCATCTCTCCATCTGCATCACTTTCATACATCGTCTCAGTCTCCTTCAGCGACCTGTGAAAACATTTACTCACCTGTTTCTTAAAGCGCCTGAAGAGGACACTCTCTGATTCTGTCTCTGAGAATCTTCTAATGTCCTTTTAATCACGCTGCTTTATTCATGAACATGTTCCCATCAGCATTTCTTCAGCGCTTACATAAGCTCCTCTGTCAGCCTCACACCATCACATTCGCTTCATCATTTCTCCAAACGCTCGCTCAGTCTTCACTTTTTTACGGCTTTTAATCAAAATGCTTCAACTAATCAGAGAAACTGAGGACAGAGCTGCAGCTGCTTCAAGATCCAGAAGCTTTGTTAACGCTTGCTAATCTTGAGATTCATCTCCACTTTTTGTAAAGTTCAGGACATTTTTTTATTAAGTTGAATCAAATTTCTAGTGCTACCTGTAAAAATTTACTTCTTTTGGGTCTTTTATTAAAACCTTTTTTTATTTCCATCAGCAGATTTTTTTTACCCACTTCAAGCAGCCATTCAGTCATCAATAATTGTTGTCTTTTTAGACATTTTTCTGGACTCATTAGTTGAATGTGGGTCATATTGTGACCTCACTTGGAATAAGACATTAACACCTGCTGACCTTTGTAGTGTACCCTCCTGTTGACCTGCTGACAAACCCGCACACTGAGCATCCTAACAACACTTTTACTGAGAAATTTATCAGATTATGACCAGTGTTGGGCAGTGAGGGGTTATTAGCAACAAGTAATGTCACCCATTACTCTTGAAATCCCAGTAATGTATTACGGTTACTCACTTAACCTCTTCGTTTCAATTTTTTTGTCATGTGTAATCATTCATAGTTACACAACAGGAGCGGAACAATCTGTGACCAGGAGCTATAATTTCACATTTCTTAGTGAACCTTTTCACAGAGAGGACAAAGTTGACTTCAGAGAAGACACAGAGCTCTGATACAGCTGTTTTGTCTTCATCAAAGCGTCAGACTAGATTGTGGAAATTGAAAACACATCTGCTAGTGTTTGGTCACCTGACACTAAAAACTCTTTAACTCCTACAACGTTTTACCTAGAAAGCTCAAATTTCATCCAGATGTAGATGACAAGGTGTAGAAGTGACGTAGTGGATGTTTTGTGTCTAACATGAAGCATCTTGAAGTTAATGATGTTCAAACATTGGTTATAAAAAATGAAGGGAAAAAGTACTGTTTCAGCTGCATTTATCCTGATGTGTACTTAAGCCACATATAAAAACATGACATTTTCTGAAACTAGAGACTTTTATCTTTCAAATGAGGTTCACTGAATGAATTGAACTGAGTAAAACTGATGCATTTTGACTGTATGGTTCGAGAGTTATAAGCTCTGAAACATAGCATGGTAAATAGGCTAAATAGTTGGGTGGAGCTAAGGGGTTAAAAAGTAATTTGTTACCCCCTTACTGTTATTAACCCACCAATGTTTGAAGAATAAATAATCCACAGAGTCATTTAATCTCGCATTTCAGCCAAGCAACAAGGTCGCGCACTTCATGGTTGCCAGGTTTGCAGTTTTCCTGAATTGGGCATCGTTATTAGGACTGCTGCAGGTGCTGCCCTTTGACCGATGGGCTTTTCTTTATCACTGTTGCGTTACAAACCTGGCAACCCGGGTTGACTTGAAAGATGGAACAGTACATGTTAGTGTTAAGCAACTGGAATTATGCCCATTACTTTAGATTTATCTAGAGGGAAGATGACAGGAACATTGGATGTAAATTGTTTCCCATTACTATGTCTCTTTCAACGTAGCTCAACTTAGAGTTGGCTTCTAATACTTTTTCTCATCCTTACTTGAACCAGATGTGTATTTCATTATTACCTGTAACTTTGATGGATTCTTAGGCTGCAGAAAAAACACACAGAGGCCATGTGCACACTAAGAATCACAAGGAGAAATTACAATAATGGTTATAATAAAACATTTTATTTAGAACACAATTAAAAAAGTATCTAATTGTGATTATTTTATTATATTGTGCAATTATATTTTGATTCTCCATCGTATGTGTTGTTTATCAATCGCCATATAGAAGGGGATGATATGTATATTTTTTTATTATTCTTGTTTTAAATGAGGAAAAATATTTCCTGAAATGTTGATGATTATAGCTTACTTATAATTGGCACTCAGAACTCAGTGTCTCATAAAATTAAAATATTACAGAAGACGAAAAATGATGTATTAAACAGAAATGTTTGTCCCTACAAAGTTTTGCTACTTTCTGACTATTTTCCAAGGTTTTCTAATTTTCACCCCTTTATGCCCATCTTTGCCACCATAACCCTGTTAAGGCTGACCTATCAGAAAATACTCAGAATTTTTTAATTTTTTTAAATTGAGATGTTTACTAACCCTTTTCACAAAATCCACAAAATAATATTGCTTTATCATTTCATTCATGATATAATTCTTATATTACATTTGACACACAGGGCAATTTTGCGTACTATTTTATCTGTTTTATTAAAGTTTTTTAGTAAATATGCATTTATCTCATGCAGAAAATACTTATTTAAAAAAGTAACCATTTCAATGTTATTCTTACTGCAACCTCTTGAAAATCAAGAACTGATTTTCCTGAAAATATGTGAATGGATGATTGGGCCAAAATGTAACTAAAGCCAACTGTAGTAATATGACAATCCTCAAGGTGGTAGAGTATGTTTTTAAAAATATTGTTAACAGGTTTTTAAACAAACTGTTTATCACTGATGAGATAAAGGTCTTTGAACTCATGTATCAAATATGATACGTTTGGCTATAAAGGGTTAAACTTATTTTTATTGCTACTTCTTGCCATTTTTGCCTCTTTTTACATCTTTGATTGTTTCTTTTGAAGAGGTAGTTTTTAACCCTTGTCTCTTTTGTTGAGCAGGGTTGAAACACTGATGTAGAGCATAAAACATTTACTGTGAAGAAATGGTATCTCACACACTTGAGGTTAGAGAAATGTGATTAGAATATTACAGCGGCCTAACTGTGATTTAATCTAATTTACAATTATTTGGCCAGCCCTCGACTTTTCCAAGAAATCTCAAGTAGCCCTTAGTAAAAAGGAAACAGATAAAAAAATGGTAAAAATCAGTTAGTGTGTCGAGTCTCCAGGGTATGGCAGGGTGGATATCCTGCTGCCAAACAAAGAGATTAAGCATCATCAAAACTGAAGAGTGGAGAAGCAGCAAACAGACAGCACCAACATCCCCTTCTTCATCTATTAAAGGACATGATTAACAATTTTTCTGGGGTGTAAAGAAAAGTAATCTAACCAGTCGAGTAATACAGTCGTTCTCAACCTTCTCAAGCTGTGACCTTATTTTTACATCACAGAATTTATGGGGACCCCAGAGACATTTTTGTTTTTCTTTGAATGGCTATTTATTTTATCATATTTTATTTTTTTCCCTTTTTTTACACTATGTTGCAGATACAGAGAAGCCTGAATTAGAGAACTAAGTGACATTTGTATTTTCTCTAAGCAGGATAATTATCTCCAAGGGACAACTAAAGGCACATAAAAATACTGAATATAGGAAAATGAAAATAGAAAACAGATTGCTTAAGAACTAAAATACTAAAAAATAATAATGATGATAAAAAAAATACAGAAAATATGGAAATATTTAATGATGAGGTACTAGAAATGCTTAAGTACTAAATCCAGGAAAATAAAAATAGAAAACAAATTGCTTGGATACCAAAACCCCCCAGATACTAAAATACTCAATATTACTCAAAATACTTAAATGTCCAATAATTACATACTTAAAATACCGAGAGAAAAAAATCATAGTAAAACATTAAAAATACTGAAATACCTCATGATTAATTATTTTTAAAAAACTAAATCACTTCATAGTAACATACTTGTTATACTAAAATACTTGATTAAAACGCTAACAAAATAGTTAAACATGAAATACAATTGTGTAATGTGTTGTTTCAATTTTAAAATGAATAAGGTAACTGAAGAAAATATTTTTCTATTTTTTTTCCCCAGTAAATTACTACACATATCAGGGGACCCCGTTTGGATTCCAGGCGACCCCATTTTGGGTCATGACCCCCAGGTTGAGAAACGCTGGTGTACTGTGTTACTGTTGGCAGGGAGGAATAAGTAAAGTAACGATATAACTTTTAAAAAGAGTAAGGAGTAATGTTTTCTTTTTCTATTTCTTTTTTTTTTCTGTAACAGGCCCAACACTGTTTGTGACTATACTGTTTTATCACAGCATTTTTATCCCTGCACTTCTTTGATCCTGAGTCTAACATCAGCCTCAGCAGTAATCTGTAATTTATAAAAACATGTTGAACTTCAGGTAAAGCCAACCTACATCAGGGGAAGGTCTGTGATTGGTCAGAGCTGATGGACATCAGACATGAATCAGTCCAAACAGAAGATGGCTCTCTGTGCGTTTTTCCTCACCATCAAGTCCCGCCTACAGTGCTCTGATTGGCTGGTGGCTGTGTTCTATGATTAGCTTGATGTTAATTGAATAGCTAATTAGGCTGTGCTTTGTTTGACAACCACTAATTGTCTTAAAATCGACCTTCAGGACTTTCAGTCTGGAAGTTTTCTCAGCTGCAGGTACAGAATAAAGTCTATGAAACTCTGACCCTCTGCACCAAGCAAACCAGAAAGTTTTAATGTTTCAAGTTTATTCACTTTTTAATTTTGTGATGGTGATGTGAGGTCTTTGTTTGAATCTGTCAGGAAAGTTTGAGTTTCTCTTTGAGGAGAGGAGCATCTGCAGGCATTTTGACTACACTTACCTTCTAATCCTGTAGTACCATCCTCACACTTTCATATCCATGTGTGTGTGTGTGTGTGTGTGTAGAAGCCCAAGTAGCAATTGACTCCATTCATGTTGTAATTCTTCAGCCGACGCGTAACTCTTGACCTAAATCTGAGCCGTAATCCTGAAAGCAGCGTCTTAGAGAAGTGAAGACTAACACACTGTCCTCACGTGAAGAGATTAGCCTGATCCCATTACACCCACTGAGCAGAAAAAACACCGGCTTCAGTCCGTCCATCCATCCGTACGTCCTAATACAATCAAAGACTGATTACTCTTCACTGTCTCTGATACTGTCAGGCTTTAAATTTGTTCATTGTTTTTAAAGGTTGATTTAACCTTCAGTAGATCTTAGATTCTGGCATGAATCGAAAGTGTCTGCTCCATTAATCTCTCCTCTGATCTGTTTAAATCATGAGTTAATCTGTTTAGTGGTTTATGGAGGAAAAATACAACCATTAAATAATGTCTGAGGACTTTTCTCCAACTGTGAGAAAATCAGACAAACAGTGTTTGGTGATGTTTGGCCTTGGAACAAAAATACAAAATGATTGGATGCAGAGGCAGATTTGGAGAAAGTTTGTTTACATTTTTAAAGCTATAAGTCACAGGAATGAAAGGAGGGGTTTTCATGAACACAGTGTGTGAGGAGGGGGCAGCGGTGTTCAGTCTGAGTTACCTGTGAAGGACAGGTGCTGTAGACCTGAACAGTGATTATCAGAGTGTGAATTGTTCCTCTCTCCATGTTGTGACGTGTGTGGTGGAATCTGCGCACTCCGGTGTCGTCCCTCAGGATTTAATCGTTATTAAATTAGCCTCTCCGGCTAATGCTATTTAGAATTTGAGCTTAGAGACGAGTGCTCCAGTTTCAGACAGAAACTGTGTGTGTACGTGCCCAGCTTGTATGTGTGTGTATGTGTGTGTGTGTGTTGTGCCAGTGTGTGTGCGTGCCTGCATGTGTATCATACCACTAATTGTTTATGGCAGCTGCTTTCTCTGGCGCTATAAACTAAAGCTTTTAAATCCATTTGCTGCAGATAATGCAATCAGCCCGGGTAACCCGGAGTGAGTGAAAGACGCCGCGGGCATTTCTGACCTCAGTGATGAAACTTCAGTCCTCTGAGTCACCGTGTTTCTGCTCTGCTTTTTGTTCTGCGCAGACAGAACTGACAGCTGAGACAGACACACAGAGACAGCCCAGAATAATGTGTAATTTTAATACAGCTCGTTGTGTAACAGCAGAGGAGAAGCAGCTAGTCTCTCACTCAGTCTGAAAAAAAGTCCTAGAGCTGGAGGAAAGGGTCTGTGAAACCCAAAACTTAGAGCAGAAACCACGTCTGTGTGCCTCATTAGGCTGATTTAGTCGATCATTAAAGAGCCAGAATCTTCTGTCCATGTTTGTGAGTCCTAAACAGCTAATTACACCAACTGTACACACTCCAGCTGTAAACAAGCAGCTAACACACCAAGGATCTCTGCGTGTGTGTTTGTGTGTGTCTGTGTGGAGTGTTTACACGAAGGCCAAGACTCTTCTGACCCTCAGAAACTCAGAGGAATGAAGACAATTTCTCTTTCTTCCCCTGGACTCTACTTGCCTTTGTTCTTGTTTTAATGAGAAGTTTTTATGACCAGCAGGGGGTGACACCACTTGTTGGAAAAACTGTTTTAAATTAAATCAACATCTTTGTCATTTGATTTGGATCAAGTTAACATCTTAATAAGTCTATGGACCAAATTTCAGCTTTTAACTTTTCTTTAACCTGACATAATTTATATGTTGGCATCATGGCCAGTTAGAGTAGAATTCAAGTTATAAAAAGCTGAAGTTTCTGCTGTGCAGGTATTTTGGTGCTGCTGCTGTGGCCCCTTTGCTCTCCAAAACACTCACAGGTGGACAAGTCCTCCTAGCTCACAGCAGTCCCTCAGCTGCAGCCAGGACATGCCACTGCATGCTAACGAATCACTTGAGATTGTCTCTTTTGACTCATTTTTACCCATCACAAGCCCAGATAAAGGAGGAGGGTTGATATTGAGACCAAAAAAAAAATGGAGAAAGTTCATTAATAGTCAGTAATTCATAGATGTGTCTGATGTTAAACATTTTTCTTTGAATTAAATCTTTATAACTGAAGTGGCAACAGGGGTAGCAGGGCTTAGTTTTCGAGGGGCAGTTTCCACCCTATGCCACCCGGTAGATCCGCTCCTGCTAAAGACAAACCCAGGTCACAGGCAGCAGAAACTTTTAACACCTCAAGAAACAGATAAGTACATCAGGATAAGCTTCATTTCAAATACTTTTAACTGTAAAATGTAAGTTTAAGTTTCCACACATTCTGTGTTGGAGTCAAAAAGTGAACCTGCCTGAGTTTGAAGGTCAGTCGGGGTCAGGGGTCCGGTCCTGTGGTCTGCTTAAAGTCTGAAAACAGTCAGAGAGTGAGCTGAGCTGGAGCTGCTGACAGGAACAGGATTCCTGTACGAAGCCCCGCTGTCACCCCATCCCACCACCACGCTCCTCCTCAACTTTTATCTCTGCACCATCTCCCCCCTGCCCTGTTTATTTCCTCTCTGCTCCTGGATCACATTTCCTCTGCTTCCTGCTGTGGATTTAGCTGGAAAGGATGCACATAAATAAAGAGATCTGAGCACGCACATACCGGGGGAGTGAACGTGGGAATGTTGTGAAGGCAGGATTCTTTACAGGACGGTGGTTACACGTCACAGGACGGTTTCATTTTTACTGAAGCTAACTTTAAAGACTTAAACTGGTGACAGAGTAGATTTACAGAGGGACACTCCTGCTTAACTTCGGTAAAACACTCTGGCATCAGTGTCTTCACTTTGTGTGGTGACTGGAGAGAGAGGGTGGAAAATTTGTTGAATTTGTCACTGCTTGTTTTTTAAATTGTTTTTTTTTTCCCATTTGACGGTGTGTTTTGTGCACCAGAGAGCATAATAAATTTCATTAATAAATAATGAAAGTAACTTATGTGCTTTGTTATAAAGGAACATAAATCTATCATTGGTAGTTGTGAAAACAAACAAGTATTGATTTTATGTTTTGAATTTTAAAATACAGCAAAAAAAATTGTACATAAGTATTTTCAGTGCACTGCAGCACTATTAAGTTAAATGTATGCTTTAAATATTTCATTTTAATGCTTGTTGGTCTAGCTTGTCTTCTATATATTTTTTTACATATAAATATATATATATTTTTATATATATATATATATATATATATATAAATCTTTTGCTTCTTAGACCTTTATTTTTAATACATACCAACGAGCAAAAATTTGAGCTATTTATTGGAGTGTTGACCCACATAATCCATGTCCAACATATGGTTAGGGCCCCCAGTCTAAAAAGTCTGGACACACCCCTGCTTGTCAGCGCGTACCTTGTTTTCGGTGAGTTATGTTTTGAGCATCAGTGGGTGGACTTATGCTAAACAGAGGCTCATGGAATAGAATGTTACAGTGAAAGATGAGTCTCAACTTTTTCCAACTTGAGTCAAACAATTTCTCAATACCTCTTTCAAACATTTCATCTTCTCCTCTTCTTCCCTATCGCACTGGACCCCACAGGCGAAACATTGGTATCAGCATTGATCCATACTTGCGTGACGAGATCGATGCTTGAAATTATCTGTAAAATCTTGATTTCCTAAGTATTATGTTTCTATAATATTCAATCTACCAGTAATAAAGCTGTTTGATCAATATGGTACATTAAATGCTGGAAAAAAGTAATTGTTGATATCCTTGAACATTCAAATTTACTGTTTTACAACAGATCATCAGTTTTTGTGGTTTTGTGCTATTTCTGACACAGTTCCTTTCTATGAACAAAGTATTCATTTCTGTATTGGTATTGGCAATACTGGCCCAATGTTTTTACATGGTATCAGATATATAACAAATTTTGCAGTATTGCACACTGCTAGCAGGAGCATGGGGCCTATTGTTAAATAGGTCATTGTCATGTTATGCTGGATTCTTTTGTAACATTACTAAAAAAAGAAATTAAGTCATGAAACACATTTTGCTTTTTTTTTTTTGCTTTTCAAATAACTCATAAGGGATGCCACTGTCACCCACCATGAGTGCCAGGGCCCCCAGCATTTTTCTTTACTGCCTGTGCCACTGGTGGGCTCTGCAGCAGATTGAATAGAATCAGGTCCATGTCGTCACCTTTGCACGTGTAGTAGTTTTCAATGGGTTGGAAAGCACCTTCTGCAGCCGCACTGACTGATCACTTCTCTTCCTGAGTCATTAGCAGAGTAGTGTTGGAGCTTTTTATAGCTTCGATGAGTAATGGACCATGATTTAAAGAAGAGGTTCAGCACTGACAGAATACTGCTCCTCATTTTCATAAACCTGCTATTTCAGGTGCATTCAGGTCTCTCCTCCATGACTCACTTGTTTTCTTTCCCTGCTCGTCCAACTCTCTCTCTCCTCTCTCCTCCATCCATCATACCCCCTCCTCCTCCTCTCACCTTCTCATGCTCCCCCCCTCCGCTCCTCAAGCTGTGACACGCCATAAAGGAGTCTATATTAAGCCGATGGCGTTCAGCTTATTGTTTTGTTCTCACACAACACGAGCAGCAGACTATAATTACTTTGATTCACCCCCCCCCCAGCTGGGCCGGGAGGCTGGAAATAGTTCCCGTACGGAGCTGCTGAGTGGATGGTGGGAGAGAGTATGACCTTCCAGTGATACATTTACTCAAAGTTAATGAATGACAAATGAGGGGGACTGAGAGAGGCCAAACGCTGCTGACAGGAGGCCGATGGAAAAGATGAAACCGGGCTTTAAAACGCAGAATAATACGCTGCTTCCTGTCACTGTTACTGCAGCAAACTGACAGAAATACAACCAGGAAACTCAGATGGTGCATGCGTGTGCGTGTGAGTGTTGGTGCTGTGTTTTTGCACCGTATCGTAGTAACACAGTGTTCTCTGTCAAGAGTCCAAGTGCTCTCCCCCTGTACCTTTACCTCAGCCGGAGCTGGCAAGGTGAGCTGCAGTTCCTCTTGACCATCTGCCACGACTCCGGCCACCCCGAGACAATAACAGGCCGAGCGAGGAGGAGGAGGAGGAGAGGAGAGGAGAGGAGAGGAGGGCGAGTGGGCAGAGGAAGGATACACAAATATTCAGCTTTATAATTATAGCAGCAGCACAAACTGATGCACAATGAAAGCTGCTCCTCTGGGCTTTAGAATTGTCCGTCTACGTCCGATTGATGTAAAAATAACTCATCACTAAATTTAAAACTTAAAGAGAGTCCATAGTTTTAATGTGTAGTTAACTTCTGAAGGTGTTACTGACAGCTTCCATCATTATCACAAAGATAAGATGAGGATTTATTTATGTCAACAAACAGAAAAGTTAGAAAAGTGTTCAAAATGTTTGTGAGTAAATGTTGCGCGTGTTAACATTTTCCTCTTGTAAGGTTAGCTAACATCTTATGTGTCATGTTTTTTATACATAAATTAACGACATCCCGTTCAGGATGTATGTCCGGAGTTAGTGGGCGCCATTACACAACGAATACGTGACATTTCGTTTCTTTGTTTTCTCTCTGGTTCCTAATTATTTTAAAAATGTATTTTAAGAGGTTTACATCACATATGTGCTGGAAAAGGTGACGTAATTTCAGCAAGACCTTAAAGATGCTCATAGTTATATGAGCAGTAAATAACAGAAAGACGAGGATCAAGAGTAATCTGTTGGGTCACCTAAATAAAATAAAAAAAAAATAAAAAACAGATTAAAGCCCGATTCATTATACAAATGTATCCATTTATCGCCAACTTTCAGCAGTACTGAAAGCACTATTGCTTTAAATATAAGTTGACCTTATTCATGAATTATTCAAGTTCATTATTTTTCAGATATTTAAAACTGAATTAATAACTTATTTTATTGACATGCAAAATTTTGAAAATATTAAAACTAGTATTATTTGCATGACACTTATATATTTTATAATCTACAAAAATGACTTTACACGACTGAAATGTGCAAATTGAAAATGGGGTTAGATAGAAATAAATTGTGAAAGAGTATATGAAAATAAGTTTCTTGGGGTGATATTTTTTGATTAAATAAACTAAAAGCCCCATATAAAACATGTACAAAGCAAACTGTAAAAAGGCATTTTAATACTGAGCCAAGCAAAACTCATTCTGACCAAAAATCACTCTGTATTCTTCACTGTTTTCACCATACTTACATCACTGTGCAGAGGTCTGGGACCAGACCTACTAATGTGTAACACAATCACTACCCATACTGCAGAAAAGAGCCATAAGAATAAATGACACCGTTTATAGAGATATCACAAAGCCACTAGTCTTGAAATCAAAAACATTAAAATTCACTGACCTAGTATAAACAATCTACTTTTTATTCTAAAGTTGGTTTTTAACAGAGATGTGGGCTTTAACCTGAGCGGGGAGTTCAATTAAAACATCACAGGGTACATATGACATTAAAACGTATTTGTGTTTCTCTTTGTGAAGTGAGACTGTGGAACACATTTAGTTTGGAACTCAAACAAGTTCTAAGCATGATCCAGTTAAAAAAAATGAGTACAAACACACGACACCTTGTGCAGGAAGGAGGAAGGGCCGCCACAAGGTGTTTTACAAACGATTTATGTATTTGTTTAATTACTGGAGACGGTTCCTGTTAAGAATCTTGAAGAAATGGTTTAATCCACTGACATCATTTGCTTTTATGCTTAACAATTATCTTTTGGATTCTTTACATTACACGGGACTGACCTTACATCGACTTTTCTGCCCCAGCTAGCTTAGCTTAGCTCGGCAGATAAATAACAGTTCCCCTAGAAAACTCTGATTCAGGATTTTCTGCTTGAAATTTCACTTAAGAAACTGCAAAACTGAACACACAAAGAAACGTATATTACTCTCTCACAAGAACTTCTTACTCAATACATTCAGCATGTTATACATCTATTAATAAACCAAAGCATAGTGCTAGCTTGATGCTAAGGTATACAGGAAATTGCATTGATATGCTACAATTAGCATGCATCGATATAGCTTCAGTTTTAAAACAGAATTTTAACTTTCATAAGAAACATTTCATAGTAACTTTTTTGCGAACAATCCTTCAAAGTCAAAACTTTTAAATACTAACAGGTAAACGTTTTCTTACAGGAAGTGTAGACTTATGGCTGACTTGCTGACGTAGCTACGGCAAGCTTAAGGTTCCAAACAACTCAAAGCATTGCTAGTTGGCCTCCTTTCTTCAAGAACAAGCCAAAACAATACAATGATGTCACCTGATGTGCGATTTTTACACATTTTCATTTATTTACGTCAAGAAATGTCTAAATCTATTGACCAATTTCATATTTGTTCACTTTTAAACTTAATAAACTGTCACTGACAGAAAACCTGTAAAGCTATTTTTTGTACACAGAAGATTCATGGTAGGAATTGATAAAGGGAATCAATAAGCAGAATTGATAAGAGCGTTGGTATCAATGAAATTTTATCAATACCCGTCCCTATTAGTTACTACATTTAGTTGCTGCTTTCTTTTTTTGTAAATATATATGTTTGCAAAGATTATTAAATGAGTAGTGGAGAATGGGAAGCTTTAAATAAGCCTAAGCTCGATTCTTCTCCTTTTCCAACATGTTGGGTTCATATTATTGTTGTTTTGATGATTCTCATTGACTTTGTTTGCTTTTTTCAGTTACTTACTTGGGTTACTCACACTTGTCTGAAATAAAGCAAAGCAAAGATTTTTAAAAATGAGGATATCTGAGTCTTAGTTGGACTGTGCTGTCTGATGAGTGATGAATCTTTGAAAAGAATCTCAGGTATTTTAGTGTTAATATGTTTGGTAGTGATAATATGTGAGGAACTAAAACATTTCTGTACATGAAGCTCAGTTTTGGACCCTGACTTCAGATCGTCTGCTCGGTGGTGAAAACAGTGCAGCACAGCATTTCTCGCTGCCTGCTGCTTGGCAGAGCTCTGCCACCCCATCCCAGAATGCACCGTGGCTGCGTTATGTAAGAGGCTGTTCTATTCTATTCTTAGCTCTACCTCGCTGAGAAGTAACAGTGCTGGTTGCCTGAGAGTCAGAGCGCACAGATCTGATGAGGCGGGAATCATCGGCGAGGTGAGAACCAGCACAGTGGGCTCCTCTGCCATCAGGCTCTCGCTCTGGGACCCGGGCAGGGCGGCATGCCCATGTTTGGTGTTTGGAGGAAGTAGAGGTGTACGGGTGGGAGTGCGAGGGAGGGGGATTTATATATTTATATTTAGGAGAAGGATATATGAATAGTTCTGTTTCAAAATCCTAAAATAAGACATGTCAACACTCAGAGGGATTTATTTCTTCAAAGGTTGTGGTTTGAGACCGTATTAGAGCTTTTACTGACTCACACACTCTTCATCTCACACAGATACATCTCTCTTTACATCCAGCTCCATCTGTCAGGTTAACTCTCTCCACTCCCCCCCTGCCCCCCCTCGTCTCCAACTGCCCATTTACACCCAATCCTATTCTGATTATTTGCAGAGAAGGAGCTGTGCACGGGGAACATGTCTGCAGGAACAGACAGTTTGATGATGAAGCATCATTTCTGGATCTGACGCAGAGTGAGGAGCATGTGATCAGGGCTGTCACTACCGTTTAAGATGCTGAGATTAAGACGAATTCATGGAAACAAGCTTAAGTAGAGCAGGGGGGCGCGGGGGGAATGGGGGGATGGGGGGGTGGGGCAGTTCTATGATGCATTTTGGGTCTGATCAGTGTTTCCCTGAATTTGAATCTGCTTCAAATAAAAAGGGATAAATGATCAAGTATCAGTTTGTTTTCCAGTGCTGCTCCTGTTGCTGTTTCTGTTTCACTGGTGAAATAACTTTATGTAATGTGAAGTGGGCTGCTGGTAACAAACACACAGAGATGTAACCTGACTCTGCAGTTCCTGGCTGTTTTGGCCTCACAGCCCATAGTTGGATCAGTTTATTTCTCGCTCACAAGCTGAGATCAGCCTGTGTGCTGACTCTCTTTCATGCAGAATGATAAACTAATAATCCAACACTGAAACTGACGAATGAAGTAGACACAGCTAGTGAAGAAAGAGGAGTATACCTTTCGAATTCTGACAAAGTTGGGACGTTGTGTAAAACATGAATAAAAGCAGAATCCAATGATTTGCAAGTCCTGTTTAACCTTTATTCAATTGAATACACTACAAAGATAAGATATTTGTTGATCTTACAGATAAACTTTATTGTTTGTTTGTTTTGTTTTTCAAATATTCACTTGTTTTGAATTTCATGCCTGCAACACATCCCTAAAACGCTGGGACAGGGGCAACAAAAGACTGGGAAAGTTTAGGAAAACAGCTGTTTGGATCATTCCACAGGTGAACAAGTTCATTGGAAACAGGTGAGTGTCATGATTGGGTAAAAAAAGGAGCATCCCCAAAAAGCTCAGTCCTTCACAACCAAGGATAGGGCTAGTGTTACCACTTTGTCAACAACTGCGTGACCAACAGTTTCAGATCAGTATTTCTCAATGTACAATCACAAAGACTTTCTTATTGGAGAAATCTCTGCATGTAAGCAGCAAGGCCTAAAACCAACATTAAATGGCCGTGACCTTTGACCCCTCAGGCAGCACTGCATTAAAAACCCACATCATTGTGTAAAGGATATTAGCACGTGGACCGGGAACACTTCAGAAAAACATTGTCAGTTAACACAGTTCATCTCTACATCTACAAGTGATAGTTCAAACTCTACCATGCAAAGACAAAGTCAGACATCAACAACAGATGCTGCTGTGGTCTGAAGAGTCCACATTTCAAACTCTTGGACCTGGTGTCCTCTGGGCAAAAAAGGAAAAGGACAATCTGGACTGTTCTCAGAGCAAAGTTCAAAAGCCAGCATCTGTGATGGTATGGGTGTGTGTCAGTGCCCATGGCATCATGGGTAACTGTTGATTACAGGTTTTGGAGCAACATCTGCTGCCATCCAAGCAACGTCTTTTTCGGGAACGTCCTTGATTATTTCAGCAAGACAATGAAACCAAGACACATTCTGCACCTGTTACAACAGCGTGGCTTTGTAGTAAAAGAGTGCAGCTACTAGACTGTCCTACCTGCAGTCCAGACCTGTCTCCCATTGAAAATGTGCGGCACATTATGAAGCACAAAATACAACAACAGAGACCCCAGACTGTTGAGCATCTGAAGTTTCCATCAGGCAAGAATGTGAAAGAATTCCAGCTCCAAAGCTTCAACAATTGGTGTCCTCAGTTCACAAACACTTAGTGAGTGTTGTTAAAGGAAAGGTGATGTGACACAGTGGGAAACATGAAACTGTCCCAGCTTTCAAGGAACATGTTGCAGATGTAAAATCAAAATGAGTGAATATTTGAAAGAAAAGAAATGATTAAGTTAATCAGTTTGAACAACAAATATCTTGTCTTTGCAGTTTATTCAGTTGGATCAGACTCTGAACAACTTCTGTCAGGTGAGACAATCAGACTCTAAAGGTGCTAATGAAGCGCTAAAAAGTTTGAAAGAAAGTTTAAACATCAACGTATAGATATATCATCAAATCACATAAAGATCTTTTATCAGGTAAAACACTGCCTGTTCTCCTCCTGCTCCCTGTTATCCTCCATTTTTTACGTCCATGAAAGAAAAGAAACTTTGAATCTGCGACTTTTAATCCCACAAACTTCCAAACAGAAAATGAAAGACTGCAGACTGTGAGTTGATGAAATCTTCCTCTGAACACATGAAACAGTTGCATCACTTCACGCAAATCCTGCTCTAACTTTAACATTTCAAAAAGCCTTCCTCACCTTTTTACACTAATGTGCGCATTTTAACGTTTCCAGGTTTCCAACGACAAGCTGTTGAGTTTTTCTGCGTCCGCTCGAACATGACTGCTAATGCATCCGAACAGAGCGTTTAATTCTTAAGAGGACGACAAAACTCCCCAACAGCCTGTGAGTGATGTTAAAATGTTTGCTTCTTACGCTGCTCTGACATTTGCTTTTGCATTGTCGTCTGAAATATTAAAGACTGGCAGTGACTCAGCAGCAGAAGCAAACTTCTTCACATAAAAACCTTCATCTTCTGTAAAGCTACACATTGAAAGGAAATGCCACACGCTCTTCCCCCTGCTGCAGAATCAGACCAAAGTGCGTACAAACTTCACTTCCTGAGTGCTTCTTTAGACGGTATGAGGTGCTGTATGTTCCTGATGTACACAGGCACGTGTTAGTGCACTTTCTGGTTTCACTTAAATGTATTTCTGTCCTTTTTTCAATTTTTCTGAAATGTCATCAGGGCACAGATTTAAGATGGAGAGACACTTTGGAGATGTATCTTGAAAAACATGGTTTGAGAAAAGCAGTCACGTCAGGAAAAGTGTGTTTGTCTTTCTTTAATCAGATTTAAAGTTTGTAATGTGAATGTGAAACCGTTTCAATCAGCTTTTCCATGTTTACAGTTCTTCTGTCTGGACGTCTTCGTTCCTTCTCTCTGACTCCTCTGAACTTGTCAGGGACTTGTCGCACGCTCACTCTCTCACCTGTGTTGCATCAGACTGTTTGCGTAACATTTGTTCCTCTCCTGAGCGAAGCCAAAACACAGAACAGTTTCCTGTTTCAGTTTGAAACAAAGCCAACCGGGTGAGCCAGGTTTGGAAATTATTAACGTTGTTTACAGTCAGACCTGCAGACTCTGTACGCGGCCCTGCTGGTCTCAGCCTGTCTGGAGTTGATGGAGGATTGGGACCCTGGGGGAACGGTCAGACTGGTTCCCCCACTGCCTCTCATAAACCTTCTTTCTTTTCTGCTCTGAAGCAAACTCTCCAGGAGCCATTAAATCAAGACAAGCCTTTATATTATCCACACTGTGCTTTATTCTTCTTCTGCCCTTTTTGACGGCAGCATTAACGTCAGGAACGTGTAATCAGAAGTAAGCATTTAGGATTTAAGAGTGGCAGCTTTAATGGAGTCTGTCTTTGACATTTTGAGAAGTGAATCATCTCTGAATGGAGGCAGAGAGGCTGTTTGAGGGGAAGCTCTGCGCTCACATGAGAGAGGACTGAAGGTGTCGAGGTGTCGCTGAGAGTTAATAAACTGTCAGAGCCCTGCACTTTAACCTGAGGACAGGTGACAGAGACGCAGGATCATCAGAGTGTGTTTCTCTTTGGAACAAACACGCCGCTCTAATAAAACTCAGTTATTCACCTGAGGCCGAGGAGAAGGAGGAGGCTCACAAAACCACGACGGTCCTATTCTGCCTCCAGGTCAGAGCGCTGACTCTGTCAAACATTTCAAGACTCTCACTCAGGTGACAGTTTTACATTAACTCAATGTAATAAGGGGACAAACAGATGCTTAGGATACCTTAACACACATGAAGAAGTTTTGAAACATCGTCCTCGAACACTCCGTCATTTCTTCAGTCCTTTCAAAGGGTGACCACTGAGACAAAACAGACACTGAGGGTAACTCAAAACACACATAACTGTATCCTCAGAGGGTTGGTCTATGCCGTGGAGCTTAGACAACATGTGGCATAGATACAGCGTCTCATATCCACTGTCCTCCCTCCTCACTCACGGTGACAATAACTGTTAGGTTACACATCACAAAGGCATTCTAGGTACAACTTGAAAGCTCTAGCTTTGCTAAACAGCTGGGAGGGGCTAAAGTGTGCTGAAAATAAGGAAACAAAGTGATGGAGGACAAAGTGGCCAGTGACTCACAAGAAGAAAGTATTCCCAGGAGGGGAGTGGTGTGTTCTGTTTAGAAGTTTTATGGTTTTGACAAATCTGACACAGTTCAAAGAACAGTTTGTTGTAAGAACAGAGCAATTATTGCAGCTATGAGCGAAAAGGCACAGGTGCAACAGGCACAATGCAATGTGTATTGAACAATCGATAATATAAAAAAGCTGTACAGTACAATCCCTGTTTTTATCATGGTACATTGTACCCTATTAGTTAGGATGTGTACTGTTTATTGATAGGATGGAGTTAGGAAACAACCTGACTTCCAACTCCATTCTCCTTCTAGGCTTGTGCCCTCACCTTCTTGTTCCCATAATGCAATGCAAGAATACAAGAATAATATGATTCACCTTCAAATAACAGAAAAACATTAGATTGCTGGTAAGGACATAAACTTTCATATAATGAAAAACATACTAAGTTGCAGAAAATTGTCATTTTACATTAGTTTGACTGTAAATTAACAGAGCTTGTATTATTATACAGTAATTTACCATAAAAAATGAGGAGTAAACATTGTTTATCATCACTGGCATAATACTTAAAAGAAGGAACCAAGTTGTTAATTTGCGGATGATGTCTATTCTTTGTAGCTTTGTGTTTTATTTACTGAGTATGAAAAACACTTTTAAAAAAAATTGGGTTATTAACCAAAAATGTTGGATTTTATTTTACCTTGTGTCCTCACAAAACAGACACCAAAGGGAACCTCACTACAGAAACTCAATCATACCCAGATGAAGAAGTGGTCTGAAAGGCTTTTAGAGAAGGCTTCAAAAACTGATCAACGAGACAGAAAACAGACATGCTGGGGCGCCTAAAAATTAAAACAGTGACTAGAGTGTACCCTACATTTCACTGAGACAGCAAAACAATGGCAAGACAGGCTTGGTAAGGTACCAAAAACAGAGACATCCAGAGGTTAGAAAAGAAGGAACAGAAACTTGAGCCCTGAAAAATGTACGTGTTTAGTGAGTTATGAAAACAGATACCAGAGGCAGAAAACAAGACATTGGTTGTTAAAGGTGGAGTATTCAGACATTTTTGATGGGTTTCGCTTCTGTTTACAAACAGCATCCAAACTCATCTCCTCCTCCGTGGCTCAGCACCAGCTGCAGCGCATACTCACTGCCCCTAACCGTAGCTAATAGCATGTCTAACAGTCGTAGCTTCATGAACACACCATAGATGGTAAAAAACAGCCCTGTCAGCACCTGCAGCATCACGTGACAGAAACTCAAGAGCCGTACACCTGACTTCCCGCAGGTAAATGAGATACACTGCAGATATAGAATCATTCATTCTTTGTGTTACGGCCGCTATCGTAGCCGCTCAGGATAGCTTCTCCTACTCGCTATCAATAACACACTAAGTCACATGCACACTGGGTGCGCTGTGATTGGCTGGTCATCACCCATTAAAGCTCCTGCTCTCTGCCCAGAAGTGCCCCGAGTCTAGCGTAATATTAACAAAACAGGCAAGGAGAGGGTCTATAAGGGGGTGAGGCCCACACAGACACTGTCACACAAGTAAAAACAAAATTTTTATTTTTTATAAGAATTCTGCATACTCTACCTTTAACTCATTATAGATCCTGAATGTTTTCTAGAATAAGCCTCAGCCAATGAGAGGAAGGAAATAAAAGGTACCTTCAAACTCACATAAGGAAAGGTAAGAGTAAAGACTAAAGCATTGATTCCCAGCCAGGGGGACGGAAGCACATTGCAGGGTGTATATAGAAACATTTCATCATTTATGTCCAACTTGGAAGTACTAACAGGATAAGTCCACCAATAAAATGGTGGGTCATTTCCCAGGGAGACAGTAGCCTGTGGCACAGCTCCACCAAAATCCAAACAGCTGCTTTCCTGCAGCCAGGCAAATATGGAGGAATGACAGAAACACTCAGTTGCTCTGGATTCAGAAGAGGAGCCACCAAGAAATGCAAGAGAGAGGCTGAATCCTTTTTAGAGACAACTTATTCAATTGAGCTTTGTTTAGTTTTGGGTTTTTGTTGTGGTAAATGTTACAGGAATAACAAAGGGAGGTTGATTATTTTGATTTCATTTCTTTATAATTTAATTACTTGTTCATTTTCAGGGTGACACAGCATTTAGTTTTTAATTTTAATTAAAAAGAAGAAAATGCCAGAGAATTAAATTTTATAATAAGGGTAAAATAAAAATAAAAATATTTTCATTTAATAATCAGTTGTGTTACATTCAACTTTTGAAGAATCATCAACTTCCACAAGTTAGGGTGAACCATGGACTGGACAAGCAGTGGACGCCATGACAGTCGGCACTAACTGAGGTCGCCACAAAAACTGCTCCCCCTGATGGCTGGCTGCAGTATAGGTCAAAACTCTGTCCCCTCATGCATTCCAGATGAGAGGTGGTACAACTAAAAAATGATTACACCTCGTGGAAATGTTTCTCACACTGCAGTGCTATGAAGATGTTATCTGGCTGCATTGTGTTCAAGTCCTCGTTGATTTTTCATGAGTTATTAGACGTTAAAAACCTGGTTTAAAGTTTTGTTTTGCAATGATTGACAGTTGCCATTCATGAGTAGTTTTTATCAGGGATATAAGAGACCTTGGGAAAGAGAGCTAAAAAGAGATTAGACTTCTGAGAGAAAAAATATATATATTACTTTAGATATTAACGGGGTTCTTTGGCTTCAAAACCATACAACGGTGAAAGGCAGAGCCCATGTGTTCAGTCTACATACAGCCTGGTTGGGTATAGCCGAAACTTTTGCTACCTGCTTTTCACTACTCATTCATCACTCACCTTTTTTCTCTGTTTAACCCGCTGGTTCTTCGTCTTTTCCACTCATCCATCCCTGCTGTGCTGTGATAGCTCTGTGCTGCTTGTTTGAATAAATACACTTAAAGCATAACAGGATCGCAGCTCATTTGTTATCACAGCTTTTAAGAGCGTCACAAAATCTATGCACATCAGGACCCAATCTTTTACCCTCAGCAGCTAAAGGTTTGTTTTCGGAAGCTGCACCAGGGGTACACATGGTATGATAAAAAGGCTCGGGCGGTACACAAGAGAGTAAAGGTTGGGAACCACTGAACTAAAGGATAACTCAAAGTCTTTGTATGAAAGTGTATAAAATAGTGAAAACGGGTAACAGAAGGCACCATGATGTGCATTAGTGTTTACACTACAGGATAATTGGGCGTAAGGTTTTTTAAATATATTAAAAATAAGTCTTGATGGGGGTGCAGATGGCCTAGTGGGCTAGGTCTCACGCCATGAAGTTTGCCCTGGAGTGGGTGGCCCTGGTTCGAATCCAACCTCGGGCCTGTTTCCCGCATGTCACTACTCACTCTCTCCCCCTTTCCTACTTTCTCCTTCTCCCCCTTTCTGACTCTATCCAGTGTCCTCCACTATCAAATTAAAGGCATGGAAAGGCCAAAAAAAAAAAGTCTTGAAATGAATCCTCTGAGGCTGAGGATCCAGCAGATATGAGCCTTTACTTAAGTCTGCATCAGCCCGATCAGCTCTTTGTTCTTCCACGTTGGTCATGAAGTGATTTTTTTTTTTAAGTGATTTTCACGTCCTGGGTCCATCAGTGAGGGTGACACAAACAGTTTATCAGCTTTGTTTCTGCTGCAGCTCCTCACTCATTATCAAATGACTGTGAATAACAAACACCTCAGATCTCCATCTGATGATTCATGTTTTAAAACCTGTGAAGATTGAAGGGAATAGTTTGACTTCAAACAGAGCAGAGATATCGGACAGAGGAACAGTTTTCTCCCTCTGAGCTGAGACTCTGACCCGTCTGCTGACTTTATTTCTCCTATTGTTGAATCTTGACTGTGTTAACAACCCCTCCCTCTCTCTCTTTCTTTTTCTTTTTAACCCCTGCTCGTTCAGACCTCAGTGACCAGCTGCTGGAGGTGGTCGGCCTTGAAGGTGCCATAGAAATGGGTCAGATCTACACTGGACTGAAGAGCGCCGGCCGCAGACTGGCTCAGTGCGCCAACGTCACCATCAGGTCAGAGGCCCCCCGTCTCACAGCTGCACCCTCCATCTCCTCCTCCACCTTTATCTCCTGATCTCCCCTCGTCTCCTCCTTCTGCTCAGCCAGCTGGAAGAAGCTTTATATGCCCCCCCCCCCTCCTACACGTGTGATCAAAAATGTATTCCTTTGGAGTGCTTTGTGTGTTGGAGGCTGAAATCCCTGCAGTGTCCATACAATGACATGCTTGTTCCTTATCTATTATAGATTTCATCTTTTACTGAGAGAGCTGACCCTGAATCACAGTGTGGGAAGTAATCTGTCTGACATTGGGTTAGAGAGGAGTAACACCTGACCATCCAGATCCAAAAAGACCAAAAATTAGAGATGCACGATGTTAGGAAAAAATTAAATTGCGATAATCTTGTTTCCTGCAATATATTACGACATATATTGGGATATTTTTCAGATTTTACTGCTTCACTTTGATCAGCTGAATTCTTTCTGTATCTCTCATTCATCTGTCAATGATGATGACAGATGAATGAAAACTTACATTTTTTCTCCTGAAAATGATTTTTTTGTAAAGTCAGCAAGAAATGTTTCATTGTGTCACAAACTAGTTTTTAAACTACCTTTATTGCATTCGCTGTGCAAAATTGGTATCATTTCATAATTTAAGTTGGCAAACATCAAATGATACTTTTGAGGCCATAGCCCAATTCTTTGAATATGCCCCAGCAAAGAGCGGGGTCTCCAACTCAAATCTACAGGGGTCATCATTTTGATTTTCAATTCTCCACATGTGCCACCATCTTTCCTGTACCCAGTAGATTTTATCACTATTAAGGGTTGTATTCTTAAGTGAAGAGTACTGTTATGAAACTCTCGCTTTACTGTTGCCCATCATGGGTTGATGAGTTGATTAGTTGATTAGCTTGTGGCTCACAAAGCAGCAAGAAGGATGTGGCTCAGAGGTCATCCTCTTACAATCAGAGGATGGAGGTCAGAGGTCAGAGGATGGCCCATTTTCATTCCCTGAATTCTTAGTATGTAGAACTCAAAAATGCATGTTAAATTGTTGGTTCAAAAGCAAGATGTTCTGTTTGCCACAAAACTGAAATATTCAGTGCTGACAGTTACCTTGAAATGTTTAGTTGACACAACTTTTTCCTTTTCACAGTGTAGTTGTTACATGTTGTGTGGTAAAATACACTGCCTGGCCAAAGAAAAAAGGTCACACTCTAATATTTCTAGGGACCGCCTTTAGCTTTGATGACAGCACGCATTCACTGTGGCATTGTTTCCAAAAGCTTCTGCAATGCCACAAGATTTATTTCCATCCAATGTTGCATTCATTTTTCACCAAGATCTTGTATTGATGATGGTAGAGTCTGACCACTGCACAAAGTCTTCTACAGCTCAGCCCAAAGATTCTAGATGGGGTTAAGGTCTGGACTCTGTGGAGGCCGATCCGTGTGTGAAAAAGATGACTCATGCTCCCTAAACCACTCTTTCACAATTTGAGCCTGATGAATCCTGGCAGTGTCATCTTGAAATATGGGAAGATGGGCCATTAGGGAAGAAAACAATGCATTGATGGAATAACCTGGTCATTCAGTATATTCAGGTAGTCAGCTGACCTCATTCTTTGGGCAAATAATGTTGCTGAACCTAGACCTGAGCAACTGCAACAACCCCAGATCATATCACTGCCCCCACAGGCTCGTACAGTAGGCACTAGGCATGATGGGTGCATCACTTCACCTGCCTCTCTTCTTACCCTGATGCGCCCATCACTCTGGAACAGGGTAAATCTGGACTCATCAGACCACATGACCTTCTTCCATTGCTCCAGAGTCCAATCTTTATGCTCTGAGCAAACTGAAGCCTTTTTTTTCTGTCAGCCTCACTGATGGTTTTCTTGAGGCTACACAGCTGTTCAGTCCCAGTCCCTTCGGTATCCTTTGCATTGTGCATGTCGTAATGCTTTTACTTTCACTATTAAACATACTCCTGAGTTCTACTGTTGTTTTCTTCGATTTGACTCGGTGAAACGTTTTACGTGATCGCCAGTCAGGATCATTCAGGATTCTTTTCCGACCACATTTCTCCCTGGAAGACGATGGTTCCCCACCGTCCTCCCAGTTTTTGATTATGTATTGAACAGTTCTTAACCCAGCTTTAAGTTTCTGCATCAATCTCCTGAGATGTTTTCTCTGCTTGATGCCAATGATTTGACCCTTCTTAAACAGAAGAATATCTTTTCCACAACCACAGGATGTCTCTTTCTCCATGGTTGTTTAAGAAATGGGAAGACACTCATTGAATTAGTTGGGGTTAAATAACTTGTTTACAGCTGAAAGAAATCACCCATGCAGTAATTATCCAATAGGAGGCTTGTACCTACAGTATTTGCTTTGTTTAATCCAAGCAGCACCTTTTTTTTTTTGGCCGGGAAGTGTATATTGCAGTAAAGTATATAACTTGTGATGTGAATATTGGGCGTGCACGTATTTACAATACTAAAACGATAGCTCTACTGAAAATTCGACATTTGTGCCCACAACTCCTTTAACTGTGATTCAGAGTAATTTATGATCCTGAGACTGCTTTTGGTCCCTACCACAGAGAGTGGTCAGGGAGCAGATGTTGTTGTGGCTCTTGTAGCCCATTAAACATCCACAGTGAGCCATTAAGCGAACCAAAGAAGTGACATTTACAGTCTGCTCTCTCACTGCTTCTGCTAACCGCCCGAATATTTCCCTGCACCAGAATTAAAAGAGCATTCATCACGCTCATTCTCCCATACTGTGTTTCTCTAACCGGCGAGGCATGCATTAAAGTCTTAAACCAACTCTGAGTGTGTGTACTCTGTGTGCACTGTGTGTGTGTGTATGTGTGTATGTGTGTGTACAGTGGCTCTGTGAGTTTAAAGAGTGGGGGCTTGTCTGGGAATGGGTCTCATGGGAACAAAGGGTGCAGTGTTTGACCCTGTCCTGGGACGGTGTGAACAGGCCTCTCGTGCCTCTGAGGTGTGTGTGATCTGACCTTCACAACCTCCCACCCTCTCTCTCTTTCTGTCTCCCTCTCTCTCTCCTCACAGGACGTCCCGGCGGCTGCCCATGCAGATCGACGGCGAGCCCTGGATGCAGCCGCCCTGCACGGTGAGAGTTAAACTGCTGCTGTTACGTCATGTGTTGTATGAAGGCCCCTTCAGAGCCCAGAGAACTGGTTTACAGTACATGTCCTTTGTCACACACAGACTCCTATTTACTGAGATTTTTCATATTATATAACCAGGCATAAAGGTTTCATCTCACTCAAGGACAGAACATAAGAGTGATTTACTGCAGGCACAGAAGGCACCTAAAAATACGCCTTTAATGCCTCCTTTTATCAGGAAATTTGAGCAAGACAGTAAACAGGAAATGCCCTCATCCCTTTATCTTCTTTATCTATAATAACAGAAATATTTTTAAATAATGGGGTTAGCAAAGATATCTACAGGTGGAAAAAAGTAGCATCTATAGCATCATCATAGAGTCTGAAACCACCAGTGTAGTCCAATGTATACACTAGTATACAACACATACCTACTTCTTATTCAGTCAGTATTGCGTTTATGCAGTTATAAATCCCCCATTATGTGCCCCAAAAAACAATAATAATATCAATCATGATAGACACATCAGTATTTATCAGAACACTGCTATTCTACCAAAGGAAATCCTGTTTTAAGTGTAACTGATGGATCATGAATCATGATTGTGAATATTAGCTGTAGGGAGGGAGACGGTCACTGATGGGCGATCAATATTAATATTAGCTAGAGAGAGAGCGTGGCACAATGTAGGGTCATAAACGCTTGAGAAGTTGGTGTTCTTTTATCCAGAGAGAAGTTGAGTCGTGTCTTTCACTGTAACTCCATTTATTCCTTAACTGAACCCTCTGTTCAGCAAAAATTCATTGTTAGTGAGCAAAGCAACAGAGCGAACCTGCAATAAGGTGCCCGCTGACGAGCAGGGGTGTGTCCAGACATTTTAGACTGGGGTGCCCCGACCCATTTATGAAGAAGTGGGCATGAATAATGTGAGCCCACACTCAATAAATAGAATTTAGATTCACTTTTTTATGCATAAAAAATGCAGTCTCTCCACATAGTAATACTACTACGAATAATAATTTAACACTCCCTTAACATTAGCCTGAAGCTATGTCTCACTTGATAGGAACATTTGATGAGGCTGTAATAAATGATAAGAGATTATCTCACTGCCCATGAAGCTTGCTTTTTATTGCAAAGGTCTAAATCAGTGGTCCTCAATTTCGTTCCACGGGACGCTTTTTTGGCTAAAAGTGTTCCTCCAGCGTAGATACTGTAAAATTAGACAAGCTTAGTCAGGGCTAAGTAACTTAGTGAATATTATAATTTAGACCACAGGTCCCCCACCACCAGGCTGTGTACCAGTACCAGGCCTTGGACTATTTGGGACGGAGTTGCAAAGAAAATAAAGTTCAGTTGTTTAAATCTATGTGTATTTATTTTTAGTCTTCTGGGCATTTTATGTTTTTAAAAATTGCCCAGCTTCACTATGCAGCAGGGGCCCGTTGGAGAGTATATCCACTTCTCCAGCGACCACTACACCACTGTCTGAAACCCAACGTCAGGTGACCCAGACAAACTCAAATCCAAGTGTGTAAACTCACTCTTAACCCAGACTGGGCTAATAAAGCGCATCCTCCTCCTCTCCAAACTCAGCCGAGCGTTGCTTCGTGGTCTCTGATGAAGCTCTGGTCAAACTGTAGCCAGACTCATTCTTTTGGCTGGATGACCCTCCACATCCTGCTGGAGCAGCGGAGCCCCCTGTGTTGGCACTTCCGCTGCAGCAGAGCAAATATTGAAGTGGACAAAGCCTCCTCATGGTGGAGAGGATGGGGTGAATCTGAAAGCCTGGGAGCAGTGTGTTCAAGGCCTGGCGTTCTTTACGGGTTTAAAAGTGGTTTCAGGGCCACGTTTGGACTGACACATCTCAAAAAAGAGCAGCAGACAGAGCCATAAGAGGCCAGTGATGCTGCTCATGTTTGGTTTTTGAGATATGAACCTTTGAGTCTGTACTTTGGTGTTTTTACAGCTTCAAATCCTGCACACCTGAAAAACAATAATCAGTGCACAAAAAGACCACTCTTTGTGGGGGGGGGACACTCCCCACCACTCTATGCGTCCTTGCAGTTTGTGTATGCACGCTTGCTGTCACTTCCGGTGCCTTCCACGCACTTGACTTGGTAGAGGTTTTGCACTCAGGGGGCAAGCATTTAATAAACAGGCCCCCTACAACCCCTCCTTTCTGATTGGTCACTTGTAACACCCAGTGTCTCCATGTTTGAGCCAAAAATTGAGATTTTGGGGGTATGTTATCAAATAGCTCAATGAAACCAGCTCATCTTCAAGGCGCCTCGAGACAAAGCATCCATGCCACGTTGGTAAGCCACAAGAGTATTCCAGAAGAAAACTATCTGAATGTGAGTCGTCCCTAGAAACAATGCAAAACCCCTCAACATCATCAGCCAAAGCACTGGAGGCACCCATCAAAGGTACCAGCTGCCTTAATCTTTAGTTATCTCTGAAAAATATTGCCCTACAAACAAAAAGAATTTAGTCATCTTTTATTTCAATGTTATCGTGACACTGTAAAACCATGTGCTCATTCATTCATGTTATGTTCCCATGTTATTTCCTAAAAAAACTACTCTCAGTTATACGAGGGGGTACTTGGCTGAAATTGTTTTTTAAATGGGATACGCAAGCCGAAAAAGTGTGAGAACCCCTGCTTTAGAACAGTGTTTTGATCAGTTCACGGACAGATTCTGGGGTTTCTACAACAAATCAATTAGAAAAGGTTTGTAAATATGCACATGCTCCGTCTGAAATTCCAGCATTTGTTTTCTTGATCCGTGTTAACGATATGAGACAGTAGAATATCCCTCTCAAAGAGTGTCAAATATGCACAAAACACACGACCATCATCTGGATTAAGCCCAGCTCACCTCTTAGCTAAACCAGCATCAGTGTTCTGGTCTAAAAAAGATGCTGGGGTCCTAAGAATCTCGGATCCATCAACTAGTTTGAGGATGTTTAAGCCTCATGAGGAAGCAGCTGATGCTTCTGTTTCAGCTTTTAATTCAGAGGAATCAAACCGAGGCGGAAATATTCTCCTCCGTCTTGAAAACAGTTTGAGACAAGAGAGCTCACATACAGCTGGATCATCAACCTTCACCTGCAGATTTTTTCATTCACTGCCAAATTCTTGTGAATCACGGCCAAAGGCTCCTTAGATTTACCCTGACCAATGCTCTCATCCATTTTTCTCTCAGGGACTATTTTCTCTGTCTCTCTACTCATGATTCTGTACAATTCTATACATCCTGGAGTTTTCTAAGCCTTCTATGATTAACAGTAGACGTTCACATGTCCTGTACAGCTCTTAACGTCAGCCGCATGTTGAACTAAGAGTCGTGATTTCTCGGCTTTTGTTCAGTCCTGGCTACTTTCCCTGCGCTCATTCATCTCCCACCTCTGCACGCCAGTGGCCTCAACCTCCAACACTGTCACTGTCATGCCAGGAAATATTACAGAACGGCTGCATTCCCTTAAAAGGCAGGAAATCATCTATTATCTATTCATCTTCAGCCTCTTTTTACAGTGGGCCTTCATTCATGAGGCGGAGCATAGGAAGCGTTTTGTGGAGTTATGTGGGTTACTTTCAAGGTCCCAGCGAGAGGTTTCATAAGCGTGTTGTTAAGAGCCAGGAACTGATGACTGTCAGCCTTGTGGATGAGTAGAAAGGAAATGGAGGGCAGGTTTCTGTTGAAAGGATTTCTCTAAACTTGCTTCTGTATCCGACTTTTACAGATCAGGATCACACACAAGAACCAGGTCCCCATTCTGCTGGGTCCACCTCAGAAGACGCCGTTCTTCTTCTTCAAGAGACGCAACCGGAGCCGCGACTAGGACTCGAACATGGATAGATGAAACCGCATCTACCACACAGACAAACACTTACACACGCACACACACAGTTCATATATGCACACATTAACGCCACACACTGTACAGGCAGCTCCATCAGACCTCTGGACCTACAGGACTCCCAGGTGTGAGGAAGGACATGAACGGGATCATGAGTGGAACATTCCTACAGACAGTTTATCCCAGAACGTAAACGTCTCTAAACCCCAAACCATCACCCTCCACTCTCAAAACCTCCCACCCAGACCTGGACTCAGTGTAAGCCTCCCGCTACAGCCAAGTTTCTCAGCCCAAGCCGCACCCTGCCCAGAAACTCAGCCATAAGCCAGTACTGCACTGCCTGCTCGACCCAGCGGCTGCAGGGATTCCCTCTCAGCCCTGAATGAAGAGTCACAGCTAGGGGTGAACGGGGAGCAGAACAAGTAGGTTGAATGAAGAATGAGAAAATCTCCCACACACGACAGAAAGACGCAGAGAGAGGTCGTAATCATACTTGTTTACAAGAGCAGGGAGTAAATAAAGTAAGATCCTCCTCTGGCTTTGAAACACCTGAATGAATAATGGATCAGGAGCTGCTTGTAAGAGCACTCGCTCCGGGTCTCCCCACAGACCCACAGCACGGTACGGCCCAGCACCAGGAAGGAAAGAGTCTCATCCATTATTGAGTTATTGTGTTTGTGGGTTGATGGCAGTGGGGCGGAACGGTGGCCTGGAAACACGCCGCCACTTTCTCCTCTTAGCATCACTGGCCTACAAACGGGGTTCTGTACAGAACGGAGCAGAAACCCGTCTGCACCCTGAGCTGACAGACGACGCAGCAGAGCCAGAATTTAGATCAAACAAGAGTGGAGCAAACTTTTCATTCTGTGCAACACAAAACCTGAATAGATCGTTAATTTTCACTGTTCAACAGTTTGTAAGAGCTGTTGCTTTTCAACTTGAGGATGTTTTTTTTTTACCTGAATTCCATCAGAGTAGGACAATCCAAACTCCCTTAGATAGAGCTGAGGTGAAACTCCTGGTGGGTCAGAGAGGAAATGAAACACACACACACACATACACACAGAGAGCTGGTCACACTCAGGTTGAAAACTTGCTCCACTCTTGATCTGGATTCAGCTTCAAGCATCCAAAGTGAATCAACAACAGCTCCAGTGAACTGTACCCGCCGACAGATGCTTCTGTGGGTCAAGGATTGAAATAAATCCCCTCAAGGGTATATCAGCGGGCCCCCCAGGGGTTTTATTTACCACAGCATCGACAGGGGGACTAAATTTATCCCTCTATTTCAGGGACGCTCTATCTCTGCTCCTCTGAAACCCTACGCCTAATTACCGTGTCAAACATCAACTCACAATGTCAAGTGTGCTGTCACCGTGCAAATCCCAGAGCCAGCCTTTCGGCACGGCGCTGCTGGTGGCGTTAGAGCATCCGTGGTTCGTCTAACCACGCCAGATACACGTGACGCTGACAGTGGAAACGAAGGAAAGTTCACGTGAAGATGGAAACGGGGGAGCCACACTCAGTGTTTTAAAGAGAATGTATCGTGCGGCTGTCCTCACCTTACGGCTCAATTGTATCACTCAGTATGTGCAGACAGAGTTCCTGTAAATAAGTGGAAAGTAGGTGTAGCTCACATATACTGTACACTCGAATGTGTTTATATATCATTGTTATTAATGTGGAAACTTAGCGTAGAGGAGTTCAGATCAGTATTCTTCACTTCAGAGACGCTTCGGTCCGTCTCTGAAGACAGGTTTCCACTTCCTCTCACTCAGATTATTTCAACAAGAACAGAAAATGAATGTGTGAATAAATGCTGTTCACTTTACTGCCTTTTTAGTGATAATCTTGACTGAATACAACCAGATAAAGTCCTGAACTACAGGCTGGAGGGAGGAATAAGTGTCATACTGAAGTCCATGTCAGCCAAAACAGAGAAAAATGAGTGCAGATATCTCAGAGAGATTAAAAATGAGGGATTCTTTGATGTATAATCTGAGTGAGACGTTTGTGGAAACCGTCCCTCTGGTCAGAGAGCGGCTGACGGACGCTCTGATGGTCCAAACTGAGCTCCATGTTAGAGTCCGGCTCTCAGGCCTTCAGACTCTGGTTCCCTTTAAGAAACCCTGAGCCCTCACTCCTGTACCCAGGCTTCATGGAAACAGAAAAGAATTCCAGGATTTCCTCACACACTCACCCTTTAGCTCTTACTGATGCAGCTCGAGGATCCGTGTATCATTTATTATCAGCTGTTTTCGGACCAGGGGAACTTAAAGGACCAAACATTTTATTTCTTATGCATGTTTTTAGCGACAATCAGGAAATATTTCAGCTCTTACAACAATGTTGGGGAGATCTTGACAACGGATGAAACCTTCTGAATCCCAGTAAGAATAACTACTTAAAAACTCCCATGTTTATTTATTTCAAAGTCAGACTGAGACAAACTCAAATGGACTCTCAAGCCCTGTTTCCACCAAGCACTCCAGTATGGATCAGTACGGCTTGGTAAGAGTCGGACAGGTAAAGCCTGATCTTATTTACGTTTCCACAGCAAACTGTGCCCTTTTTGGCAGCTGGATGCCGATAGCTGCGTCAGCTATGTAGTAACGTGATGGTTTATCAGTATGACACAGTGTACCTCACTTTTAGGGGTGTAAGATTCACCTCAACAAAGATTTGATTGGTATCATGATCTGTGGTAGCTTACGATTCAAGGACAATGTTGGTTCATTTAGAAAGATCTGAAACGATTCAGTGACTTGAAATCAATCCAGTAACCTTTTTGCCAAAAATTTCACCAATTGGTCCTATCTCTGCTTTTGTTGTTAAACAGAGAAATTATACAATATTATCCCATGGCACCTTACAAGGTGGTTGGAGAGATTTTTTGTAGTGCTGTGGTATTCTACTTGACTGTTACATATCAGCAAGCATCTTAAAGGGCCCATATTATGCAAAATTCACTTTTGAAATGGTTTTCTAACAGTAACAAGCACCCCCAGCTGGTCTATAAACCCACCTGAAATGAGAAACTCAATCCTCTCCCTCTCTTGCCTGCTCTAATTTTCAGAAAATGTCTGCTCAAACGGGCGGATTGGAACATGAGCCCTCCATGACGTCATGGAGGGAAATAACTTTTCCCTTCCCCGGTAAGCCACGCCCCTACCGTTTGAAGGGCGTGGCTTGAGCTGAAGGAGGGACAGCCCACAGGTACAGCATATTCTCAGTAGAGCTGACTGGAGAGATTTGGGCTGAAGTGATGGAAAAAGCTGATATTTTAGACAACAATCTTCAAATTGACTATTTTAGGACCTCACAGTGGACCACAATAATGGCTTGATCATTTCATGCTTGCCGGCTTCTCTTCTGCCATCGCATGCTGCGTTTTGTTGTCTGCAGGCACATGGCGATGGCGTCTCTAGGTGTGTTTCCATTACCCTTGGATTTGCGCAAAATTTAAAAAGCGCAATAAAAAACTGGTAATGGAAACACCTGAATTTTGAAAAAGCACTAAAATATCGCTAAAACTTTTTACGCTTTCATGAGGTGGTTTTTCGGACATTTCGACATTCGTATATATCGCAAAAGTGCAATGGCTCCTGCCTAGAACAACCTTCAATGGAAACATGTTCAAAGTGCAAATATACTTTGTCGAAATTTTAGGAATATCGCTTTTATTTTGCGAAAAACTGTAATGGAAACCCAGCTACAGACAGGTAGACTGGGTCTATTTCCTGGTACCAATTCATTCGATAAATTGCTGTTTAAAACAATATTAGATGGAGTCATCTGAATGACTAACTCGCCAAGTACAGATCGATGCGGTTCCTTGGATCATAGGAATAGAAATCGATTCATCGATTTATTAGATGAATCTTTACACCTCTACCCGCTATGAAATCTAACAAAGAAGAAAATATAACACATTCAACAAAGAGCGACAATGGATTTTGTGACGCCATTTTCCAAACAGAAAGAAAGTTATCTTTGTGAAGTCAACTGAAGATTTTAAAATGGCAAAGGACCACAGTGTTTTGAGCTCCACCTTCTGGGGTTGGATCAGCCCCCCCAACAGAAGGGAAACCAAAAAGTGAGACGGTTCGTGTTGGTAATTTGGGGGCTTGTCCCAGTTTTGGTCAAAGGAGATTCCATAAAATGCATCTCTGAGATTAACCAAATTGATCAGCTTGGTGTAAACAGGGCTAAAGTGAAAGTTTTTATTCAAGCATCTCTCTTCTACCTCTGTCCTCTGATCTGGTGTGGTTCCGTGTTGCTGGTTCACGTGGTTGAATGCAAACAGAACAGTCCTCTGGTCCGAACACACCGGCTGTCGTTTCTGTTTTGATATCATACCAACCAAAATCTGTTCTCAACACACGGCTCAGTTTTGAACATCATGTTCACTGTGAAGATCCTCAAAAAGATACAAAATGCAGTGTGTTGAAATCCTGGGATCAGCCCAAATGGAGCCTGGGTACAGGGAGAAGTGTGCGGTGAAAGAGTGCATGTTTACAGTAACTCTACATTTATGAAGATAATGCTTTTAGACAGCTGTATTACCAAGTGTACATATTTGTTTATAATATTTTATCTGAATTGAACTTACATCACCGCATGCCTGCTGTAACAAAGGAGAGTGAACAAAGAGGAGAGTGACTCAGACTGGTTCCTTTGCTTCATTATTCCATTTATTATCTGAGATATTTATTATTTGTTGTGGTTTTTATTGTTTTCTTTATTCGGCAGCATGTTTATAACCACGTGTGAGAAAAAAAGCAGAGGAGGAGAAGCCGTGCTTATCGATCGAAAGAGACGCAGAAAGTGAACGGCTGAGGTGAAGCTTCTGCCATTAGAAGATAGATTTGTGATTCATTGTTGGAGTGGAGCAGCCTCATGAGGCCCACACAGAGGCTGTCTGAGTGAATAACCAATGTGTGTAACCAATCATCTCTGTTCCTGTCCTTTCAACTGATCAATGGCCTTAACAAATCCATCGATCCGCCCTCTGCTCAGCGTTTGCACAGGACTCCAACAGACGACGGAGAAACCATGGAATCACCGCTCACTGATGGAGGGTTAGCTCTGACATTTCGAACTTTATTCTGACTCAATAAGGTTATCGCCGACCTAGACTGCCACAGGAATCAGACCCCACGGGAACACGTGATCGGATCAATACTTGGCAGCACGCTCGGCCGTTTCTACGTCATCCCAACCTCCAGTTAGCAGCAGCTGTTAGCCGCCATCACGCTGACGGACTGATGTAACTTGCTGCCACCGAGCTCATCTGTGTTTAAAGAGCAAGAAGTGATGTTTGTTGCTTTGGTGAGATGAAGTGATTAAACCCATGAAAAGAAACGAAAACCAACAATATGGTCCAGACAAAAGACCCCAAACCAGCGCATCTTCAAACTTGAAATGAGTTAATCTAAATAAGTTTGTTTCTTAAAAGAGGCACTGTTAGTTTTCACTCCTTATTCTTTAGCTACTTACATGAAAAGAAATGTAAATGAGGAGCTGGAAGACTACTCCTCATGCTTAATCTTTCTCATTATATTTGGTCTCTTGCAGAATCAATCAGCGCATGGTCGGCCTCTTTAATTCCTGCTGGTCGTGTTGTTTTCATGGGTTTTATTCATGATCCTAAAAGTTCAGAAATCACCAGCCTTATCTTTAGTCTTATGTTGCTCCTGTTAAGTTATTTCGATTGATGACCGGTTGTCAAACAGGCTCATGTAGAACATCAGGTTACATGAATTTAAATAAATTACACTCAAATGTGCCACGTTGTCATTTTTTTCTATCCCCTCCTCCTGCTTTATGTCCTCATTTGTATCTTTTTCCGAGAAATATATTTGACTGTTCAAAGTTTAGGACAAACAAACTTGGTCATTTAGCTGCAGGCTGTGTGTGAAGTTACCCGGCAGGTTTCCTCCTGTTAGCTGAAGCGACCTCAGGTTTTCCCTGAATTGCAAACTGATGAGTCAGAGAGGAGTCCTTGGATTCAGCGTCTTAAAGCGATCTCACGCTGAAGTCTTTCTCTGTATAATAAAAGCAAATATCCTCAGACACAGAGAGGTAGCTCAGGAGATTTAAAGGTAGGGTCTGCAGGATATTCCTAAAAAATAAATTGTCATCCTTTACGGACATAATTCTGCTCGATCATCATCTCTGGGCCTCTTTACATGTGTGTCAGTGTCTGTCTGCCTCAACCCCCTCCTACGCCTGTGTGTTGATGATTTGTTTGACTCTGGATGTTTCTGGACTGAGAGTAGGCAAATTGACCAGCCAATCACAATGTGCCCAGTTTGCAAGTGACTTTGCTGGCTGATGACAGGAAGCAAGAGAAGCTATACCAAGCGGCTACATAGAGGCCATAACACAGAGTAAGAATGATACAATATTTGCAGGATACCTCATTTACCCACAGGAAGTCAGGTGCACTGCTTTCGAGTTTCTCCTGAGTAGAAACATGATACTGCAGGTGCTCGCTGGACAGATGAGTGTGTTCATGTAGCTATGGCTATGAGCTACAGTCATAGGCAGTGTGCATGCGTAGCCGCTGGCACTGAGCTACAAAGGAGGAGCCCAGTTTGGATGTTGTGTTAACAAACAGTAACAAAAACTCCTGCAGACCCTACCTTTAAGTTTCATCTCTCAACCTGATCATTCATGTGTTGATGGAGTTTTTCAGGCTGTAGAAACGTTTTCATAATTCTTCAAACAGTGGATGGGTAAAGCTTTTTTTCTTTTGCACTGTGTTAACTAATACAAAAACCACCAGACAAAGTAAGATGTCACCAAGAAAAGAAGAGTAAAGGTCACATTTAATGATATTTTCAGTGTCCATTTTATGACCCAAGAAAGCAAACAAGATATCATCCCAGACACTGTCGACTTCTGTATGGTAATCTGTGACGTCTGTAACCTCTGTGAGGGTTTGGTGTCAGACTGGGTTATTGACAGCATGAAGAAACAACCTTTGTTTACTTTTCCCTCAGGAAACATTCGAGTGATATGTGACGGTTAGAAGAGGGCTGGGGGGGGGATGACTACTTTTGCAAGCACAGGATAAAAAAAAAAAAAACCTTCAATCTTATTGTAGTGTTACAGAACGTTTAGCTGTGGCATTAGCCACATGCACGACTGCAAATAACACTGGGGAACACGATTTTTGTAAAGTTAGGTCTGACAGCTGTGTTAACTAATTTTTGGTGCTGAATCCCAAACTGATCCCAGTTTTTTTCTATCACCTCAAGTTTTTGAACTATTGGATCCCCGTTTTCTTAAAAAACACTGAGGAACAATTTGTATAAAATTCTGTTGAGTTAGATTTGAATACTGATTAAAACTAGAATTGGCACGCTTCTCTGTGTTACGGCTGCAACCGTAGCCGCTCAGGATAGCTTCACCCACTCGCTATCAACAACACACAAAGTCACATGCCCACTTAAGTCCTGGGATTGTCTGGTCATTACTCATAAAAACGCCCTGAAGCGTCCTGAGCTCAAGCAAGACATTAACAAAACAGGCGAGGGGGGGGTCTGTGAGGGGACGAGACGCACAGAGACACTGTCACACACAAGCACAGTGGCCCAGAGATGACAATTGAGCTGGATTATTCCTGTAAAAACTAACTTTGGCAACACTTTAGATTAGGGAACACATATTCACCATTAACTAGGTGCTTATCAACATGCATATAAGTAGCTAATAAGTATTTATTAAGCACGCATTAACCCCTTATTCTACCTCTATTGCACCATGAATTCAGACTTTTCCATTTGCTAACTACTAATTATTACTTATTGACTACAAATTAATGCAAGAGTTCCCAAACTTTTCTGCCTGTGACCCCCAAAATGGCAGCGTTGGAGACTGGCGACTCCCTGCTGTGGTACAACATGAATGGGCCAATCCAAAAACAGACAAAAACAAACAAAATACCCCCAAGGATACTTCATTTAACTGACCAGTAGAAAATTTACCGACTAATGTGCACTTTGCATCAAACTTCGACAAAGAAATTTGAAAAATGGACAAAAAAATTCTGTTAGCATAGTTTTACAATATCTTAACCCCTATTTTTGCTTTTATTCTTACAATATTGGATAAAATTGTTCATAGTTTTCAATTTTGGGACACATTCCACGACCCCCTATCAATGTCTTACGACCCCCGAAAGAGTCCCGACCCCCACTTTGGGAGCCACTGAATTAATGAATATGTGTTCCCTAGTCTAAGGTGTTACCCTAACTTTTCATTTTTTATGAAAATTCCGCCTCTACCCCTAAAGACATCTATTTTGTTTTTTGCTTCCAGACACTGTGACAAGCATGTGCTAAAATTTGTCAGACTCAAATGTCCTAAGATTATTTGTGGAAGTGGTTCAAGTCATTACCAAAGCTAGAAATCAAAATGCACTGATAATTCACAGACAACTGAAAGCTAGAAACTAGAAACTCGTGATGATAGCAGCATTAGGCTTTAACCAGAAGGAAAATTGAAGATTCACTTTGTACTGTTTCAGTTACTGGATTGTTCCCAAGAAATATCTTCATCACTTATCACAATTACAGACGTGTCTCTGTGTGTTCCTCCCATTTGGGACCATTTGGCCCCTTCCCCCCTCCCACGCCGGCACTATCTCCCCTGTCCTGACCAGTGTGATCCAGTTCTCATCCTGGGACAGATCTGCAGTATTGAGTGACATCAGAGGCACAGATTTAGCAGAGCCCCCGGACTCGTATTGTGGCTCCACATGTACAGTTCATATCTGATCATAGAGTTTTCAGAGTTCCTCAAAAATCGTTACGCAGCATCAGGGATAATAGATAATGTCTAAATCAGAGCCATAAGTCCTCTTTCCCCCCAGGGTCTGTGTGGAATGGGACTCTCAGCTCATACAGGGTCAAGGGCAGACTTCCAGCCCGTGAAGTCCGGGATCAGATTGGAAAACAGAGACTAGAAAATCCATATGTCTGTGTGATAAAAGTCACAATCCATTGAACAAAGCGTCCACTGGAGGCTGAATCTGTGCAGCCTCTGAGCCAGAACTCCATCCTCATGTTGGATTCCTGCAGCAGACATTCATGTTGGGGTCATTATCACATGCTTACATGCTTGATAAGATCCGACTTTGCTGTCTGTTAGTTCAGCCTGATAAAGACTGAATCCTGTTTTTTATCTTCATGGATGATTTGAGGTTAATTACATCCAACAACAGCTGTGAGTCACTGATGACATTAAACAGTCAGATTCAATCTGGGAGGAAATCTGTGATGAGAGCGAACAAACAATGAGACAATGGTTTGAAGAGAGCCGCGCTGCCCTGCTGGACTCCAGAAGTTGGTCAACACAGCAGAAACATTCACTAACAGACAAGAGATTATTGGGTTATTTAGATCATCTACATCAAACCAACTGTTTTCTGAAGCCGTGTTTTTAGACTTTAAAAGGGTTAAAACCTGACAAAGGAAAGGAGGATGTTTTGAAATCCTTTTTACTTAAGCCAAAGCAGCATTACTGGAAATAAAAGAAGAAGAAATCCCTGACTGAAAACAACACTTTGGTAAGTGAGTGTTATCAGTGAAATGAAAAGAAATTAAAAAAGACAGAAAAAGTCCAAACACAGTAATAACTGCTCTCAGTGGCCTCTGCTTTTCTTCCTTTCTGTATTGTATTCAGACTTTTTTTTATCCATTTAATGTTTTTTTGTATTTATTATGGAACTCATGAACTTTGGATTGTAATCTGTAATTTTTTTTCTGCACATTTTTTCCCTAACAGATGATTAAAGTTAATTTGAATTTTGATTTTTTTTTTTTTTTATGTGTTGTAGTGTATTATCCAATGCTCTGTATTTCACACCATATCATACTGTTCTTCATCATATTCAGTTTTGTTTATAAATACAGTTGTGCCTAAAAGTTTACACCCCCTCCAGCAGAATTTTCTGATTTTTCTGCCTTTTCTCAGAAAATATGAATAACACAAAAACCATTCTGTCACTCATGGTTAGAGGTTGGGTGAAGACATTTATTAACAAACAACTGTGTTAACTCTTTTTAAATAATAATGACAACAGAAACTGTAAAAATGACCCTGTTCATTTTTTTGTACACATTTGTTTAAGAGCAAATAGTTCACAGGTGAGGATGGTTACCTTTAGTAAACATTCAAACACATTTGTGTTCACTTTTGTGCATTTATAGAGTTGTGTAAACTTCTGAACAGGGTCATTTTAGAAGTTTCTGTTGTCATTATGATTTCAAAAGAGTAAACTATTCTTTTTTTTTTTTAAATAAATGTCTTCACCCAACCACTAACCATGAGTGACAGTTTCTGTTTTCATTCATATTTTCTGAGAAAAGGCCAAAAACATCAGAAATTCTGCTGGGGGGTGTAAACTTGTGGGCACAACTGTATGCCTTTACCTTACCACACTTTATTTTACATTGTCATATTTTATGCCGTATACTGGTTTGTGTTACATTGTTTCTTGTTGTTTCATGGGGCGTCATATGTTACAGTATTGTTTTGGTTCGCGTTATTGTTTCCTATAGTGTCATATTGATTTATGCCCTGTTGAAATCTTTCACAACATAGTGTTGTATCATGTCCTTTCATATTGTTTTATAGCATGTCGAGATTTGTTTCTCATCTTTTTTTGTTTCTTGTTGAATAATATTGTTTTGTGTTCTGTCATGCTGCAAGGTGTTCTATTGCATTGTTTTGGGTAATCACTCCGTCATCATGAAAATTTAGTAGAGTAAGAAACACTTGTAAGTAACACTTGCACACATAAAGTAATGTCTAAACGTATAAGTATAAGCTGCTGCTTTTTCCACGTGCTTTGACCCTGCGATTTATACACTGAAACAGCTAATATATGGATTTTTACAGGCTAATGGGCTTCATGCTGTCAATTCATTTACATGACAATGTTTCTTTTTACGTCAGCTAAAATGTGTTTATGAGAGGCAGAATACGAAGTTAGTGATAGATTACTTTTCTGGTAGACTACTGTGTAACTAGCTGTTTTACAGGCACTGTATGGAAAAAAAAAACACGGTTAAAAGTAAAAAAAAAAAAAGTATATATTCCAGATGTATAACAATGTGGACACCTGCAGCTTTTATACAAGTGTGGCCTATATATAAAGTCATGGACGAAAGTATTGGCGCCCATGGAATTTTCCAGAAAATACACAATTTTTCCCCAAAAATTGTTGCAATTACAAATGTTTGGTATATAAGTGTTAATTTCCTTGATGTGCATTGGAAAAACACAAAAAAATGGAAGAAAAAAAGCTAAAATTGACACAATATTACACAAACACAAAAATTGGGCCGGACAAAATTGTTTGCACCATTTACTGATGAAAAGACATAGAAAGGACAATATTTATGATATGGTACAGGTTAAATGGTCTAGAAGTAAATCCTCTCTAAAACTATTTATGACCAAGTTTTCAAAGAGTAAGCATTAGTTTGAACACGTTTTCACTGAGGAAACATAAATGTCTCCTCATCAAAATGTGTGAAATTAGCATTTCTCATCAAAGCCCAGCTTCAGTGTTTCTAACAGACCTGTGTGTGTGTGTGTGTGTGTGTGTGTGTGTGTGTGTCTGGGTCCTTTTGTTCTCTATAAAAAGCTTCTTATTGTACCTTAAGGCCTCAGTAACAATGCTTCAAACACTCCATAATCTGAGGACAAAGAGAAGCTTTTGAAGCTTGTCATCGGTTTCTACTGTAGGTTGAAATATTCTTTGTGCCCTCTTGGCCCAGATCTGTGGCCCAGCAGCTTCCTAAAGAGTGAGGACAGACAGGGCAGAGAGAAAGGCATAGAATCTGTAAGAAAAGAGGAAATGTCAAAGAAGAAGGAGGCATTGAGGAGAGACGAGGAGTGATAATAGAAGAAAGCATGGTTATACAACTGGGAGCCTCTGAAGAGTGTGCCTTTGGCAAGGCTTCTTCAGTACGACTGCTAAGATAACAAGGCAGGAATTATCTCCCAAAGTGCTATTAATAGCAGGCAAGTCACATCTTGTCCCTCAGTGAGAGAGCATCCTGCGCCCAGAGGCACCACTTTCCCATTTTAACTCGTTTTCAAATGTGTGTTTTGACAGACATTTGCAAGCTGCGACAGACTGCCAAGACTCTGGATTGTACAGCTCTCACCCACTTCTGCTTCGTCACAGTGGATGTTATTCAGCAGAGATTAAAGGTGCGGTTCAGGGACGGGTTAAAGACTCAGGAGGAAACACGGATTCATGTTCACAGAGGATTCTGGGAAATCAAACCAAACAGTGACTGATGAGCACATGCTTTCACTACCAGGGCTCAGGAGCTGGCAGTTACAACAAATGGATCATAAAGTGGTAAATTTGCAAGTTGATAAAACTAATAAATTTACATTAAGTTGTAAATTTGCCATTGCATAATGTTGTAATGTATGATTTTATGAACTCACAAATTTGCAGTAAAGTCACAAATTAGCCACTTAAAGAAAAAATATATATAAACTGACAAATTTGCAAGTTTATAAAGTGGCAAATTTGGTGGATTTTAGTGTACTGTTATCATGTTGCGCTTCACTGCACCATGCATCGACGTAACGGCCTCATCAGGGAATACTTTCAACTCAGACTCAGCAATAAGAAGAAACTACTGGTTTTAGCCCAGTGTCATCATTATTAAAAACATTTGGACACACAAAACAACACAGTCATGTTAATTTTTCTCACAAGCATCATCAAAACATTTGGGACTTCCATTGACGTAAACACATATATATGCAAGTTTATAAAGTGGCAAATTTGCATCTTAACGAAGTCTTAACTTTGGAATTAACAAGATGTCAAAATTGCTACTCCATGTAGTCATAATTTTGGGTGACAATACAGTGGCAAATTTCCTACTTTTTCCATATCATAACTTTGGGAGTTTATAAATTGGCAAATTTCCTACTTTATAAAGTCGTTACTTTGGGAGGTCATACATACAGCAGAAAATTTCCTATTTTATTAAGTCCTAAATTTGCAAGCTATAAAACGTATAAATTTGCTTAAAGTTGTAAATTTGCCACAGCATAATTTTGTAATGTATGATTTTATGAACTTGCAAATTTACAATAAAGTTACATATTTGCACTTTATAGTTGTAAATTTGCCACTTTATAAACTTGCAAATTTTAGACTTTGATAAAAGAAAAATTCTTTAAGTTGCACTAATCCTGCATTGTAGGCAGTCACGACAAAAACGGGGGGAAAAAAAGGTTTTAATGGATTTGTATGTCGCTAACAGGCTTTTGCAGACGGCCTCAAGTGGACACTCCAGGTAGTGCAGTTGCACTTTCATAAGAGGAACAGAGTCTATGGAAAGCAGCTTAAAAAACCTTTGAAGTGCTATAAAACAGTAGACCTCTAAAATAATTGATGATTAGAAAATAATATCAGCTGATGAAGATTATGTAGTGTGTTGTAAAGCTCCACAGCTCCTTAATAGACATGGTGGCTGTGTTGTTGTTGCCAGGATGAATCATTAACTCATAACCTCAAAGCTGCGGTAGATTGTTTATCCATCAAGGTGACCGTGCATGTACACGAAGGATCAGGCCTCCGTGCTTCCATGCATAGTATCTTTGGTGGCTTAGTACAGGATTCTTGGTACTGGGATTAGTCCACATGACACCCATGCAGCACTGCTGACCTGGCTGTTATGTCAGTGTCACACTAACCTACAGTCGTCTTCGAGGGAACAGGAAATCTGCTTTCAGAACGCCTCCACTCCCACTCACTCAGAGAGAGGGAGAGAGAGACGGAGCGAGGTGTGCACAGAAAGCAGCATGTCACCCCTTTTGCATATGGCACATTTATTTAAGGAAAGAGTAAGAACAGCAACACAATGTGCTCGCTCTCCGCACGCCTCCAAGTGACCACCCACCACATCCGCAGCAGCGAAGAGGTGCACATACAGTGGACCTGCAGGCTGTTGCTTCTGGAATAGTCTCACAGATATGTGTCCTCTGCTGTTTAACGCTCCACACATATTGAATTTGACAGCAGATATTTTTGAGCCCTCTCACCTCCACGTTTTAAAGCTCTTCATCTCCAAACAGAGCGGGTACAGTGAAAGACAAGCTGTTTGCCTTTGGCCTTAGACCTCTGAGACAATCCAACAAAGATAGCACTGTACCCTCCGATGTGACAGCTACATGTGTGTTTGTCTTTTCCTGCTATTATTGCTCTGCAGCAGGCTCGTAATCTCTGCATCGTGGTCTCAGGGATAAAAGGGGGATTACAGATTTCATACCAGCTGCTGGATTTTGTTCCAAACTGAGAGTGACGTTTGCAGAGACACAGTCTGTATCAGGGATTCCGAAACTGGAGGTGATAATGACAAAGGTTATTTATTTCTGACCTTTGACCTTTGGGCCTCAACGGGGACAAATGTTCACACGCAGGTCATGATGTCTTACTTTCTGCTTTTATGGAGCAGGTTTCACTTCAGCTGGTGTATCAAAACAGAGAAGGTTTATCTCCTCGAAGCATTTTCTTGTAGAATAAATCAAACGCTAAAGGAGATAGACATTTAGAGAAAGTTTATGTCTCTTAATGTGTACAGCTCTGAGCAAAATTTACAGCTTCAGAGAAACTAAGATTAACTTGTAAAACATGCATAACGGAAGTGATAACAGCCATTTCCCCGTTGTTTAATATATCCTCAATGTTCCATCAATTGCGGGGCCATAAATGTGAAGAATTATCTCATAACTTACTTCAATTTAGTTTCTCTTTTTTTCTGTTCCAAAGTATTTCTTTGTCAACCCTGAAATCAGTCGCTGCTGCTGAAAACATGGTCACTGTTTTCTCCACCCAAAGTTTTTGGGGTCAAAGGGACTGTGAGGACTTTCTTCGTGATCTTAAAAAAAGTCTTATATCTAGAAATATGACTGATCATATTCCACGACTTCAAAAAGAGATTATCAGCACCAAAGTAGATTATTTCTAATGCTCATTCCTAGCTTCCCAATCAGGTCGGACTGGACCAGATGGGTTTACAGCAAGTTGAAGTCTCCATGACAACGCCACGCCAGCTGACGAAGTTTAGCAGTAAGAAGAGGGATGTGAGTTTTTCTCTGCTGAAAAGGATTTATGTGATTTATTTAGTAGCAATAGTGCAAACAGGAGCAGGAGTGTCTGACAGAGAAGAGACAGAAGAGCAAAAGAAGCTAAACAGGAGAGTGATAGAGCACAGACTGAAGGCTGAAACACATGCCAAACTTTTTGTGTTTGGTTATACTGCAGTTGTCTGTTCAAGCCAATCAATAAAATGAAGAGCCAAGTTACATTTGCTCTGCTTGGTGAGGTTGGAGTTGGTAGATGAGCACTGGTAGGGAATAACTAGGATTCACTAACATAACAGACGTGTCTCAGAGCACCAGGCTGTGAGTAGCACTTAATGTAGCAGGCTACTGAACTACAGCAGAAACTCTCAAAGTTTGCTTGTTGTCACGTTTTAAACAACAGCTCTACTGAACTGTAGTTAAATACATTACCTTGTTGTGTTGTATCCAGTAAAAAGTTGTCCTGAAAAAAAGAAAATAGAGTTAAAAGAAAGATCGGATCTCCATTCATCTTTCACAACAAATACACTACCAGGGACAGTTTGTGCAGATCCTCGAGGTGTAGAAGTTGCTGCAGTCCACTTCACATTTTCTTCCATTCTCCTCACAGTCACTTTGAGTAGATAGATATCTATCCAGGTGTACTTTTTGCTTTTGCACAATTTCTTGGCACACCACTCTGATGTTTCTCTGGTGCTCACTGATCAGCTTGGGTCTGCAGGCTTTTGTCTCATCAAATACACAATATGCTATAAAACAATGTTCAAAAACTGTTGATAAAACAAAATTCTTTGTAGCAGATTAACCAATTTGAAGCTGTACAAAAAGTGGTCACTAATGTTGCCTTCTTATCCATGTTTTGTTGGTCTATTTCATGTTTCTTGTCTTCTTCAGAGCTGAAAACACGTTGGAACAAAGACAGGGTTCTCAGTCAACACGTCCCCCTTAGTGTCAGTGCAGCTGTTGACACGTTCTTCACACATCCCTCAATAAAGAATCTGCTTTCAATGCAAAAATACATTCTTCTGGTTAAATTTGGTTCTGAATTTTACCATCTGGTGATCTCAATAATATACATGGGGACCATTTCAAATTATGGCTTGCATTGGATGAGACGGATGGACTCATGGCTTCAGCAGTTATACATTTTTAGCTTCCTCCTGAGGTGTTGTCGTCATAAAAACAGAGACATGCAGTTATGATGAGTGTTGATTAAAGATGATACCCTGTGTTAAAAACTAAGTAAAACACTGAGTAAAGTTCAAACTGCTACGTAAACAGTGGGAAAGGATTAAAACCCAATAAAGCTGAATGAAATGTCAGCTCATCACTAAAGTTAATTACATCCTGTAGCAACAAGAAATGTCTATAAAACATTTTGTGCTAATCTTATCAGTGCATGTGGCACGTTGATCTGACTCATCATCACATGTTTGCGTCTCTACTCTCCGGGCACAAAGCAGCTCATAAAGCTTATCAGATGGAGTGCAGATACAGCTGTGTGTGTTTATGAATGAATGTATTTGTTTCTGCAAACAAGCAGAAGTAAACATTTAAATGAGGGCACTGGTGTTTGAAATAAGAAAAGATAAAGTTATTCACAGGTGTTGTATAACATTTAAAGTTTGACGTATGAGAGTATGAATTATATAATCTTTTGATTTCCATCATTTACTTAGAATGCTACATTCTCTTCATTTATCTGTGTTAATCCTCAGTGCGTCACTCTGATGAATCTGTTCCATTACTACTCTGTTCAGCACCAACTTTAAATTCACACACTAATGATTTGTTCAGTACAGTACAGTGTGGCAAAGCCAATAGCGCAGTTAAAATCCAATTTGTTCTTTTAGAGTAATAATCCATCATTAAAGTCCAGTAGAGAGACAGCGGGACACACATCACAACAGTCTGACTGGGTTTCGATCTTTAGTACATTTCCACTGCAGCTGGCCCTTTAACAAACGCATCTTGGCATTGACGCTTGAAAAAAATGTGAATGAAATCCAGCCATTCATAAAAATAGTCCTCTGCTGCGCTCTGATTGGTCCAAACAGTCGTCATGCATAATTCATAAGCTTCCGAGACTCCATTGGTTGCTTTCCTAACGGACAGGGGCGTTCGACCAATCAGCGTGTGTCTCTGTGTGCCGCTCGAGCCCTTGGGAAAACCAAGCGGGCCATTAACGAAGAGCTCAGTCAAGTTTTGCTGCTCGACGGAGGAGCAGCAGTCTGTCCGAGCGCAGCGACTCTACGACTACCGACACGTTGTTTTTTATTTGTGGATATTTAAACCGCTTTCTTTCCGAATAAAGGACGTATTTACACACTGAGAAGGTAAGCTGCAGTGTTTATTTCGGTGATAACTTTGCTTTTCATGTGCTCTGTGTTTGCTGGATGTTATCTGACGCTTTTTTTAAGAGTACGACCGATCCAACGCCATCTTATATAAAGATTCTTACTTTGACAACCATTTTAAATCGACCTCTTTCTGCCTCAAACAGCCTGTGGGTCGGGTTTGGAGGCAGACTGCTTCGCACTGAAGCTCTGATTTTATCTGCGTGGATGTGGGCTTTGGCTTATCAGCGCGGTCAGTGTTGTTTGTGATTTTTATGAATGGACGGGCCTTTTTTCCTTCTCCCCCCTCCCTCTGTGTTTCCACACGGGTCGAGTTTCACTTCATTGAGAAAAACAAGGCAGGGAGGGTGGGGGAAGGGCGGGGGGAGGGAGGGGGGTTGGGGGGTGAAGGGGGAGGCAGCAGGGGGGAGTCGGATGATCTCCGTCCCCCACCTTAATTCGACTAAAACACCAAAGTTTGTCCCAAAAATATTAGATTTAGTAATTTAAGGAGTTAGAAAAGTTGGTGTGTGTCACTCAGTGACAGAGTTGGACTGTTTACTTCTTCCACGGTGCATCGGATTAACAGTCGGAGCAGATCTTTCAGGTTAACTCTGGTTTCTGCATGTGGTGAACTTTTTGTCGAGATGGAAAGTTCGTCTCCTTTTCGCGATGCGATCATTTGGTTCTACTCACTTGGCTTCAAACGGCTCCTTGTTTATTTTTGGTTTTCTGGTTTGATAAAACTTTCAGAAAATATTGTTCTGTGACTGGTGTATGTGAGCATAAATAATTCCAAGTTTACCAAACTGTTGAGTTCTCAGAACGACACAAATTTACGTTTCTTTTATTAAAAAAATATTAAAATATTTTAGTAAATGTTTACAGTGTTAGTTATGACAAGAAAATGGATACATTTTTTGTTGTATTGGTATAATACATTCTAATGGTGAATCTATTGACTTGGTATGGTGGTTGACTAATTACTCCTGCAAATGAGTACATAACTCACTTTACCTGAAACTTCCCACTGAAGTGTGGGGGAAAAAATACTTCTTGAACATTTTGCTTTTGATATTTTTATTTTTATCCAGAACAAAGAGACTAGAAGTCTTCTTTTTTGAGAGGGCTCAGACTTTAAAGCTGAATTGTTTTTAACTGGGACTCATTACTTGATTCTGCAGTGTGTTAAAGGAATATCTTGCACATATTTTTTTTCTAGAAATGTGAAGCATGATTTAATGCTATTGTAATTGATGTAATAACTCTATTGCAAGGAGATTTTTAACCTCCTCCATGTGAGTGACACGCTGTTTTAACTCTTTATTGTCCACATGAGTGCATGTTCAATAAGCTCTAATGTTGTAATTGCAGTCTGAGCTGTGCGCTGTAATTACTGCCCAGCAGCTATCCTGCATTCGTCATCCGTTAACAACACAGAGAGGAGTGAGTCATATCACAGGGAGATGTGAGAATTAGAGTCAGTGCTTTTGCTTTATTTTGAATGTTTGCTCCTGTTTAAAGTAAACTTTTCTCCCCTCGTATTGGGGTAAATAATCCAGGTCTTGTTGACTTAAAGAGTCAGTCATCAGCCCTCTGCTCTTCTTCTTTTTTGGGTGTTGTTTGGACAGCTTCGGTTCTGCACACCACAGACTTTAGGCAGACTCTTGAGCACCACATTTGTGCATCTTTTACTGAATATCTCCAAGCTGATTAAAGTGGAAAGTAGTGCCTGCAGATGGGCAGTGAGTGAGGCTTATATAACTGTATTACATGTGTTCCATGATGACGGCGTGTTGTTTACATTGTGCTGCTTCCCCCCTCTGCATGGCACGGATAAAAGACTGTTTGTTGGTTAAATAAAGGACAGGGGAGAGAGAGTGGTGTTTGTGCTGCTCCAGAAAACGATGCAGGAGAAAGAAATGCCTCATAGTTTGTGCTTTTACAATGTGAATGGTACAGATAGACCCAGGGAAAGATTATTGTCGTGTTTTCTGGGGAGAATGCAGATAGTTTGGAGGACTTTAATAAAAGTTTGTATCAGGCAAATCTTAAAATATAGTCCTGCTTTAAAAGTCCCTGAAATGTTTAGTGAAAGTTGGTATTTTCTTGTGTTTTTTTGCCTCTAACTGACAACTCTTGATGGGGATGTTTAGTTTTGTACATTAACAAGCCTCCTCCTCTAATCTTTGTGTTTCCAGTGACCCACAAAGTGACCCGGGCGCTGTCGCTTTAAAGCGAACACCTCCCCCTCCCCCTTCAAAAATTGGAGCCCCCCAATCACCCAGATAACATGGACGGATTCTACGACCAGCAAGTCCCTTTTATGGTCCCACCCAGTGTAAGTGGCCACATGCCAGCCTCACACATCACGCCTCATCATCCTCCTCAGCTCTTAGATCTGTTTACATTTATAGCTCCTGGAGTCCAGTTTGTGGTGACGTCTTCTCTTCTTCTTCTTCTTCTTCTTCTTCTTCTTCTCCTCCTTCAGCACAAGTCTCACGTGGAGGAAGCGTCTCACAGCAGGCCTCTCAACGACAGGAAGAGGAAATTTGTGGACACAGAGCTCGCCCAGGACACGGAAGGTAGGAACACGATACGCAAACATTTTAAAACGTTTAATAAACAGCTGCATCGTTGAATAATCATCTTTCCTTTTTGTGGTTTCCAGAACTTTTCCAAGACCTCAGTCAGCTGCAAGAGATCTGGATTGCAGAAGGTGAGTTTTTGTCAAAGTATTTCAGAACTTTTTTTGTATTTTCTTTTTATATTTCTTCACATATGTCCTACAGTTTTTGAGACATTCTGTATTTTTTGCTGATATTGTGATACAAAATTTTCATTCACATCCCTGTTTTTAAAAAATCTGCTCCCAGATTCTTTAGTGGATGATCTTCAAACCTTTAGATTTTTTTGCTTGCTCAGAAACCTAAATGAATTGAGCAGTTATCAGATCAAATTTTAACCAGATAGGAATGTGATTTATTGCAGTTTTTCTTGCAGCCAGTAGAGCGAGAAAAGCAAAGTCCTCGGCATGAGAAACTGCTGACCAAGTTTTGTGTTTGTCTGAACCAAAAGTCGATTTTTCCTTTTCCTTTTCATTGTTTTTGCTTTGCTGGCTGTCACTTTCAGAGATTCTTTTAACAGGTTTTTTCTCTTTTGTGTTTACAGCCCAGGTGCCTGATGACGAACAGTTTGTCCCAGATTTCCAGTCTGATAGCTGTGAGTATCTCATTTTATATTCATTTAATCAAACTTGTGGCTCATTTGTGTCCAAATGAACAAAGTTTTTCTCTTATAAATATGAATTTTGCGCCAAATCCGGTCAGAATTGAGTATAAGTTACATCTACATCAGATATTTTCTCCCTGAAAGCGTGCGTGGGCTCCTCCTCCTCCTCCTCCTCTCTGAAGAAGAGCTCACAGTCCCTGACTGAGACGTGCAGCTCCTCAGTATTTTATTGAAATTTCTCCATCCAGCCGAGGACAAACACCATCCTTCCTCTCCAAAAGCACAGCTCTGGGAAACACTGCCTCCCCTCCTTCCTCCCTCCCTCCATTTTGAGTTTAATCAGCCGATTGGCATGGGGCATCACATGAGCCAAGCTTCTAATCTGATTTCACACTTTCCCGCACTCGGGCCCTGCTGCCGAAGTGGGCTAGATTCCAGCGGATGGGGAAGCTTCGGAGCAGCCTCACATCCCCAAAAAACACCACTCACACTCCCGTCTACCCTCAAAACTCCTCCACACGCTCTGCTTTTCCTCCGTTTTTGAGTCTGAAGCCGAAGGATACAACTGAATTATGTCCAACGGGGCATTTTATAATCCCCTCCTCCCCTCGGTGACTCTCTGAGTTTATGTTTTGGTCTGATGCGTAGGAGGTGGAGACAGGGTGTGGTTGCTGCCTGTCTTTGCGAGCTCAGTTTTCATAAATCTTGGTTACTGTGGCGGAGGAATCTGCAAACTGACCAGAGCTGCAGAGCTGCAACGTGTTATTGAGGCAGGCTCATTGTCATGTATGTGATCTTACAGAGCAGCGAGCCAAGGCTGTTCACCATCATACGGCATGCAATCAGCTCTCTGTGAACGCTGCCGTGGCACAGTGGTGACCTTGTAGGTACGCTCTGTGCGTGTGTGTGTGTGTGTTTGCATGGATGTGTGGGAAAGAGAGAAGTGAGTTTGGCAGTTGTTTCTGTTGCTAGGCTGCAGGTTGCTCTCTCACAAGTTGCCCATTCACCGAAACTGATTTTCTGATACGAGCTACAGTCAGAAGAACGTCACATGGGTCTAACAGCCATTTTACTGACCTCTTTTTAAACTCTTATATCCAACTTGTACCGAAAAGGTTCAGTTTTTGGAAGATGTGACTTCTTTATTGAATAATAAGACTTTTCTATTTAACTGAAATATTGAAGTGGTGTTTGTTTTTTAACCCTGAAGTAAATAGTAGTTCCAAATTGCTCCCAAATCACAGTGCATAGGAAAAAAACAGATGCCTTTAGTCTTTTATTATTTTAATTTTTGAAATGTATGCAGTTCCTGAGTCCAAACAAAGTGTCTTAGTGAAGTGTAAGGCATTATTTGCATTTAAAGAAGCAGAAATTGCATATAAAGAAAAGCAACAAATGCAAACTTAAAACGCATCACATAATGAATTCATCACAGTGCAGGATTTTAGGAACCTTTTATTTAAAAATACAAGGATTTCTACAAGTAAACAAACTTTTCAAACTAAGATTTTATTCCTTTCGTGGTTTGCTTTGCAGCCCACAGCAGTGCAGTCTTAGATCTCTGCAGGAAGATCAGCCCATGATGCACCATCTTAACACAAAATAACTTAAACCCACTTACAGGAGGGTTTGTGTTCAAGGAGTGCTACAGAAACCTCGCACTTATGCAGAGTTATTAGTTTTCCCCCTTTTTTACAGTCCCAAACAAAGAGTTTTCACTCCTGTAACAGCAACTTATCGTAGCACCAGATCCCATTGATGGAGAGAGAGAATAGAGTCTTCATGTGGGGCCGCTCATTCTGTCCAGAGATGACTCCTAATCTCTCCATTATTTACTCCCCCCCATGTGAGGAGTCTGAGTCTGGCCATTAGGTTCCACGGCGTGCACACGGGGGCTCACGTGCCCATTGTTAGCCCGGCTCAGGTCCATCAGCACCACGGCTGATTTATTTGGCTCCCGCTCCTCTGCGCCCGGGGATCCTGTTTCTGCCCGGCTATTATGTGGCGCCCCGGAAGCTGCAGCCAGTGTCTAATGGTTACAGCACGAGAGGAGAAAATCATTCATCGCCATTAGATTACAGCCACACTGATTCATGGGTATTGGTATTGGGCTGCTCTAATGGGAGCAGACGAGGAGTTTGATAGCTTTTGTGTGTTCAGGGCAGTTAGCACGGAGCCCGTGCAGAGAGAGGACCTGTGTTTTCAGAGCAAAGAGTGGGCCGTCATTAGGCCGGATTATAAAATGCTGCTAAGTGTCTCTGTCAGCCCAGGGAATACAGAGACGCTGTCCATACGTCCATTTATCCATCAGTTCAAATGTGGTTAAGAGAACTGCTGCACTTCTTTTTATGGCTTCAGTCAGGACGTCTCTGGACTTTATCTAACACTCTCGTTTCTTCTTCTCTCCCCGCAGTGATGTTTCATGGCCCGCCACCAGCCAAGATCAAACGAGAGCTGACCCCCTCCAAAGAGCTCTCTCCCTGCCGCCAGGACCGGAGTCCCATGCCCTACGGAGAGAAGTGCCTTTACAGCTACAGGTACGCAGAAAGAGAGGGAGGGGGCACATCACAGGGGGGTTCACAGCCACAGTCGCAGGACGGCGTATTGATTCTCTCTTTCTCCCTTCAGTGCCTGTGACAGGAAGCCCACCCCAGGGTTCAAGCCATTAACCCCCCCCTCCACACCCGTCTCCCCGTGCGGCCCCACCAGCACAGCAGTAACGCACCCCCTGAGCGAGCAGACCCCGCCTCCTCCTCACCCCCATGTAGCCAACCCCAACGCAGGGCCGCGTCCAGTCCACGTCCAGCAGCCTATCACAGCGAGCAGCAGCTCAGCCAACCAGCAGGCCCTCCCAGTCCACAGCCACACCCCGCCCTTTGCCGTGCCCTGCGCCCCCATCAGCCAGGATGCCAACACATTCACACCTGAGCACAGGTGAGCACTCAGATCCAAACCCAGCTCACAGGACCAGATCTGTTCTCTTTAATGATCCTTTACAACAGAGCTGTGAGAGGGAGGGGCCAAATCTTTATTGGGGGGCTTGTGGAGCCAAATATTTAAAGATTCACACATATCATGTGAAAATAACTGCATCATCAGTCATTTACATTCTCCACCTTCAAGCTTAACACAACATATCCTGGTGGGGGTTTTTGTTTGCATGATAAATTGCAAAGAAAAGTTTTTATTTCACCTGCATCAAATACTTTCATGTTTCCTCATAGTGGAAAATATTCAGGGTTATTTAAAAACAAAAAATTCCCTGTATTGCAATTGCAGATCATTTTGAGTTTTTAGATTCCTGATGTAATTTGCTGTTGAACAAATACAAGCAATGAATCACTTTTAATAGAAAAGAGCGCCATATTAGATAGATAAAACTAGGAATGAATAACGTAAAAGGAGGCGCTGTTTTGATTCATATAGCAAATTTGATATTGATTGCAATAAGGAAGGGGATATCATTTTTTTATATGGTAATTTTGAATAAGAAAGAAGAGACTCACTTAGTTTGTACAGGTGCATCTCAAAATAAATATAGTATCTTGAAAAGTAAAATGTTTTTGGTCACTCCTTTTAGAAAGTGAAACCAAGATCTTATATAGACTTGTAGCACAGAGTGAATTATTTCAAACCTTTATTTCTAGAAATGTTGATGGTTATGGCCACAGATAATGGAAACCCAAAATTTGGTGCCTCAAAAAATTTGTGTATTACATAAGATTAAAAAAAAAAGTTTTTTTTTCCTTTTTGGCCCCTTTGGACAATTTATTGTCAATTTCAGACTTTTTTTTTTTTTTTTATTTCCCCAATTTATGCTACATTTTTTTTGTGCCATTTTTGCCATGGAAAATGTGGTTTCTATGGTACTTCTTGCCATTTTTGTGACTTAGATCTTAGACTGTTTCTCTAGCAAAGGTGGTTTTCAACAATTTGTCTCTTTGGTTGAGCAGGGTTGAGTAACACTGCTGTAGAGAATAAAACAGCTAGTGTCAAAAATTGTGTCTGGTATTCTGACACATTTCAGGAAAAAAAAAGTTTTCACTGTCTGTGATTGCAACGTTGCAGCAAACCATATTTCAATTTAATCCCATTTGCAATTACTTGCCCAGCACTAGTTGCAATGATTGAATGAAATGTGGTTTTGGTGCAGTATCAGGTACTAACAGGTTGTCCTGGGGGGCGTGGATTTTCATAAGATGGTGAAACATTTCAGGAGGTGAATGCAGCTGATTGATTCAGTATCAGAGTGATGCAGCTCTAATCACAGCGTCCTTCTCATCTTCTCTCCATCCTCAGGTTCCAGAGGCAGATGTCAGAGCCATGTCTACCTTTCCCCCCCTCAGAGAGCCAAGGACGCCCCCAGTTCCTGCCCCAGCCCCCCAGCAGCAGCAACAACAGTCTGCCACGAGACAGCCGGCCCCCCTACCACCGGCAGATGTCAGAGCCCCTGGTAGCTGTGCCTCCTTCCCAGGGCTTCAAACAAGAGCTCATCGACCCACGGTACACAGAGCAGGCCGCCGCCACCGCCGCCATGGGACCCCCTGTCCCACCGCCGGGGCCTCCGCGCCAGGCTGCGTTCCACCCCATGGCCATCAAGCAGGAGCCGAGGGACTTCTGCTTCGATTCTGGTGAGTTTGAGGAGTCGAACCGCTGCGTCTCTGTCTGTGAAAAAGTGAAAGTGAAGGTTTGTGTGTGAGCAGAGCGAGTCGGAGGTGAGGAATGTGCTGCCCATGTTTGTTCAGAGCTCTAACACACGCCTGTGAGTTTTAACACACAGCAGAGGCCCGAAGCACAGGTGCTCGTTTCACACACACACACTCACACACACACTTTCAGATCCTTAATCTGCATCATTCCTCCAGAGTCAGAGCAGTGAAGTAAAAGTGGGTCTTTCAGCTCAGCCTAAGCCTCCAAGGGCAGAAAGTAAATGGGTCACTCATCCAGCCAGGTGCAGAGCGCCTCGTCACTGAGCCTACCTGGAATAGATCTGGGCCAGTGCCTGCAGAGGACTGGATGACCTGCAGCACAGCCATTGATAAGAAGGAGTCTGGAAACTTGCACAGAACACAAAGGCGGCCAAATGGAGCCTGCTCCGTCCCAAAGCCTCCTCAAACAGTCCTGGCAGCGCCGGCTGTTTATTCACGTGGTACAAAGCAAACAAGGCCGAGCAACTGTTGGGGCATTGTTTGATCCAACGCCCACACGCCCAGCTGTTGTCCCCTCGCTCTGATGCATTAACATCCTTTTCCCTGAAACCCAGCCTCTCTTTTTTTTATCTTTTCTGCTCAATCGCTCTTGTACTCGCTCATTCCTTCCCTGCCTGGTGGCTGGCCGGCTGGCCGCGCAGTGATGTAATGACAAATCCTCTTAGCTTCTTATGGCCTTTAAATACCTACGTCACAGAAGACTAGCATCTCTGGATGGATGGAAGGGAGGAAGGAGTGCGTGTTCAGCATTCCAGCGTGGAACATGTTGTAACTGCATGCGTGGGTGGTCTGCACATGCTGATGCAACCTCTCATATCAATGCAAAGCTTGGATTGAATCATGTCATTATCAGCGTTTGACAGAAGTTGGAGCTGGTCCCCTCTCGTCTCTGTTTGGCTGCGTTCACGCTCACTTCCTGCAGACGCTCCCACAGTGGAGGACTTGAGGAAACACTTGCTGCAGATTGATCTCTGGTGGTCTTATCAGCCGACAGGAGACAGAACAATGTGCAGGGGTGGCACAGAGCTGCAGCAAACGGAAGACAGGCCTTGACCCTCAGGGGGGTGGACTGCTGTAATTCGATTGTCATTGAGATTTAAACCAGCAGTCATGGTGCTAATCTTATTTACAGGCAGGGCGGACATGAGAGAGATGCTGTGTGTCGTCTGATACAAGCTCCGTGGGCTGTTTGGATGGAGCATCTCTCAGCTCAGCTGTTTGAGCTGCACGGGAAAACAGGCAGTTTGAGAGGAAAAAGCCCATCGTGTGTTTTGACCTCTAAAATTTAAAACAGTGTCATTGTGTGGTCTTAAACAGACTTTTAAAAACTTTAAGCCTCAGCTCAGGCTCTGACCTAAACTAACACTGAGTCAAGAGCTGCTGGTCAGATAAAAGCAGCATCTCTCACTTTAGGTAATCTGATATTTCTTCATCCAGCATCACTGTAAAAATGTGTGGAAAAAAATTGTCCTCCTCAAACTCTGAGACTCCATCCAACATGAACACAACAATGAAACCTTGGCAACAGAGGCAAGAAAAACTTCCTCTGACAGGAAGAAACATCAAACAGAAGATTAATGTGTAAACAATCATCCAACACAACAGGATGAGACAATTAGAGCTCAAACAAGTCAAAAAGTAAAAAATTTGAGCTCCTGTGAAGACTTTGGTAACACTTAACTCTACAGGTCTGCAAATGTCAGAGCAGTTGGGTAGCAATTAGACAGACTCTTGTTTTCATTTGGTTTAAATTACCCCCAAATATTTTAACAATTGGGTGAAAATTAGCATATAACTTCTTTAAAACAATATCTGGATTTAACTGTTAGCATATTTCAACTGGTATGCAGTCATTTTTCCAATTCCTTTAAAACTGAGTGAAGCAAGTCGGTGTACCATAATTTCCATATTGTTTCTGTCCTATTTTGCACAACAGATTGCTGATATAAGAAATCAGCACCTTTTTATCATGTCAGGAAATGTTTGGAAAATTCTCCACACATCTTGTAGTGAATTGTGATTTCATTCCAAATAACTTGTTTTCTTACTGTCACCAACTTCCCTTAAAATTTGGGGAAAAAAAATAAGAAACTGGAAAAATCAGTGATACACCTCTTGTGACCTGCTTACAATTAAATTCATACATAATTTTAAAGAAGTTAAGAACTTATTTTCACCTATCCTTGAAAAATGTGTGTGTAATTTCAACAAAATAGAAACAAAATGTATGTAATTATCTAACTATGATGACATTTAAAGTAGCAAAGTGTTACAAGGACTTTTTCTGCTGAACAAACACTGAAACTGTACATAAGTGTGAACACTGAGTTAGAAATCTGCAAAATGTTCCCTCTTTATCACACTAATCATCCTTTAGCCTCATTTATAGAACAGAATCACACACACACACACACACCAAACACACACACACACACAGAGTTACAGTGGCTGAGATTTTCAAAGCGGTGTATCTTTGCTCACTGTGGCAGTGATCCAAATATATCTGTCAGCTGCGAGGTGGATTTTGATGTATTACACATTTGATATGACAGCGAAGGCGTCTCTGGTCTAAATTTACTCCTCGTCTTCTTTGTTTACAGAAGTGCCTAACTGTCAGTCATCATTCGGGAGAGCGGGGAGCTTCTACCAAAATAACCATGAAAGTAAGTTCAGATGATTGTCTCCCTTTTTATGTCTCAGGTGTTTGAGTTATTGCATTAGTGAAGTCCATTTCTGTGCGACCCTGAGAGTTATCGAGCCGCTGAGAGCTTGGAGGGGGGGGAGCGGTCAGCGGCGTTAAAGTGACAGCTCAAGGGGAAGTGAATCTATCAATGGGTGCTGTGTAGCTGCAGCTGGCAGCAGCTCAGCACAATACAAGCCTTCCACTCTTGGGAGGCTGCCCAGCTATATTGCTTTGCATGCAGTTTGGATCTCTGGGTGGAAACGCAGCCGCTGGCCTTTATGTTAGAAGTAAAGCCAAGTTCCCACGCTCTGTCTGCATCTAAATTTCCACCAATAAACGCTCCATTCTCTGTTTTTTCTTCAGGTTTCTCCTTCGACAGAGATCATCAGCTGTACTTCGACGACACCTGCGTGGTCCCCGAGAGATTAGAAGGTGAGAGTGGAAGAATCGATACAAGTGTTGGATAGTTAAAGAGCTGAAATCTGTGGGCAGTTTGAGCCTCAGCTCGTGGTGAATAATGAACAGCTAGTTCACTTCACAGTCGCCATCTGGCAGGAATTTCTCACCACACTGTGGCCGTCATGGAGCGCAGCTCTGACTGACACTTTCATTTTTCTGCTCTCCTTCTGCCTCTTTTCTTCCTCTGGGCTCAGTTCTGCCCCTGAGGGACTACATTTTGTCTTTTTGGAACAGAGAAATACAGCCCACAAAAAATAAATTATAGTCTGAAGAGAAGCAGGAACAGTCATAATAAAGTTTATGAAGGCTTTAAAGGGATTTGTTGGAGACAAAAAGAAGCAAACTGACTGTTTCCCCTCTTCTCTGTCTTGCAGGTAAAGTCAAACAGGAGCCCTCTGTGTACCGTGACGGGCCTCCATACCAGCGCCGCGGCTCTCTGCAGCTCTGGCAGTTCCTGGTCACACTGCTGGACGACCCGGCAAATGGTCACTTCATCGCCTGGACCGGCCGCGGCATGGAGTTCAAACTCATCGAGCCTGAGGAGGTCAGTATGAGCCGCCAAAGTCTGGAGGGAAACCACAACTTATACAACCTATAAGCCATAGAATCCATGTGCTTGACTTTGAAAAACTGCAAAAAAGCTCCACTGATCAAATATCGTCATATAGCCAACATGTGCAACTACTTGCAACTACATGTCTGATATGCTCAAGCTGCACTCGTGTGCAAAAATGCCTCTCGATACTGGCCAATGACACTGAAGTTCTACAGGGAAAAACTGTAAAAATGACCAATCTATCAGACAGAAAAAATATCCTTTCAAGCAAATAGTATTATAAGTTACCATATTTAAAATAACTGTTAATGGGTCAGTTGAATAATTATGGACACTAATATAAGTTTATGTCATTGGCTTCAGATTAACTCTGCACCATCTGTTCTGACTGCTTATAAAGTTCAAGGTGCTCAAGTTTTTCCAATTTTTTGTTTCTCCTTTTTAGTGAAGAACCAAAGTTATGACAAAATAAAGCATAGCTTAAAAACCTTTATCCTTAAGTCTCATTTTATAAATATTGTAACACTTTATTTTGCTTCAAAATTCCCATTTTGGAGTTTCTAATTGAAGAGGGAGTTCTGGCAAAGATGGCAGCTCTGAAAGTTGCTTAAATTAGTGCAGCATCAGCAGTGAGGAGAGATGCGCATAAAGGGTCAAATGATCAACAACCCTGTTTTCCAAATCCTCAATCATAAAAAAGTTGCTTTAGTTCAAAAGGATCATAAACAAGATTTGAGAAGTTTGGAGTCTAAGTTATGTGTCGTGATGAGAATCTCCATTTCCTTGTGCTGTTTCCTTTAGTGCCACTTTGTCTGATTTCTCACCAACATTTGGCCTAATACCATTTCTCTGTCTTGTTCCTCGCAGGTTGCTCGTCGTTGGGGCATCCAGAAGAACCGACCGGCCATGAACTACGACAAGCTGAGCCGCTCGCTGCGCTACTACTACGAGAAGGGCATCATGCAGAAGGTAAAGGCACGTTCTCTCTTTTGTTTTCTCTCCCTCCGCCCTGCAGAGCTTCTTTCAGTCCAGATTTAACTGGGTTTGATCAGAGACGTCAGGGACTCCTCATGTAGACTTTCATCACAGCGAGAGGCTAAACACTTTCAGTCTGCAGAATTTATCTCCTCTTCTGGTCTATATTTTATTCAGATTTCACTCCCTCAGGTGAAAATAAACAATTCTTACAAATCTATAAGGAGACTTCTGCTAATTTCACTCCTGAGCCCCATTTCAGAATATATTTGGAGTTACAAATGTGCTGTGATGTAATCCTCAGGGGCCAATGTTCCTGATGATATATCCACCAGAAGTTTTTATTTCTAGGCTCAGATTTGTATCTCATGTGTCTGACAGCATTTCATAAAGGATCCCTGCAGAAACAGACGTCTTTGCTTTTAAATATGAGGAAACAACAATCTGAGCTTCAAGTGCAGACGTTTTCCCTATAGATCGATAGATAGTACTTTTATTGATCCTTTTAGGTGTATCCATAAGGGAAAGTGACATCTCCATCACGGTCACAGCACTGTACAAATATAGAATAGACAATCAAGAAAGTCAACACCATTAAAAATATTAACAAAACATAAAAATAAATAGAGATAAACATAAATAAATAGAGCTTTAAGCTATATTCAAGTATGCATCTGTGCCTGTGTGTACCTGAGAGTGATTCTGTAAATGTGCATATAAACAGGAATCCAATAGTAATAATAATAACAATAATAATATGCAGGGTTCCTACACACCCTTAAAAAGTCTTAAATTCATTAAAATGTTATATTCTGGTCTTAAATAAATTACTCAAAGGTCTTAAATTTGTCAGGGCAGCATTTGTTAATGTTTTGTTGATTTTTTTTTTTTTTACTACATTTTTTTTAGATTTAGAGTGAAAACTGCCTTACAAGCTGCTGATATACTCTATCTGCATGCTAGCTAGACAGTCTGTGACTATGGGCCACTATTCGCACTTTTACATACAGATATTAACCAATGAGTGACTTTATGTTCAATAAACAGTCAAAAGTAAACTTGAATGAGTCTCATGAAATGACACACACTATGATTTGATTTTAATGCAGCAGGACCCCAAAACCATCAGCCATAATTATGTGTTTTTGGTCTTAAATTTCATTTAAAGTAGCATTAACAAGGCCTGAAAAAAGTTTGACTTGCCAAAACCGGCAGGTACCCTGAATATATAATATAATAAAAGCAGTGATAGTATAATAACAATAGCAATAATAAAAGTATAATGATAATAATAGCCATAATATAATAGTATAATAGTAAAGTATAGAATAGGTATCTGAACTGAGAGAAGAATTTGAAAGGATCTGCTTGTCAAATCAATCTCACGTTGAGTTTAAACTGAGACCATTTGAGTTTTAACCCTCCTCCGTCTCCTCCCCCCTCAGGTTGCAGGTGAGAGGTACGTGTACAAGTTTGTGTGCGACCCTGAGGCCCTCTTCTCCATGGCCTTCCCCGACAACCAGAGGCCCAACCTGAAGGTGGACCCTGACAGCCTCCCCGGTCTGGACGACGACACCGTGCCCCTCACCCACTACGACGACGCCGCCCCCTACCTGCTGGACGCGGCGGAGCAATGCGTGGCGGGCCTGCCATTCCCAGACGGCTACGGCTACTAACAAACAAACACACGAACGACACACACACCCACACGCAGAAACACTCCCTCTGACGCCCTCTCTCTAAAGATCCAGAGCTGGACCTGCTGAGCGCCGTGGAAGGAAAAACCCTCGCGCTCTTTTCTCCCTCTCCTGCTCCCTTTAGAAAACTGTGTAAGCTCCCGAGCTGAAACGAACGAGGGGATAAAACCTGCGACGGAACGAGTGAAAGGGAGTGGTGGACTGGACTCTGTGGCTTGAAGCGACGGGGCCGCTGACGCCACGAAGACCAAAACCAAGCGAGGCCACCACTTTAAAATGAACTGACAGCAAAGAGATGTTACATTTCTGAGTCTGTGACAATCTGCTTTTCTTAAAACAGAGTGAAATTGCTCAAATCTAAATTCTACGGTTGCCTTTTGGGTCCCCCCCTCCTTACATTTCATGTCACCACACGTCAAACGAAACGATCCGTTAAAGGGCTTTAATTTGCAAAACGGATCCACAAAGAAACACAGCATACTCTGACCCCACGGACGACTTTGTTTTCTGTAGATAGGACTCTTTTCCTTTCTAGATATGCCAGCTGTTCGTACATTTCGCTGAGACCCAGGACTCTCAGGTTTTCTGGGGCGTTGCTGTATTTTCAGGCTTGTCAGTCGGGCTGCGCTCTCTCTCTCTCTTCTCTTTCTATCTCTCTCTCTCTCTCTCGTGTAAATGTAAATGTTGCGTTCTTTTAATCGTGCCGCCCGTGTAAGAGATTGTATCTGCTCCCCCTTTAGAGACTGCCCCCTGCGGTGAGAGTCTACACAGTACACTCCTCTGTATCATGTCTGTTAATCACTGCTGGGTCCTATTTTTTATCGACATGATTCGTTTTCAAAAGGGAAACGCGAGTACATATTTTCCCACCAAGCCGAAGATTCTGTATGATAACCTTGGTTTCGCTCCTGTTTTTGTACTCCTCCTGTCTGGGCGCTCCGTGTAGTTCCTCTGATGCACCAGTATGGCAGGAGCATCAGGACGTTGCATGCAAAAAAAAAAGAATCCAGAAGGGTTTTTTGACGACCTTCTTTTTGGACACCTTCTCTGCCAATCACGAGTTGTCAACCGGAGACTTCTGCTTCTCTTTGCATGGTGTAAGTGTCCACTAACATATCGCTTTACCGTCTCTGGACAAAGAAGATATTTGTGATATTCTCTGCAGTTTTATTTTTGTGTTCTTTCTGTATGTTTCTGAACCGGGGCAAAGACAAACGTATATAAAAGTATATATTTTTGCTATAAGGCTGCATTTGTTTGATTTTGATGTATAAGCTGTATAGTTCTGGCTCTAATAGACATGTACCTTTTTAAAAACTACTCCTGCAGACTGTTCCTTTAAGAGGCCTCTGTGTTTGGATGAGAAGATGTCGTTATCTCGCCTGTAAGATGTGTGTGTGTGCGTGTGTGTTTAAAATGCCAGAGTTCCAGCAAAGGCCAAAACCAAGACACACATCTCTCATGGGATCCAGCTCAGGCTCAGGCGCGGGGGAGTCTGCTCATGTATAGGCTTCAGTCCCCTCCCCTCCCCTCACAATGTGTTTCTTACACTGCTGAGTTTATGATAATCTGTACTGGGTACAATAAACGGTCCTTTATGCTTCACTGCCTGCAGTCCTGGTCTGTTTCATCATCTCTCCCTCCTCCTCCTCCTCCTCCTCCTCCTCCTCCTCCTCGTTCTCCTGCGTGCAGGCGGGCAGTCAGCTGACTGGCTGCTGTGGTCTGGCAGTCACTCTGCTTGACCTGACTGATCTCTGGAGTCACATGCTTCGGACTCTTTTCTATATTCCTGAGTAAATGATTACTCTCTTTTAACCAGAGTGTTTGAGCAACATCTGCTCAGCTGTGAGGAAGAAAAAAAGCACTGATGGCTGCAAAAAGTGAAACCAAGATGAGGAAATCTTTCCAGTTACAGCAGTATGTGCTGTAATTTTTCAGTACTTCTCATTAGTATATAGTATTTTACTGAAACAAGATTTGGAATCAAAAACAAGTTCCTTTTAAGAATCAATAAGAAATAGTTCAATCCATCAACCTCATAATTTTTTTATTCTTAATGATAATCTTGATTGATTCTTTACATGACAGCACAGTACACCAGGGATGTTCAAAGTAAGGCCCACGGGCCAATCTTGGCCTGTAGTCTGTTTTTATCCGCCCCCAGCTTTCATCTCACAATTTATAAAATTTGCAACTTATATCAATACTGTTCTACTTGTGTGCATTTATAGTTTCTGTCAGGTGCTTGAAGAAAACGTAAATATACCTGCTAATATCTCACAAAGATGTTCATAGGCTACTTTCATGAAGCTAAAGCTCAGAGCAATCTGCAAAACTCAACAATTCTCAGCTGATTGTGCTGTTGTGAGTTCAAATGAGAAAAAAAAAACCATAAAATGACATAAGAGTGAATCAGAGTTATAAAATGATGAAGAAAAGAAAACAGATATTTGGGGCTAAAAAATGCTTTTATAATTATGTGCGCATAATCATGTGCGCATTTATTTATTTTCAGGTGGACCTCAGTTGAAAGTATCTTATCTTCAAACTTGATGTGCCCCAGTGGTTTCCTTTTAGAGTTTTGTCTTTGTTTGTAAATTTAAAATCTGACTTAAAAAAAAAACTGAACACAAAGAAATGTACATTGCTCCCTCACAAGAGATTCCTATTCAATAAATTCAACATGTTGTACATCTCCTAATGTATATATGCTAGCAGTTAGCACAACATCAATTCACCTTTGGTTTCTAAACAGAATTTCAACTTTCATAACAGAAACATATCATAATTTCTTTTTGTTAAAAATACTTCAAACTTAAAATTTCCAAACACCAATAGGTAAATGTTTTCCAAACACTTCAACACAACTATGACAAGCTCAGTGTTCCAAATAACTGAAAGCATAGCTTTGTGGCCACCCAATAAAAGATAAAACAAAACATTGAAGTCAGCTGATGTTTGATTTTTACTTATTTTTATTTATTTACGTCCAGTGATATCTAAATAAATTGACCAATTTTATATCAATTTACTTAAAAACTAAATGAAATGTTGACAGAAAATTTGTTGCGATGCTTTATGTACATGGAAAATTCAAAGAAGGAATTGATAAGGTAATCAATAAAAAAATCAAATCAATGAACAGATTAGATAAGGGCATTGGCATCATGAAATCTTAATATTAGTCACCCCTCAATGAGACACATTAAGAGCCAAAAGTCTGCATGAAGCACTCAGAATCAAGGAGAAAGTCAATAAAGTCTGAATTTAAAAAGCATACTCTGAGCAAAGGGATTCACTGCACAGTCTGAACTCTGAGTTCATTCACTGGAAGAATTCAAAGGCATGTGATGGAAAGCAGAAGTAGATAAAGTTGTGGAAAAGTTTAAAACTACCATGAGTTGGATTAGTCTCTGGGTGCTGATCCAGCTATCGAGTCTCCTTAAGTAAGTTTCTTGACTCTGAGTCGTCTTGAGATGTTTTGAAGCTTCACTAAAGGTTGAAATCATCCCAGAGGAGTGTGTGCGTGTGTGTTTCTCAGGTTTCCTGCCCTGACATACGTGTTGTGACATTATCTGATAAAGCTCAGCCTCAGCCTGGTTTGGACGTCTGTGTGCGTGGTGTTGAGTCAGAGCCTTATCAAACCACAGAGCGTTAAAGCTGAGCTCTGCTCTCCTCTAACAGCCTGGCAGGCAGCTCTGCATTGATTGAGAGGCAGAGTGCCTTTGAATGCTCTGAAAGACCTTTTAGTGTGCTCCTGGGAGCGGCCCTGCCCTGATGTATGCTGTTTTTCTGTGAGTGGAGGAGCCTCCAGCACTCAGACCAGATGTTTTACCTTTTTTATACAACTCCCAGCATCTCTTTGTGTTGGACTTCCTCTTTTAGAGCAGTCTGTGAGGATGTTCAGGTGGTCTAAAACATGACAAATAAAAGAAGTACGGCTTTATCAACATCTTTGATCAGGGAACATGCTGAGGATCATATAGTTCAAGCTGTCAGTGCCCCCCACCCCCCCACCCCAGTGTTTCAGTGTTTCCAAGACAAATTTGCAAAACCATCCAACCATGCATCTGTTTTCTCCAGCTTATCCATCCCCTATATTTGATCACATGGTCAATCAAGATGCTCCAAATGTCTCCCCAGCTCTTGTTGTTCCCAACCTTTGTTGAGACCCTATTGTACATCACGACTTCCCCACAATGATTTTGAAGGTAAAAACCCGCACACTGTCAAATCATGTGAAGAATCAGTGTTTATTAACAATGTTTCGGTGCTAAGACCTTCATCAGGCAAACAGTTTTTTAAAACAAACGCCAGGACATGTTAGATAGATAGATAGATAGATAGATAGATAGATAGATAGATAGATAGATAGATAGATAGATAGATTGATAGAGTTGTGCCCAAAAGTTTACATCCCCCATTAGAATTTCTGATTTTTTTGGCCTTTTCTCACAAAATATGAATAATAACGCAAAATCCTTTCTATCACTCATGGGTAGTGGTTGGGTGAAGACATTTATTGAGAAAAAAAATTGTTTACTCTTTTTATATCATAGTGACAACAGAAACTTTAAAAATGACCCTGTTAAGAAGTTAAGAACATTTCAGGTGACTCAACATGGGCCCCTACCCTGAAGTTAAAAAACACTTAACGTCTTGGATCCTGAATCATTCCAAGGCTGGTGTTCACAGAGGCCCCAAAGGAATCATCTTCGTCAGATGTCCCATCCTCTCTGTGTCCAACCTCAAGCTCCTCTCTCCAAGACCAAGGCTAGACACACTGTGGAGACCTGATATAAGACACCAGTAAATCAAAAGCTCTGCCTTCATGCTCAGCTCCCTCTTCTTCTCAGCAGCTCAGCTCAATGCTTCAACTACTGCTGATGCAGCAGCAGCAGCACATGTGTTATCCTCACTCGTGGACAAGACCCTGAGATACTTAAGCCTCCTCCCCAGAGGTAAAGCTATCAAGTGTTTTACTGCAGAGAACAATGGGCCTTGGACTTTAAGGTGCTGTCCCTCATCTCAGTCACTTTGCATTGGGCTTCACTGCCTCAACACCTGCAGGAGGTTGGGCTACTGTTGCCCTTTCTTGAATTGTGGGACCTCTTCTCGCTCTGCATCTTTCGCTTCCTTCTTGGTTCATACAGTCCCTGCACAGCTTAGTTCTGCTTGATGCTTTCTGAATAAAGTTATTCGGAACATTTTACAATAAGGGTCCCTTAATCAACATTAGTCAATGCATTATTAAGTAGTAATAAACAGTGTAATAATGTGTAAATAATCATTACTATGTCTTACCTAGCATTAACTAACATATTAGTTAATGCATTAATAAGCACTTAATTCATGTCCACAGCTCAGAGTTAATAAATACATTATCAAGCGTTCATAAAAGTTACATATTTAATTAGTTATCCTTATATTTATGCATTAGTCATTATTAATTAATGATTGTTTATCAGTGCCCATCAGGATTTATGTACATTCTTAGCAAATGATTAGTGGATGAATTATGTAGCTGTTACTGAACTTTAACTTATTCCAAATTAACACCATTAGTTAATGTTTACCAGAGGCATTGCCAGGTTTTACTAATGTATCAATTAATAATGATTATTAATGCATTAACTAATATGTTAGTTAACGTAAGGGAAGACATTATAATGTTTATTAACATATTATTACACTGTTTATTAATGCTTAATAATGCATTTACTAACATTTATTAAGGGACGCCTATTGTAAAGTGTTACTAGTTCTTCCTTTGTCATGTAAAGACAAAGCTAAGAGTAAATGGATGAGCTGATCAGACATGGTACAACAAGTATGATCTGTTCGGTGAGTAAAGCCTCTGGAGATGGACTTTAATGGGATTTGGCTGCTGTGAATAAAAACGTAATGACTGATGTATATTTGGATCCGGACTGAAGTGGTGAAGCGACAAACATACTTTACTGCCAACCCTTAAGCTTACGTAGCCAAAAATATCCTCTCCGGCCCTGATTCCAGCCCCCTACCTGCTATCCTCAGTCCAGATTAGGCTGTAAGCCCAGTATAATGATCCTGATCCATTTACCAGGAACAATTGAGGCTTTGGTCGTGTCCCATCATCTTGGAAATGCTCCATCACCAGTATGGACGTCTCTTTATCCGACTCACCGAGCAGCTACGGGTTAACAGTGGGATACGGACACAGTGTGCAAATAAGACAGAAACATCTCTGAATCAATACAAAGACTGTCCTAAGAGGCTGACCCTGAGGCCGAAGCAGGCAGAGAGTGAGCACACACACACACACACACACACACAGCACCAACATACACCCCACCACATGACCACCTGCTGCTCCAAAGTCAAGCACTGATCCAGAGTGGAGACGAGAAAGCTCAGGCATGATGTGGTTTCAGCTCTGACTCTGAGACCATGGCAGGCACTCACACACGCACACACACACACATACACATGCATACACACCCTTCATCTACTGTAGTTTGAAGGAGCAGAAAAACACTCTGTTCTGGCTGAGACTTCAGCTGAGAAATATGGGTCATGCTGCCGGGAAGGGAACAGCACAAATCTTTCACTTTATTTGGCCAACATGCCGTGTTCGCACAAAGCTAATTACCATGGTGAGACCTTGCTCTGAAAACTCTGTTGCATAACTGATTTCACACACACACACACACACACACACACACACACACACACACCACCCACGAACCATTACTTATTTCAAATCTCCAGGACAGCTCTCATTCATGATACATTAACAATGCTGCCCTCTGGTGGCTGGTTACCACAACTACAAAATCAAGAGCCACTAAGCGTGTTAAACTGCACACTGAGCACAGAGAATTAAAACACATCACACTGGCTGACAGCAGTGCTTTTCTCAGGTCTGGTTCAACTGCAAAGATGCGATCCTGACATACTCTTTGGTTAATAATGTGACACCGAGGTTGAGCTAAGCATACTAAGACAGTTTTTCTCAAACTTCAAAAAAGCCACTGAGTTGATCTTTAGTTAGTCTTTCATTGTAGTCTGACGTTTAAGGGTTGGATATGGACTCAAATAAAGCGGCAAACTCCTGTGCTAAAATATGATGTCATTGTTGGAGGTGCAAGAAACTGAAGTATCTCAAGTGTCCACTGGTGGCTTGCTCCAAAACCAAGGATATGACTTTAGATCACATATTAAAACCCAGATTATACAACAGAATTGAGCAAGCAATCAGCAGGAACAACAATTATAAGACCATTACTTGCATTACCTATAGTTACGAATGGCATTGATTGAGGAAGAAACTGCAGTCTTTGGCTCTGCAGACACATGATGTTGGGCTAAGTTGCAAACATTACGTCTCATAACCAAGACTTTTAATCGATTTAAATAAACCAGAAACTCTTGCCATTTTGCTTGGAATGAAAGCAAAACCAGAAACTTTTCAAGTTTTGATGCTCTGGAGCAGAATCTGAACCGGTCACTCAAAATGTAAACAAAAGGCAAAGGAAATTTCAGCCACAGGGTGAGTCTGGAGTTGACTGGGATAAGATGAAGATAATGATTTAGTTTTTCTGCCAAATCTGTCTATCAATGGCAACATATTCAGACAAGTAAATTGAATATAGAAATAATAAGGTTGTTGTTGTTTTTTGCAGGAATGGATTTGTACTCAACTCTGACATGTAAATAAATCAGGAGAGCTGCACACTGGGTAAATGGAAAATTTACTTTGATGTCTATCCCCCATGATGCGCAGGCCTGGTGAATTGAAAGGTTTGTTGTGAGAAATAACAGCCCATTAGAAATTGTTAATGTTACACCTACCAACTTGAAGTCTTATGGCTGACATAGAACCAAATTAACCACGTTAGGTATGAAATTTTTGGTTCTGACCTGTTCAAGAACACAAATTTTGGGGTGGTACTCAAAACTGAAACCGTCAAAATACAGTTTCGGTTCAGAACAAACCAGTTGGGAAACATTCTGATTCAAAGCCCTGCTCATAAGTTAACCTGTTACATCAGCCTGTCAAAGCCTCTTCCTTTCCATTGCTTGTACATCCAATAACCAAATGAAATCGTTTAAAGCAGTAGCACTTTTCCACTGACTTCAGTGCCAGCTCATTTGAATTAATCTCCAGATAACAATGTTTCAATAGCAAGAACAAAAGAGTGAATTAATGCCCCAAAAGGTATTAACAAAGGTACATGGCAGTGCAGTAAATGGACAAACAGTCTTCTGTTTCAGCTGATTCCTTCAGGCTGCAGATTTCTCTCTGTCTCTTCTCTCTGTTAATGGTGGGTGTCGTGTGGGAGTTGAGAATTGGAGATGTTATAATATGTGGGTTTCACTCTTTGGTGCACATTGAATTTCAACACAAGGACAATGAAGGTGCTGAACTGAGCTGAACTGCATTATAAAAAATGATGGCACTTATCGAATGAGGACACGCGTGTGTCCTGGTGGCATAACAATACAGTCACTTTATTGAGTCCTCTGAATTTTAAACATGCTGACGTCAGAATTATATAATGATTTTTCCTGTGGCAGAACTACAGCGACAGGATGGTGGACAGGAATAGAGAAAGCTCACTGTGGATGGAGACTGAACTTTATTCTTCATATGAGTGTTCTGGGGAGAAAAACTCACTGAATAACAGGGACTACGGTCCCTAAAAGAAGAGCACAACTCCCCACCACACTCAATATGTTTTTACTCTTCAGTTAAATCTTTAAATTTTACTGTCAGGTTGAAATAATCTCCTCATATAAATTCCATTTTACTTATAACTACATCAAACTTTTGAGATTTGTACTTGTTATTCCTTGTTGACTGTAGAGGGAGGCCATTTATAAAGCCTCTTGGGGAATCAGATGCTGCTTTTGAAATAGAGAAAATGATGTACTTTGAAATTGCACTGATGGTGAGTGATTCCATAATTAGGGATACTTTTCACATCCATGGAAACATATTTTTCTAAATATTTTTTTCAATCAATGACCAATTTCATATTGGGTCATTTGGGTGATATTGCCACTTTAATCTAACACAGAAAGTAAACAGCTTTCCAAAACTTATTTGGCAAAAAATGCAACTTGTGTATTAAAACTTGTGGGTTTTCTCAAAGGTCAAGTTTGCCCTTCAAAATGAACACTACAATAAATTTTTGTTTCCCTTATTTTCATCAGTATTTGCTCAAAATAATCATTAAAACATGAAAAAGCTGTTACAAAACTATTTTAATAATTGATTTTCACGAACCACTGTGCAGCCCTGGTTCAAGTCCTCCTCACCTTTATCGAAATGTCTGTTCATGTTGCACTTTAATTGTTCATCAACTGTGTTCTTAACATTTTCTTGAGTAGGGGAGAGTGGGGTAATACGAGAAATTGAGAAATGTGAGACACCTCCTGTATCTATGCAACTGAACACTTTTGTGGTCATGTGACCATCATCTTTTCAAGCCTCTCCCATTTCTCCTTGACCATGAAATAGAGGACTTAATGTTGCTGTGTTGAACGTGTTTTTTGCACAACATGTATTTCTTAATGTTTGATAATTTTTTAAACTAAAAATAGATTCTTTGCAAAAAGTTTTGATTGATATAGATAGAAATACATAAATAATGTATGTTGATGAAGCACAATACGCTTGAATGTAATATTACATTACAAATGTTTTGTTTTTAATGTCATAGAAGAGCCTTCATGCCAAGGCAATACACCAGGAAGACAACCTGGGGCAAAACAGCCTTCAAGGAGATGGAGTGTCCAGCCACTGAGGTCAAGCAAGGAAAGAAGTCTTAAAGAGCAGCTGCAAGGGATAGAAACATTGACAAGTCAAACCTCTGAAGATTCATAAAGAAAACATAGAAAGGAGAAGTAATCAGTAGCCTGGGGTGCAGTAGCTGAGGCAAAGAGAATATTTACCGATGAGATGGAGGAGGAGCTTGCTAAACACTTAAAACAACGAGCTGTAGAGTACCTCCAGTTGGGATAAAATGTGCTAGATTGACCAAACCCCATGATTCTGTTACTCGTCTGACATTATTTCCGGATTGTGTGGTTGTCAAACTAGCTTTCAGGATTCTAACTGTTACAACACGTGTTGTTATGGTTGTTTAAGAGAGGAAAAAGAAAGTGGTTCACTTTACCCTGTGATTTCTCTGACCACTTAAAAAAACAAACAAATAAACAAAAAACAATCATATTTTCACTGTCCTTCAACCTAGATACATCCTGATAATTTCCATTGCTAAGAAACATCCTGAATCCATGCGAAATGTGTAAATTTTACGGATATATAATTTTAGCTTTCTTTGAAGGGAGCAAACATAAAGAAATGTCTTGCTTTTCCCCGCTCTCCCCTACTTGCTTAAGATGTGTAGTACACACAGTAAACGCACAGAATTAGGTCAGGTGGTGACAAGTGCAAAAGTCTGTAGCTTGTACAAGGGCCAAAAAATTGAGAAAATTTCAACTTTGTTACCCGTCAGCTGTTACTCATCACTTATGTTTGTGTTGTAATGAAAGGTTTCTCTTCTTGTCCTGTCATCTGTGTTACTGTGTTGTCAGCTGTGTTACTGTTGTCAAATTTTACTGCTGTCAATTGTGTTATTGTGTGTTGACAAGTGTTTCATGGGATTTTTGTGCCACGATTCTTCCAAACTTTGTCTGAACTGTGATATAAATGATGAGGGACATTTTTAGAAAGCAGAGTCCTATGTTGAGTGACTCTGAATTTGGTGTGAAATGGATTTATATAGAGAAAAAAAAATACATTTAGGCCTACCCATGATATAGTCCACGAAAAATTGAACAAATCCTTTTCCAAATTTCGATATTTAATAATTCATTAGAGATGAAGCTCTCCAATTAATAAACTATTGTGCAAACAAATAGAATTTAAAAAAACAAACAAACAAACAAAAAAAACACTGAAATGAACCCTTCATCACATTCTGATAGGAAGGTGAAAATTGTTCGTTTTTTACAAGAAGGTTAAGTGGTTAAGTGACAGAAATAACTAGCTTTAGTTAAATGAAACACCTGTTGTAGATGTGGGCTAACAGAGGGAAACCATAGGGTCAGTTATAACATTCTGACCTTTAATACATTCTATTTGTTGCATTTCGGGCAGGGCACTTTCCTAACATATTTGGCAAGTTATGACATTTTGGGTGTTATGACATGTTTTTTTTTACAACATATTGGGTCATTGCAAAGTTGAAGTTGAGTCATGTTTCCTATTTGCCACTAACCTGCCTTCTTAGTGCACGTTTTTTTAAATATGAATATCTGAACATTTTTAATTTCCAAACTGAGTTTGTAACTGATTTTAACATTTAAAACATTATTTCATTTATTTGTATCTTTATTTATTTATTAGTATGTTGTATCTTTACATAATTACACTTCACTAAAATCATACTAATCTGAAAATAATTTGGCAGCCCATTTGCAAGACCTTCACGGCCCACCAGGGGGCCGCGGCCCACAGGTTGGGAAACACCTGTTAGCAATCAGGTTAAATGTGATGTAGATCCCCAAAGCCTCTCAGTGAAGCGTTAACTTTGTACTTCAGTGTTTCTGTATGACACTTCTCACCAACTTTTCCTTTTATCTGTATTTTCTCCTTTCTCCAGTAAAAACCTGATTAAAATGGCCTCAGAGCAGCAGGTAGCTAACTATGTATTTATTTTACTTATTTATTTGTTTTTTAGCTAACTTGGTAGTAGTACTAACACCAGAGCTATAGAGATAGCTCTGGCCAACACTAACGGTTGATGGTCGTGACGTCAGTCTTAACGGTCAACGGTTTGAATGTGAGCAGCGGCCGTTAGAATGTTCTTGAACGTTGAACCCATGGCTGTGTTTCAGATGGTGTGGCCGGGCTCGTGGCCTGTCTCGGGGGCCTCGTTCTACGGCCCTTCACCGTACGGACAAGCTGTTTACCGTGTACCATACTCGGTCTGTGAGTATGTGGGAACGCCGTCGGTGGTTTCCCAATGCAGCAACATAATTCCAGCAAACACTAATGCGAGTAAGTCCACAGAAGGTGAAACAGTGAGCTGTCAGCGTTTATCTGTGTGAACAGGTTAGATTAACGACATAAACTCAGTCCACACTTAACCCAACCGTTGTTTCTTCATCAACAGAGGACAACAAGAGGTTCTTATTGGACAGGTAAGCGGAATTAACCCCTTTCTGTATCTTTTCGAGTTTCATAAACTTGCCTTGAGATAACAGGTAAACAAATGGGTCACTAATCGCTTTGAGGATTCAGCAAAAAAAGGAAAACTAGAGTTTTTGTAGTCATAATATTTTGATTGAGGTAAGCTAGTAGCTAGCCGTCATAAACCACAAGCTGCCACGTTTCCTCTGCCACCATAAAAAAAAGGTTTAAACATGTTTGAATCATCTCAGTCTGAGAATTTGTCTTTGCTGTAAGTTTATAGATTGGTTTAAAGGGACTGTGAGGACTTTCTAAGTGATCTTGAGAAAGTCTGATGTGTAGATATGCCCGATCTTATTCCACAATTTAAAATGAGAGTATTAGTGCTGAAAAATGTTTATTTCTGGATGTTAATTCCTAGTTTCCTCGGGTTGGATCAGACTGAATTGATATACATCAAGTCCAAGTCTCTGCTGATACAAATTTGTGTGATTTATTTAGTATTAATGGTGGAAACAGGAGCTGGACCATGGACTATATAGAATGGACAGTGTGGCTCTTATACAGTTATATGGTTTTGAAGCCAAAAGACCCCTGTTAGAAATGCCATTGTGCCGCCAGAGTCTGTGCGGTAGAGAATTTGGATGGAAATAACAAATGGATAACAAAAAGAGCAAAAACTGTATTTTTTTTCTTTCGTAGGTCTAATGTCTTTTTGTATCGAAGAGGATTAGGGCCACGCTAAAAAGGAAGAGAAAAAAAAGTAAATTTACGAGATTAATCTCACAAATTTACCGGAATAAAGTGGTAAGCTTACATGATTTAAGTCAGAAACTTAAGAGTAAAAAGTCAGAAACTTATGAGAATTAAGTCAGAAACTTACAAGAATATAACTTAAGAGAATGTTTTCCTGTATTAAAAAAAGTCTAAAAACTCTCCCCAAGGGCTGGATTAAGATGGCAAAGCCTTAAGAAACTTGGTAGCAAAAGGAATAGAGCAATGAAGATATAAGAATTCAAGGCAGCCTGCTTGGTTTACTCATGTGCACAAGATCATTCTCTAAAATTATGACTCCATTCTTGTGAGTTTATGACTTTATTCCTGTAAATTTACAACTTTATTTTTGTCTAATAACAAGTCTAATAACTAATGAAAAACCAACTTCCCAGAATAAAAAGAGGACTTGAGCACAATGCAGCCAAATAACGTCTTCATACCACTGCAGCGTAAGGATGTGAGAAACATTTTTATTAGGTGTAATATTTTCGTAAAGTTTTACCACCTCCCAGCTGGAATGCATTAGGAGACAGAGATGTTGATCGAGCGAGTGAGCAGAGGGAGCAGTTTCTGTGGAGACCTGAGTGGAGACTGTCATGGTGTCCATTGATTATACAGTTTATGAGCTGGACTGACAAAATAGGGACATAAGAGCAGAATAAAGCTAAACAGGAGAATGATAGAGCATGGGCTACCAGCTAAAATGCAGGCTAAAGGTTAAAACTTGGGCTTGAGGCTATAACATGGGCTAAATGGTAGAACATTGGCTAAAGGATAATACTCAGGCTAAAGGCTAAAACTCAGGCCAAAGGCTAAAACATGGGCTAAAGGCTAAAACTCAGGCTAATGGGGTAAAACTTGGGCCAAAGGCTAAAACACGAGTTAAGCTGTTTGTGATAATGTCCATTCCAACCCACAGTTACTCTGCAGTGATCTGTCCAAACCTGAAAGTCTATCAATAAAATGAAGAGCCAGGTTACGTTTGCTCTGCTTGGTGAGGCTTGAGTTGGTAGATGAGTACTGGTAATACGTAACCAGGATTCACTAACATTACATGCTACAGACAAGTCTCAGAGCACTGGGCTGTGAGTAGCGCTAAATGTAGCTTCTACTAAACTAAAAACTCACAAAGTTTTCTTGTTGTCACATTTCAAATAACAGGGCTATGTAAGTGTTAAAGAATACATAACCATTGTATCTAGTGAAAAGATGTCAAAGAAAAGTAGAATTTAAAATAAGATCTGTTCTACATTAATTCATCATGGTTTTCACGGTCATTTTCCAGGTCCGTGTTTGATTTGGTGGACGCTCATTTGTACCTCTCCCTCACTGACCCCAAGCTGCTGGGCTGGTACCTGCGTTTGTCTCAGGAGGACAGGAAGCTCATTCAGTGTAAGATTCACTGTCATCCCTGCAACGTGGTCAAGATTTGTAGTATCAATAAGTAGAGGATTTGTGCAGCCAAGCTAAACTTCAGCAGAGCCCTTCAGCTTGTGCTGTGTTTCATGTTGACATTTATCATGATATAGTCTGTTTGTCTCTCAGATGAAGGAGGGCTTCATCAGTTCCTGCAGAGTCATCCTGCTCTTGAACTATCCGGGCATCATGTTTTTGTAAAGTGTAAGTCTGTAAACATCTCTAAACTGTCTGTGGAGGTATGAGATTCTGTGACAATCTTGAATTCACTCACTTTGCAGATAACATGCAAGGTACCAGTCCTGCCAAATCAGCCATGACAGCACAGAAGTATGTTTCTCACTATATTCATGACAAACTCAACTAAGGCTTCATCATTCTGTATTTAAAGATTTTAAACTCGTCTTTTTTTGTTTGTTATCCAGGAAAACAGAGGCAAAGAAGTACATGTGGGGTAATGAGCAGATCAAACAGAAGAACCGCTTTTTATATTTAACTATAACTATAAATTATAGGTGACACAAATATCGTCTCTCCATCAAGGACTTCAGCTGACACTGACCACTTTATCCACAGAGGAGGAGCTAAAGAAGCTCCCCAGTCCTGTGAGGGAGACACTGAGCCTGCTGAACTGTTGCAGTGACAGAGCTAAACCACCATCATCACAAAAACATCCCCATGAACAAGTGGTCCAGTTACAAGACAGCTACCAAACTGCTTTCAGCTACCACAGTGCTCCGGACTCAAACCAGCCAAAGGCCCAGAAAGTGAGACTCTTTACAGTGTGGTGTGTCCAGGTTCAACAGATACAGTGCTGTTCTCAAAGAGCTGATGTCTCAATGTTAGAGAGATGATGGTAAAGTTTCTGTTCCTGAAGGGTCTGTCTCTGTTTGAGCTGAAAAAAGAAGAGGCTTCATGGCAGATGACTCCCAGCAGCAGTTCAGCTCTGTGTGAAAATCCAGCAACCCCGGCCAGCTTCACTGTGGACATGGAGCCAGAGAGATGCAGACAGGAGGAAAAGCCTGAGCTCTGGAGCCAGACGGAGATGACTCAAGGCTGGAGTGCAAACTTATCATATCCTGAAGCCAGTGCATCTCAGTGAGTGTGCATCAAACAAACTTCTTTATTTCTGTGAGCTCAGCTCCTGTTTCTGTCTCTGCCACCACAAAGACAGTGTGAGATGGACTAATGGAGATGATCACACTTCAGTTGGGGTGTGAGTGAAGGTCGACCTGTGTGTCCTAGGGCTGGGCAGTTAATCATTAATGAGATTAAATCCCAAAACAGCCTGCTGCAAAATTCTAATCTCAGACAGTGCAATATTTCTTTAACTTCAAATGTGTCAGTGTACTAGATACATTTTTTTTTGCAGTAGATGTTTTCTGCTACTCAACCCTGCTCAACCAAAAAAACATATTGTTGAAAACTTCCTTTGCAAGAGAAAAAATATACGTGGTGAAAAGTGGCAAGAAGTAGCAATAAAAAGACATCAAGATAGCAAAAAATGCTCAAAAAGTGGCCAGAACATTGGGAAAAAACCTGAAAAATGGTCAGAAAGTAACAAAAAATGGGCCACAGTGGCAAAAAAGGGTGTGAAAAGTGACTTTCATAGGCAAAAAGCAGTCAGGAATAGCTTAGATTGTAATGAGTACATAGAAATGACCATACTTTTCAGGAGCCTGACATTTCTGTTCAAAGGATCATTTTTTTATTGATCTTATATATCAATCTTATTGAATTTACAGAATTTTTGGAGCACCTAAATGTTAGTGGCACCCACTCAGTTGAAGAAGAGAAAAAAAACTGTACATGTATGGGCTGCACTTGTTGATAAACTGTTTTTTAAACAGAAAGGTGTTTCGCATCCATGTAAACAGTAAGCCAGCAGAAATGTTGACGTCACGCTCCGCTTATGCGCATTACACTTTCATTGTGGTAAGGCTATTAGTAAACCAGAACAACAACAACAACAACAACAACAATAGCAGACTACTTGTGCTGCTGAATCTGCTCACTGCCGTTCAAGAAAATGTGCATCTATCACACCATTTCTGTGATCAGTGAAAAGGTTTTCAATATAAACTCCAGATGATCTGCTCACCTCTATTTCGGCCTCTGAACCGTTGTTGTGTAAACGGCTCCTTCAGTTTTATCACCAACTACAGGCCTGGCATGCATTCTAGCATTTTTATTCCTTTAGCGTTTCCTTGTAAATGCAGATTTTTTTCTCTGCTTTTATTTGTGTTTTAGGGTGACACATTGTCATGTAAACGGGGCCTAAACGTTTTGGCAGCATAAAGTTTGCTTGCCTGGAAAAATCCATAAATTAGTCACAAAGTTGTTCAAGTTACAGGTTTCCAAGCATGTGAAGAAAGTAGTCTCATAGTGTCCAGGACTTACTATTCTAAATTTTCTGAGACAGTGAATTCTGGATTTTTTATTACATGTAATCATCAACATTTCAAGAAACAGAGATTTTAAATAATTCACTTTTTGTATAATGAGTCGATGTGATATCTGGGTTTCACTCTCTGACATGAGTGACCGAAAATATTCAGCTTTTTCATAGTATTCTACTCTTTTGAGATGTAGCTGTACATGCAAAATGAGTTTATTTTCTTTTTTTAATATACAAAAAAATCCATTGTTTCTCCCTCATGTATTCTTTTCTTTCTCAAAATGAAAAAGAAGATGTCATCCCCTTCAATATAGCAGCTGATATCAAATTTGCCATATGAATCAAAATAGTTCCTTTTTTTTTAATTCATTCATTTCTAGTTGTATTTATTTAGTATGGAGCTTTTTTCAATGAAGAGTGATGCTTGTGTTTGGTTAACAACACACAAGATGGGAAACCTAAAGATAATTGCACAATGAATTACAATTACAGAAAAGGGAAAAATGATTTCAATTAGATGATTCAGATGAATGTGTTTCATGTTGCAGGTCAGACTGGTCAAGTATTGAACAGGACTCTTCTAAGTACTACAGCTTCAACAGCGTCCAGACGGATTCTTTGCCTTTCACTGACAGCACTGTTAGTAAGCTGGAGAAGCCGGAGAGGCTGAGCTCACAGGCAGCAGGTCTGGATCACTTTGTGTACGGTGAAGAAGGAGCAGGGGATGATGAAGAAGCCAGCTTAAGCTGTGGAGACTCAAACAACTCGTACAGCATTATGAGGGACGATCAGAGCATCCTGGCCGCCATCGTTCCCAGAGAAGAGAGGAGAAGAGAAGAGTCTGCAGAAACAGTCACCTCCACTCCTCCTCCTCTCACCAAACGTGACGTCATGGTAGGAACTGAGCCGACACAGCGGACGTCAGCCTTCACCAATACTGAGGCGCCAGGATCATCTGACAAGCATGTGATCACTGAAGTCCACATGGCAGATCTGGACTATCTCACTGAGGTATGACTGAAATCAGAGTAAACATCAAACCCTCTGCAGGAACTGATCTTCAACCTTTTTACATTTCAGGAGTTCATTAAGCTGAAGTTGGCTAAAGAGGAGCTGAAGAAGCTGAAGGAGAAAATGAAGAGGTGAATCACTGCTTCAGACTCAAACTGCAGGGTTTTCTCCAGCTGTGAGGTTATTATGTGTAATGCTGTTATGTTTTTGGCAGCCCTGGTTGTAAGTGGGGGAAAGAATGTGAGTGTTTGCAGCGAGCTCAGCAGGCAGAGCTGGGCCTCCTGGCTCTGCAGTACCACATGTGCAGGCAGCACTGCTGGAGACTCTTCAGTACCTGTGCTGACAGAGAGCAGCTCACACAGGGGTGAGGACACATCACACAGGGTTTACCACATATGACCTGACAGGCACTGAATGAGGCTCTAAAGTCTGTCCCTCCTCTCTCTGCAGACCAAAGGATCCTCCTGCACACATCTCCAGTGTTGTGCAGAAGCTGGAATCTGACTTTATCCAGATGAGGGCTGAGATCCTGGCAGGTGTCCCCCTGAAGCAGCTGAAGCCTCTGTTTGTCGACTGTGGGAGGATCATGACTGGTGAGAGTTACGTACCTGCACAGGTGAGACTCAGAATCTGGAGCCAAAGATACCTGAAAGGTTTGATTTGATCTGATTTAACTTTTGTTCTGCACACGTTTAGATCATTGCTGGTGTGCTGGGGAATGTTGCACAGACACAGCAAACATCAAGTCAGGAAAAAGGATGTGTGGTCGGTCAGAGCAGAGCAAGCAGTCAGGTATGTCTCAGGACTGAGTTGAGATAGAAGTTTGAACATAAAGTAGATCCTCTATCAACTGTTTTTATAATCAGAGGAACGTTTCATCCATTTCTTAGACAAACCATCAAACACCTGCTTTTTCCAGCTTCATACCCATAAAGCTGTAGTTTTTCTTCGCTTAAGTTAGAAATGTAATGTCAGCTGAGTAATAAATGAAACTTAAGACAACACTATAAGTTCAATCAGCAAACTTTGGTTAAAGGAAAATGATAAACTCTATTGTACCTAGGGGAAAATTTGTCCTGGACAAAGCGCAGTGGTGCTCACAATCAATACATTCAAGACATTCGTCTTACCAATCATAAGAAAGCATACCGACACCAATATAAACAAAAGACCATCTTGCTGTGGCATCCCCATGACAACATGGCAATAAATACAATAAAAGACCAATGTGGCAGTAAAAAAAACAAGTCATATTGAAATGAATGCAGGAGTAAGACAACTCTCAAACAACTCTCTCCGGACTGACCAAAGGTCAAACACACCGACACGTTCAACCGAACTAGTCAGCACTCACACCGATCCATATCACGATCACAAACATGACAACCATGGAAACCATGGCAGAAACCCAGTACCCTGAGCCCCTCACCCGGGGAGACATCATGGACCTCGAGGACGTGATTGATGAACAGGTTGAGGAGGCATCAGACTTGGTGGAAGCCACCACTGAGGACGACGGCAGCCAACAACATCAGGGCAGCCAGTCCTCAACCCAGCCAGAGACCCCAGACCTACATGGGGATGGAGGTCACCTGGGAACACAAACCCACCAACCTGCCCCTCGCCAAGGGCAGGAAGGTGGGTGCCAACGACCTAAGGCTCCTGGAAGGAGAGGAGGGAGGGGCCACCAGGGTCAACACAACCACCAGGCTCCTGGAAGGAGAGGAGGGAGGGGCCACCAGGGTCAACACAACCACCAGGCTCCTGGAAGGAGAGGAGGGAGGGGCCACCAGGGTCAACACAACCACCAGGCTCCTGGAAGGAGAGGAGGGAGGGGCCGCCAGGGTCAACACAACCACCAGGCTCCTGGACAGAGAGGGGAGAGGGGGCAGCAGGAGTCTATCCACCACCACCAGGCTCCTGGACAAAGGGGGATCCAAAACCAGACCCCCTACAACCGAGGCCATCCAAGTCGTCCTCCCCAACACCAGGTGGAGGCGCGGCTTAGATGTCGCATCGAACAACCGAGCGTCCTCCTGGAGGCAGAAAAAGACAAACAGAGGAAGCTGACTTTCCAACTCGACCTCAGCACCAAAACCATCAGGGAGCTGCACGGTCAAGTTGGAGAGGAAAGGACAGCCAGAGCGGAGCTGGAGGAAGTTAACGCAGCTGCTGTGGAGAAACACCAAGAGCTGCAGCAGCTGGTGACTTCCCTCCAGCTCCAGCTCCAGGAGGAGAAGCAGAGAGCCGACCACCTCTCCAGGGAACGGGACCAGCTCAGGTGTGCAGTTTTAACCGCCCGACAGGTCACCGACCTGGAGAGGATCCAAGACCTGGAGGCAGAAGGAGACGCCCTGAAACAGCAGGTGGAGGACGTCCAGAGAGAGATCCTCAGGAGGGAGACAGTGAGTGGAGAGCAGCTGGAAACTCTCAGAGTCCAGCTGCAGGAGAAGAGCAGCAGCTGCCTGGAGCTGGCCTCCAAACTAAAACCTCAGGAGGAGGTCAGCCAGGCACTGCTGCTGGAAGTGGAGGAGCTCAGGAAGGAGAACAAACAGGAGAATGAGGAGCCCTCCCTTCACATGGAGAACGTGGAGGAGGCCATCGAGGAAGTGACTCCAACACCGTCTCAGGACTCACTGAACACCAGAACCACACCCTCAGTGCTACGAGCCGTCCTGTCCGCAAACTGTAGAGGGTTAAGAAGAGGAGGTATTACAGGTTCAATTATATCAACAAAGATTCTTTCAAAACACTTGCTAATAATACAAGTTAATGCAGCTGGTGGAAAATCCTTATTCTCTGAAGGACAAGCCACTTAAGGAGAAACAACATTTTAGCAGGCAAGCCATCAGGCCCTATTGACCTTTTATTGTACACTTTTTTTTAAAAAACAGAACCTGTAGAGGGTCAGTTGTCTAGTGATGGGCAAAGCGGTTCTTTTCACTGAATCATTAGAATCAGTTCAGTAAAGTGATTCTTTCAAAAGATTCGTTCACCAAATCGTTCAGTACTTCTCAGCTGCTCCGCCTGCCAAATTTAATCAGCTGAAACAACGCCAAACGCTCAGTTTTGCTCGGGATCGAACTGAGAATGGCAGGTGGTGAATAATCCTGAGCTCTGGGGGTTGGGTGGGGGCGACTCTCATGGTCAAGAGAGACAGAGACAAGAGACAGGAGAGGGGAGCGCAATTGCAGGTCATGAATGAACAAGTCTTTTCAAGTAAGTGATTTGGTTCAGTTAGTTCACCCAGATGATTCGTTCATTTTGAACAAATTGTTAACGAATGACACATCACTACAATTTTCACAAAGTATGAAGGATCACAGAGGAGGTTTAACTCTTACACTGACACTGATGAAGAGTTTTGTGTATCACAGCGTAAAAAGAAGTCGAGATCATTTGCTCCACCCAATTCATCTCCAAAAGTAGTTGTGATAAAACCAGAGTAGTTAAAGTATATTTTGTATTTCCTCATCAGTTCCAAATGTTCTAATCTTTGTCCTTTTTTCTCAGAGGAAGGAGAGAGATATAAAGAAGGAGAGCAGCAAAGGAAAGAGAGCTGTCACTCTGCTCCCCCAGGACAAAATCACAATCCCTAATGCTAAAAAGAAGCCAGAGGAGCGGCAGACAGGTGGGAACAAATGATTCCTCCTCCTACACTTGAACTGTTGCGTTGTAAAGGTGTCTGAATCCTAGTTTGTTGTCAGCAGCTGCGTGTAAAGAGCTGAACAGCAGCGAGGCCTGGTTTGATGCTGAAGAAGAGCTGAAGCCTGAGACGGGACGAGACGCAACAAAAGACGAGCCCAGCGGTAAGAAATCAGGGGGAAGTTTCTGAATAAAAGGAAGATTTAAACCATTCTGGATCAAAGTTTGAGTGTTGTGTGATCTCAGCCCCAGAATCGAGCAGTGAGGACGTCAAGCTCTCATTCCTGTTTGTCTCCAATCTGCCAAGTCATGTGACAGAGGTGAGTTCTTCTCTTTATGCTGCTGATTGTCCAAACACTAACATGTTGTAATGCTCAGATTTTTTTTCCTGCGCTACCACACAAGGGGGAAATCTTTGCAGTAAACCAATAGCCTAGTGAAGCTTGAGTTTGTAAGTAAATTCTGTTTCTGTACAACAACATAAATAACATCCAAATTAATGAAGCAGCGTTGGGTCTTTAATGACTTTTAAACCCGACACCTGAAAAAACCACAATGAATACACACACAACAACTAGAAATGACCACAAAATAACCCCTCAAAATGCCCCTTTAGGGCATTCCTAAACAAACTAAAATTCGCTTTCTAACAAAAAAAAACAGTCCTTAGCAACGAAAGCACATTTTAAAGAGTCTTTTAGGTTAAATCAAAGTTCACCAGTGTAGGCATGATCCCGCCACAAGAGTCGTTACACGCTCATCAGTCTTTTTAAGTCCAGTAATCCACAGAGAAGTAAAAAGGAAAGCAGTTCAAAAAAGAATGATCGATCCACCAAAAATCTCTGGTATACCAGGCACAAAAATACAAAACTGAAACGATCTCTGCAGGAGAAAGTTAATGTCAGATAACAGCGCTCTTTGTTCTCTCAGAAGGAGCTTGACTGTCCAGTATCCAAAACCCAGTGTATCTTCTTGGTTAAACAGTGACTCTTGTTCATTTTAGATACAGTTGTGCCTAAAAGTTTACACCCTCTGGTGCAGTATCTTCTGATTTTTGGGCCTTTTCTCAGAAAATATGAATGGTAACACAAAAACCTTTCTGTCACTCATGGTTAGAGGTTGGGTGAAGACATTTATTAACAAACAACCGTGTTTACTCTTTTTAAATCATAATGACAACACAAACTTCAAAAATGACCCTGTTCATTTTTTTATACACACACACTGTTTACAAGCAAATAGATCACAGATGGTTACCTTTAGCAGACATTCAAACACATTTGTGTTAACTTTTGCTCATTTATCAGGACAAAACCACCAGAGTTGTGTAAACTTCTTAACAGGGTCATTTTTGAAGTTTCTGTTGTCAGTATGATTTAAAAAGAGTAAACTTTTTTTTTTTTTTTTTCAATAAATGTCTTCACCCAACCACTAACCATGAGTGATAGAAAGGATTTTGTGTTATCATTCATATTTTCTGAAAAAGGGCAAAAAATCAGAAATTCTGCTGGGGCTGTAAACTTTTGGGCACAACTGTACTTTTAATCACTTTTAAATCCCATAGATAGTCTGCGGCTTTGGTCCCCCAACTTTCCACATGGACAATATTCTTCCTGGGTGACACGTATTAATGTTTTTTTCAACAGCAGTCAGTCTTTTGGTTTAGTTGTAGAGTTGGTTTATGGCCAGCAGAGGGCAGTGCTGGCTTTAATCAAACTGTCTTACAGAGCGATGTGATGAGGTGGTTTGAAAACTACAACCCATCTGAAGTCAGCATCTTTGAGAAGGACATGAGGTGAGCCACTGCTCCACTTTTGTTCTTTATATGATCTGTATCTAACAAATCAGACTCCCCATGCAGTGAACCCAGATCTTCAAGTTACAACATGCTTCAGAAATGAACAGATTCAAGTGCAACGACTGAAGCTCTCTTGCTCTCTTTGCCACCCAGAGTTGCCATAGTGACAATAAGAGGATCCCAGTCAGCTGAAGCTGCTTTGAGAGAGCTGAACGGCTGCAACATGCAGGGCCACACTGTACATGTGCAGGTCCTCGGGCCCTCAGGTGGGGGCCAGAACCAGGACTCAGACTCAACCAGTTCACCTGAGGCTGCACAGACCAATGTGAAACCCAGTGAACCTGAACCTGAAAAAAAGGTATGAAAAGGTCCATCACAAGTAGAGAAATGGGCTGGAACAGAGGGAAAAGATCGACTGTGTTTGTCGTTTTTAAGACCAAGTTTAAGGGAAGATGTACCTGAATTCAAGTCTCCTGAATTTCAGGCTGCTTTTCTGTCTTTTGCTTGTGAAATCTTTCCTTGTTTGGATTGGCCTGTCAGCACAAACAGTCACCTGGAGAATGAGTATTAATAAGATTTTATTGACATCAATGCAAGTATGGATTCTTCTTATTGATTCGACTTTTTGTCGATTCTCTTATCAATTCCTGACATTTGCTTTACAGGTTTTCTTTGTCAACGACATTTTATTATGTTTATAAGTACATAAATTTGAAATTGGTCACAGGATCTGGATATCTCTGAAAGTAAGTTAATATAAACAAGTAAAAATCGCGTCACATGATGATGTATTGTTTTGTTCTACATTGACTGAAATAGGCCACCTTGTGCATTTCTTTTATCTCCCTGTTTGGAAAACAGAAAAACAACAACAAAACAACATTTACCAGTCAGTATTTTGACAATTAGAGTTTTTAGTGTTGTTCTCAGAGAGTAGTTGTGAAATTTTTACATGATGAAAGTTGAAATTTTGTTTTAAACTGAAGCTATATCTATGTATGTTAACCACTAGCATATCAATACAGTTTCTCATATATGCTAGCATCAAGCTAGCGCTATGTTATTGATGGGATTTTTGTTACATTAGATGTATGACATGTTGAATGTATTGAATATGAATCTCTTGTGAGAAAGAGCTCTTCAATCGAACTGCAAGCAGAAAATCCTGGATCAGTTTTCTTCGGAAAGTGCCATTTCTCTGCTAAGCTAAGCTAAGCTAACTGAGACAGAATAGTCTCAATAGTAAGGTCTGGCTGCTCTGGCAAAATGTGAAGCACCAGTAAGAGAATCTTTAAGAATAAAGGCTAATGAATATCAATGGATTGAACCTTTTCTTGTTGATTCTTAAAAGGGGAACTGGTTCTCGATTCCCTTCCCCGGTCGTCTTTCTAATGTTGAGAACAAAACCAATACCAATCTATTTAAGGACCCGTTTCTGCTTCTCTCTCTCCAGCTCGTACTTCAGCCGCCGCCCGGCTCCAGTGTCAGAAACGGGAAAGTGGTCTGCTCCTCCCTCGCTGCAGGGGAGACCTGCGTGCCCCAGCATTACTGCAGCATGGGCGGCTTCGACCGCCTGCTGTCAGAGCTGAGGCAGAGACACCCAGAGGTCAGCAGGCAAAGGATTGTGGATGCTCTGGTCTCTCTGAGGGCGAAGCATCACGGCGTCCTCAGCGGTCTGCCGCTCCGGACCATCAGAGACATGACGTCAGAGCTCCTGACCTCACAGCACAGTGACGTGGAAGCACTTCTTTAAATGTTTATGTGAATCTGTTTGGAGCCATCTGCTGGCATCACTACTTCAAGTTTTTCAGTATGTTTGAAAGAAGAGGAAGGGTCACTCGAGGAAAAGATGCTCAACGTAATGACAGAGTTAGATCCACCTTATTTTCTGTTGTTTCAGACAGTGTAAGATCACCAAAAAGTTTCTGTAGAAAGTTAGAGGGCCTCGTTTGGCAGTTCAATTTGTTTAAACAGAAAAAAAAAACTCGTTTTGTACAGTTGTTTATTCAGCATGTTTTGTTTCCATGTTTGTTCTCTGACAATAAAAGAGAGCCAGTAAAACTTTCAATGCCTGCTTTGTTGTTCTGTCTGTTCTCTTCTTTCAGCTCTTCTCATTTGTATCCAAAGTGTTTCCTCATCTCAGTGTCAGGTGTTACCTGCAAATCCATCCCAGCCTCACTTGCTGGAGGATCTTTGCTTCTAGATTCATCTCAAAGAAAAAGGAGAGGTGAAACAGGATTCACACCTGTAATCCTTCATTCAGGCACTGACCTGGAACCAGCTCTAGCACCAGTCTCGTGGAAAAGAGGTAAATGTTAATAGGATGAACTCGGGGTGTGAGTTCATGCTGAAGTTAGCAGGCAGGTGTGGAGGAAGTGCTGAATCAGCTGTCCTTGATGTCATCACAGGGTCTATTTTTATTTTTTAGCGTAGAAAACTAACATGGCCATTTCCCTGGCTGGATTAATCATGGATTAGCCCATACCCATACAATTTTCTGAAGTGCAGAACCTTGTACTGTTACCTTTAAATCAGCCCTCTTTGGGGTACGTTTACCTAACAAGTTTGCTGTGAGCCGCAAGAGCTGAGAAAATGTATGAATCCATCTGATTGCAGGTGCACTGAGCTGCACCGTCTTATTTGGGAAACAGTTCATGTTTGATATCGTATAAATTACCACAGATAGACCAGAGGGGGCAGCACTGCGCCGTTGAAGCCTGATGAAACCAAAGCAGAAACAGCAGAAGAAGCAGCTCCCTTTGAAATGACAGTCTGGTTGTGAGGAAACAACTATAAACAGGCTTATTTTCTTTGACCAACTCGACTGTTAAAGTGAACAACTCTCCTCTCAGCATGTTGAAGGCAGTTATTTTAATCGGAGGTCCCCAGAAAGGTGAGAATTGACATTTTTCAGCTCTTTTCAATCGACTCAGTGTAGTGTTGTCAAACGAAGCCAGTTTGCTAACAGGAGCAAATGCTTTTAAATGACGTTCATCTGGTTGTATCATTGACGTGGCAGACGTCAAACCTGCAGGACAAACCACAGCAGGAATTAAAGAGTGGAGCGTAGATCATGGACGATTTACACACTGTGAAGAAGTAAACCTAGAGAATTAAGAAACCCCTTAAAAAAAAAAACATGCATCACCAGCTACTTCATGTTTACATAATGACTAGTGTGTTTACTATTTAAGTGTTTCCTAGATATGTTTGTAAATGAATAATAATAATAATGTATATATGTATCTTAAATCAAGTATTAACGTCTAATTAATCCATGTAGGAAACTGGAAGCTCCTCTTTATCTTCGCATTTAACCCTGTGGTGCATAGTGGTCACTACAGTGGACACATATTTATAAGTTATTTACTGCTAAATTCAATGGTTCATGTGGTGGAAATTCATATTAGCCTGTGATATTTTTATTCTTCTTAGGGCCTGAAAAAATGTTTTAAATTTTTTTTACATATATATATATATATATATATATATATATATATATATATATATAACATTTTTTGTAAACTTACTTCAACGTACTTTAAATACATGTATAAACATTATATTCTATTTCCACCGTTTCTGTTTGGCCAAATGCTGCCAACTTTTAGACACTGTTCCTTTAAATGCTTGAATGAAATCACTGTTATAACCATTATGAAAGAGCACCATCTCACATTTAACAAACTGTTGAAATTTTCTAAATTGTGTAAACCATTTAGGAATAACGGTCATTCAAAGTGTGCTTGTGCAATAGTGCTGGTGCCAACACATCCAATGTTAAAGGGTTAAGTATCAAATTGTTTACTTTCATTGTGCAGGTACAAGGTTCAGACCACTGTCCTTTGAGGTTCCTAAACCCCTGTTTCCAGTGGCTGGTGTGCCCATGCTGCAACATCATATAGAAGCATGTGTCAAGGTGAGATTGAAGATAATACTTAGTGTACGAAGTAGGTACAATGTGTAACCTCTCAAGACCAAAGCCTTTTTCTGATGTGCATTTATTATTTCTCCTTACTATTTACAATCAGTAAGACCTAGTAAGAATAAAAACCAAACTTGGTATTCCTACAGACAGTCATGTTTTTAGTGTTACCAGTTAGCTACGAGGTTTTAGTGAGAAGTGTCATTGTTCATACACTTTTTTTCCTCACTGAAATGGGTTTAAAATTGTGATATCACCTAAAAATGACAGTTCTTAATGTGGCTGATAAACTAAGGTTTAAAAAAAAAAAAAGGAGTTTCATGGGGCTAAGAGGCAGAAATGTAATGTCCACAAATGTGAACGCCAGGTCTTAAGAGGTTAAGGTCTGTTTCATGACACCCCCCCCCCCCCCCCCCCCCCCACACACACACACACACACATTACCTGTGCTGTTTGCAATATTTGACGTTTAATGTTCATAATGTGTTAGTTTATAATGACTGTCTTCTTTTCCAAGGTACCAAATATGAAGGAGATTTTGCTCATCGGCTTCTATCAGCCAAACGAAGAGCTGACAAGATTCCTGATGAATGCACAGCAGGAATTCAAAATATCTATCAGGTAAAAGGAAAAAAAGTTCAACCCAGAACCAGAAAAACAACATTGTTCTCGTCTTCATTGTTAAACTAGCAGAGACAATGCATTCTCTTTTTTATGGTCAGTTCAGCTCAGTTCAGTTCAGTTTAGTTTAGTTTGTCACTTGAAACGAACACTCAGTTACACTCAGTGAAGTGAAAAGTTTTTAAGCAAACAAACGCTGAGTTAATACTATTAACTCATTAATTATTATTAATTATTAATACATTAACCCCGAATAGCCAACAAAAGAAAAAAAATAAAGAACAAATATCAAAAACCTAAAGCCTTTGCTTATTTCTTAGACCCTTCCCAAATTCGTCCTCTACTTAGCGTCCTTTAGATTCAGATAAAACAAGATAAGCATAAATAACTACTTATTCATCATACATAGACTCATCTATCCAGAACTCAGACGCATGTTCACACCACAGTTCTGTACTTTGCAATCACCTTTTGTTAGGATAACTTTTTAAACCTACCATGTATTTGACATTTTTTTATATCTGTATCTAAACTATTTCGCAGGCTTACTCCATTCATTGATGATTATGTAGGAATGATAGGAGAATGGGATTAAAATAAACTACTGTCAAGTATCATAAATACATGTTTACTTCTGAATTTCTTTCTTTACAGAAAGAATAAGAGAAAAAATCCCAAACTTGTTTAAGGAATGACATAGGTTATCACAGCCTTTATCTATTCATGTGTTGTTTTGATTGTTTTAGGTCAATGTTGATGCACATTTATGTATATGTATTATTCTCTGTGGTGCTGTTCCACTTTTCAGTGACTGGAGGTGAGCTGTTGTATTTTTTTTTTTGTTCACATAGGTATTTGCAGGAGTTTGCAGCCCTGGGTACTGGTGGGGGCATCTATCACTTCAGAGATCAGATTGTTTCTGGCAGTCCAGAGGCTTTTTTTGTTCTGAACGCTGATGTTTGCTCAGCGTTTCCTCTCCAAGAGATGCTCATCTTCCAGAAGGAACATGGCGAACCAAACAGTTTTGTTATTCTTGGGACAACTGTAAGATATCATTGCTGACAAGATCTAAAAAAAAATTCTTTGCTTGTTTCTTGCTTTTACCAGGAAGCTTACTGTACATCTTTAAACTCTAATAGTAGCACATTTTGATTATTTGTTTGCAAAACTATATGTATCCTTAATGTTATTGCATCCTACTCTTTTCAGTCAAACAGAAGACAGTCTATGAATTATGGCTGTATTGTTGAAAATGAAGAAACAAATGAGGTAACAAACAATTATCATATGTATTTTATTCCTGAATTTGTATTTTAACACACTTCCATGTTTCTGATCCACTATCTGTTTTTTTGCTCAGGTCTTGCACTATGTTGAAAAGCCGAGCACCTTCGTCAGTGACATCATAAACTGTGGTATATATCTTTTCAACCCAGACATCTTCCAGCACATCGGCACCATCTTTCAAAGGAATCAACAAGACATGTTACTGTGAGTTAAAGTCATTCTCCATGGGGATCTGTTTGTAACTGCATGTTTCAGCCATCTTTTCCATTATTTCTCTCTCTTCATTTGTCTGTTTTCCCTTTTCCTTTCTGCCATTATTTATTCATTCCACAACCATCAGGTATCCTTATGATGGGTAAGTGGATAAGGCTGCATGGTGTAGTTTTAGAGCACAAAGTAAACGGTGTGAGCTGTGCAGAGATCACCTGTGTGAGGCTTGAGATTGCATAGGTTGCTTTGTGATTGTTGCTTGCATCCCTTTCTCTGGATTTATATCATTTTGTAAATGGCTTGGTTACAGTTATTAACCAAATGCATTTTTTATGATGTTTAATGAGCTCATTTTGGCAAGTGAGGGGCTGATCAGATATTTCAGCCTCAGGAAGTATTCTTGACCTGAAAACACAGGGTTTTTGTCTCCCTTTGCTTTGTTTAGATGGCTCTGCTTCACAGTAGAGTGTAGCTTAACCTTTGCACTGGTCATATAGCGAAGCAGACCAGCTCTCTGGATGAAACACCTGCTATTCACAAGTACCTTATACCGGTGTTTCTCAACCTTGGGGTCGTGACCTGACATGGGGTTGCCTGGAATCCAAATGGGGTCCCCTGAAATGTCTAGTAAATGATAAAAAATGACTGCTAGAAATATTTTCTTCAGCCATTATTTTTCTTTTTTAACTTGAAATGCAGCACACTAAACAACTGTATTCCATGTTTAACTTTTTTGTTGGCATTTAATTATCAAGTATTTCAGTGTCTTTAGTATTAAGTGTTTTAGTGATTGAAATATTCAATTGTAAGATATTTTAATAGTTTTAGTATTCTATTATTAAGTATTCCAGTATTTGGTGTTTTTGCAGATCCATGCAATTTGTTTTCTTTTTTTTTGCTGGATTCAGTATTTTAGCATTTTTAGTGTCTTATTATCAAGGTGTTGTTGTTTTTTTAATATTATTATTTTTTTTTTTTTTTAATTTCATTAAGTATTTTAGTTTCTTTTAGTATTTAGTACCCAAGCAGTTTGTTTTAGCTATTTTTATTTCCTTGGATTCAGTATTTTTTATTTGCCTTTAATTGTCCCTTGGGGATAAATATCCTGGTTAGGGAAACAACAGTTGTCACTTTGTGCTCCTGGCCACTCTGTATTTGCAACACAGTATATAAAAAAAAAACAAGAAAAAAAAGAAAGTCAGTGTCCCCTTTACTTCTGTGATGTTAAAATGGGGTCACAGCCCAAAAAGGTTGAGAACCACTGCCTTACACAACCTCACTTAAAGGTAGGGTCTGCAGGAATTTTTGTAACTGTTTTTTTTAACACAAAATCCAAACTGAGCCTCTTTGGCTCATTGCTAGTGGCATCACACACCCCAACATGAGGGAATCTCAGCTGGGAGAGGGAGTAGATAACATTATAGTATATGTTGAGAAACATCAATTGTTCAGTACCACTCAAATTGATGAATTGAGGGAAAGAAATTATTCTTAATCTAACATTGAATTCATTTAAATAATAAAAATGTGTTTTCCGAAATGTGGAATTGGTGTACATTTGGTTTTAAAGGTAAAAGCAAAGTTAAGTTGTTTTAAGTTCAAAAGTACTTGTACATGCTACACCCTCAGATATTTGTTTCAACCAGAAGTTAATCTTATTTGTGGTGCTACATCACATATAAATGCATCAAAATCCATCAGTTCTGAGTGTGCCGTGTGGAGTGGTCAAAAACGGCATGCTGCTTTTTGCAAGTCAGTTCAACTTAAGTGCAAGAAAAATAAACCATTTTCATCATGTCTGTTTTATTTACCTTTGTGCTTCCCCTGTGTTTTCTTTAGAGTTTGACTTTTTCATAAGGCTTTTTATTTTTGTTTTTTTGTTTTTCTGCTTGCTGCGTTATACACACTTTATCAACCCAACACTGAAACTATCAATGTTTTTATTAGTGACACAAATCCACTTGCTGCTATGATGTAATATCATATTGGTTGAAGTAGTGTAGTGTACCACGATTTGTTAACACAGTTGATCAGGGTAGGAAAAAACAACTTTGTTTGACTTCAATACGACACTGTAACAGTTTAATCCTGTTGCCTTAAAGCCACAACTTCTGTCTAATTGAGATTTTCAAAATCCATTTTCATTTCTGACCTTGACTTTGTCTTTGATATTTTTCCAATTATCATGTACATTAACTACACAACCCTCATTGTTTCTTTTTTGTAAAACGTTTGCTTATTTTCAGTTTCACCCATTGGAATGAATTGATTTCCACCTCATCTTGTCTGTTATTTCAAATCTTAATGTATTTTCCTACCTTAGTTTATATCCCAGTGATGCAAACTGCTCTCCCCTTGCAGAGAGGAGCCAACCAATGGATGGCATCGAGGTGAAGCCATCAGGCTGGAGCAGGACATTTTTACCGCCCTGGCAGGACAGGGCAAGCTCTTTGTATACAAAACCCTCAGCTTCTGGAGCCAGATCAAGTCTGCAGGGTGAGTGTCACAACTGCTGTCAGCTGGGGGCAACGTTTCCTTTTGAACATTACTGTAAGTGTTAGAAAAAAGACATTCATTTTGGCTTCATTAGGGCTACACTCCTGATCAAAATCTTATGACCAATTGAAACTTTGCACAAATTTACATTTTTCACTGTTGGATCTTATGAAGGTTTCAAATAGACTTAGAGCAAAAATACAACTTCAGCCGACTGTAGTGATATGACAATCCTCAGGGTGGTAGAATATATTTTTAAATATATTTTCAAGAGGTTTGGCTTTATAGGGTTAAATCTCTTTCAAAATATGTCCTTATTATGTCTTAAACATGTTTTTCTCTCTCCCTCTCTCTCTGGTTACTCCAGCTCTGCCATTTATGCCAGTCGATTGTACCTCAACCAGTACCACACATCTCATCCTGAGAGACTGGCCTCAAATAAGGAGGGGGGACCCAAAATAAGTGGTAAACTCTTAATCATTCTGCTCCAGTGTTATTCTTATCTCTCATATCATCATTTGAGACATCAGTTCATTCTCAGTTCATCCTGCTTTTCCTAGGAAATGTGTATATTCATCCCACTGCCCAGATTGATCCCTCTGCTATGGTAAGTCCCTTTATTCACACACAGCTGTGTTAATGTAGATGATATGGAGACAAAACTGAGGGAAGGTAAAGTGCAGATTCACATTTGTCTCTTTTATGTTTAAAGCTGGGTCCAAATGTCTCCATTGGCACTGGAGTCACTATTGGTGAAGGAGTCAGAGTTCGAGAATCCATCATACTTCATGGTGCAACTCTACAGGTGAGACAACCCTATCAAACAACTTTCTATCCCAGAAGTTACAAAGAAATGAAAAAAATTAAACAGGAATACTGTTATTCATTGTTGTTTTAGGTTTAAGACAAGTCTTTGCATTGTGACAGGTTTATAGATGAAAAATGTGTATTTGCTATTCTTGAGTAGTACTTTTCTAGCCATGTGAGCTCTGATATCACCCCAAACCTCTTAATGTAGAATTACCCGTCTCCTACCAGTTAAACACAGGTGTCACCCTGTGGTTTCACCCTGTGGTTGACTGGTGGAGTTTAAAAAATACTCGACTGCCTACACTTCATCAGTAGCTGCTTCTCCATTGTCAATCAATCTGCATCACACTGCACACAAAAATTGTTGTGACAAGAATAGACCTAGACTAAACTCCTTTTCTGTATTATTTACAAAGCATTTGGCAAGATACAGTGGCTCTGGAATGTTTTGAAAAGGCAGAAAACTGGAGAGGGATCAGACTTTCGTTGAAAAGTCTCAACTGTGTGGGAATTGGAAATAGAGGAAGAGGCAGAAAGAGAGAGAAAGGATGAAATAAAGGAGTTATAAAGAGGTTTACAGGAAATTTAGTTTACTTTGAAAAAACTTGGTGAATGTGCTTTGTTTAGTTTTTCATATTGTTTTAATGTAAACATTGTACAGAAAGCTGCTATTAGAATATTAATTTTCCTCAGAGATGAATCAAGAACCCGTCTACTTACATACCCACTTGTCTGTCTCTGTACATGTCGATCTCCTTCTTTGCTTCACAGTCATGTGTCTAATGTCTGCCTTGACATGAAATTGCTGGAAAAAGAGTTTTCTGTCATGTTTTCTCTGTAGGATCACTGCTGTGTTTTGAACAGCATCGTTGGGTGGGACAGCACCATAGGCAAGTGGGCGAGAGTGGAGGGGACCCCCAGTGATCCAAACCCCAATGACCCTTATGCAAAGATCGACAGTGAGACCCTCTTCAGGGAGGGGAAACTCACACCTTCAATTACTATCCTGGGTAACTATGATCATAGTTTGTGGAGTCATGCAGATACAGATGTTTGGTTTGGTCTGTTCTATTCTCCAGATGTGGCTCTTGTTAATTCTTGTGTGGTCATTCTAAGCAATATCAAAATCTGCATTTTCACTCCAGCACAGAACACATCTGTACATGCAGTTGTCTCATCTTCAAAAATAAGTGTACAGTATTATTCAACTAGAGGGGAGGTAGGGCTGAACAATTTTAGAAAAAGATCTTATTGCGATTTTTCTGGCAGATATTGCAATTTCAATTTGATTCACGATTTTCTTTAGATAATGCTTTAGGTAAGTTTTCACAATGTACAGTAACATCTACAAACTTTACAGAAAATTACATCAAACCATTGAAACATCTAAAGCTACTGCTCTAATGCAAAGATGAAAATGAAAACTAAAGATAAGAATTGTTACAAACTTTTAAAGAAAAGGTCAATATTTTGATATGAAAGGTAAAACTTTTTAGAAATAGCGACAAAATTCTGAGACAAAAAGTCAAGATTTTGAGATGAAGCTTCTCAAGTTTAAGAAATCAGTTCAAGATTATGTGAAAAAAGTCCAAACTTTCTCATTTAAGGTCAAATTTTAAGATGACAAAAGTATAAGATAAAAAGTCTACATTTTTAAATAAAGGCAGTTTTTGAAATAAAAAGCTGAAATGATATTTCACATGCTGACATTTCCTTTCAGCAAATGCTGGATGTTGAAATGCTGAGCATCACATTTCAACACTCTACCTTTTCTTTGCAGGAGAAGCTCAGTGTTGAAATTCTGAGCCCCAGTTCAACATTAAGCACTTTATTCCAGCAAATGCTTAATGTTGAAATGCTAAGCCACAACCGTTACCTTACTATCTCCATTGCCCCTTTGGAGCAGCACTTTACTGAGTGACACCCATGAGTCCTTTTTATTAAATCTGGGTCTTCAAGGGACCATCTCCTCCACTATGACATCATCAAGTCAAATCAAAACTTTATTTATAATGCACTTTTTCACACAATAAATGTAGCACAAAGAATCACACAGTCCACAGTCACACACAGTCTCACAAAAACCCACACACATACACACCCCTATGCAGATATATGCACACACATACCAATGTAAATGTACATGGATGCTCAGCATTCCAACATAACATGGGCCTTTCTGCAGGCCACATCAGTCATTTGTCCCCATTTATACCAGAGCTAAATGCTGATTTTTGCATTTCACAGAGATGGTCTGTTATAGCAGCACTTATCAGGATCTCTTTATTTCATCTACTTGATTTAATTCCTTTGATTTTGTATTACTCAGCCTCAGTTGAAATGCTTTCTTTTGACTGCCAATGTTTTCTTTTTACATTACCACATAAAATAAGTGTGTGTGCAGATGTCAGCTCCTGCATGTCTGAAGTATAATGTTTCACCTTTGTTGTCCTACAAAGACTGAACACAGCTTTTGTTTTCTCCTCAGGTTGTAACGTGACCATCCCTTCAGAGGTGATCATACTCAACTCGATTGTCCTCCCACACAAAGACCTGAACCGCAGCTTCAAAAATCAAATCATTCTGTAACAGATCTCCTCTGCATTGCTGCTCGCATCAGTGATGGATGTGTTCTTCCTCTGCCTCTGTAAAAGTGTACAAAATATGTCCGTGCTAATGTCAAGTGAACAGATATACGTTGGGAAACTGTAGCAAAATGTTCAAATGAAGTCTCTTAACAGCATAGATTGTTCACTTTTGGCTCAATGAAAATATTCTGACACGAATGAAAGAATTCTTAGAATCTTTGTGGAATATTTTTAAGTGAGGTTGACAAGGATGAAGCTCCTGTTTAAGCCTGAATTAGATGCACTTGTTAATGTAAAGTTGATTTGACGAAAGCTGTAGGACATTTTTTTTAATATGCATTGAAATCATTATAAACAGCTGAAATCCAACTTTCAACCCACATTTTGGTCTTATGCTGGGGTTTAACACAATATGAGACTTACTTTGAATGTTTGGCATCATATGTATGACCTGATGATCATGAGTGTAGGATGAACCCGCTAAAGGGGTCCAGATTTTAGGTGGGGCTATGGAGCGAGATTTGCAACACATGAAGAGAAAAAAAGTTCAAGTTTTGTTTGGTTTTGGGTTGGGAATGTTATGTCTGCCTAATAAGTAAACTACTTTGTAAGAAAAAAAGAGAAAGAAATTATTAAAAAACGGCTTGTATCTTGGGCTCTTACGTCACTGGGTGCTGAGACAAAACTAAGAGCTAACGTTCAGTTTGTACACACTTTTGCAAATACTTGAGGCGACATGGTTAAAGTGTGATGAAGTTTTTTTTTAAAGGATGTAAAACAATTTTTAACCTAGAAATCAGGAAAAAGTACACTTAACTGATAATAAAACACATGTTTTTAACAAGCTGCTGTTCTCTAAGTTCTGTTTGAGCCCATTGTATTGTTCTGATCCATATATAGTTCTAATACAGAGTCAGGACACAAACACCACTGATCCTTACAGATCCTTTTTAATTAGCCCAAAGTCAAACATTGGAAGAGGGACAATGAAACTGATCATCTTCTGCCAAAATTTGCCAATGCAAAATGTTACTATTTCTTCCAGTAAAAGCTCAAGTTTTTGAAAAATGCAGTTTTTAGTCACACTCGTGTCCAGTGGAAAGATGAAGTGGGCAAAAAAAGCATGTTGAGTGAACAGTTTGAAATAAAGAGCTTCTTAAACTGACTGTTGTTGTCACAGGTTGTTATTCTGCAATCCTGAAGATTTATTTTACAATATTACAGGCTGTGGTCTAAGTGAAATCACAAACTGTTCCATCTCAATGATGTGATAATAATGATCACATAATAATTTATGTATGAATGAAGGTATTTAGGCCTAAATAATGAGATAATTTGATACTCAACTTTAGGTCAAAAAGTTGACGGACTGACCATACTTTAAAATTTGTGAAACCAGTTAATGTTCAAATAAATAAAAAAAATAACCATAAAAACAAAACTGCTGGCACTGCCATACAGATGATTGAGCTGTTAATTGAACAAAACATTATTTTGCATATCATACGTACATAAGCATGGCTTAGAATGTTGTTAGGGGCAGGATTTAATGCTTGGCAATTTTTTAAAGACTGGATTTTATTGAAAAAAGTGAATATAAAATGTTCAAACTGAAAACTGTTGTCTTATTTCTGTCACGTTTACTCAGAACTTTCCTCAGATGCTTCATATGTTAATTTATGGTTTAGTCGATGAGACTCCCACATTCTCTGTTTTTCCAGATTTTGATTTTTTCCTGCCCAATTTATGTGGTGGCATATGTGGCACACTGGGTGTTTTAGAAACCAAGACAATGCCTGTGATTATTGGTTATCAGTTATATCATTACACTAATGCCCCCATTATTAATTTTAGATGATTTGTGTGACTCAAGGATTCACCTGCTCAGGCTGTGAGCACCTGCAGGACAACACTCATTATGGACAGTAGGTGTCAATAGCAGCATTGCTATGTCAACAACTGTCGCTGTTGTCCTTGGGTTTTTTTTTGTTGTTTTTTTCTGTCAGGGTTAAGGAACCAAGTAAAATTCAGGAGGAGGAGGACTCAAATGCAAATTCACAAAAACAAAGTCTTTATTTCAACCAAACTCATAAATCACTGCAAAGAAAACCAGAAAACCCAAACCTTTAAAAAGCCAAAGAAGTCCAAGAAACCAAACCCAAGGAAGACGCAGGAGACAACATACCTCACTAAACAGGTGCTGACATAACAGAGGTGACATAACAATGAACCAATGAAGACTGAACAGAGTACAGGGATCAAATACACAAGAAGTAATCAAACCCAGGTGTGGTACAAGACACAGGTGAAACACATGAGGGCCAATCACAGAGGAGGGAAACCCAAGACCAGGAAGTGAAACACTGGGAGCAAACTGAAACACAAGGGAAACCCAAGAATAACTATTAAACCAGAACACAAAGCACAAGGTTACAAACACAAGAAACAGGATACAAAACTCAAGAACCCTAAACTAAGCTCCAGAAAAACAAACAAAAAAAAACAGGAATAATCACAGTCCTTGCTTATCATGTCCATCACTAACACCCACATTTGGAAAACCTGCGTAAAAAGTGTGGGTAACATTTTAGATTAGGGAACACATATTCATTAACTTGTAGTCAATGAGTAATAATTAGGAGTTAATGTATGGAAAAGTCTGAATTCATGATGCAATAGAGGTAGAACAAGGGGTTAGTGCCTGCTTAATAAATACTAATCAGGGGCTTGTAAGCTACTTATATGCATGTTAGTAAGCACCTAGTTAATGATGAATATGTGTTCCCTAATCTAAAGTGTTACCAAAGTGTGATACACCAAACTGTGATCACCAGTAGCACAGTTTTTAAAACATTAAAACTGAACCTGGGAGAAAGGGGATCCCTTGGCTGAAGAAGGGCCCTCTTAGAACATTTCAGATATTTAAATATTTAAATTTGTTGTTCAATTTTTTTTAGTGTGTGTGTGTGTTTTTACATTGAAAACCCTTTTTTTTTGTAATAAATATCATCCAGCTGATCAAGAAGGTTTTGCAACTACTGTTTGTGTTGATTCAAGTTTTATAAAAGTATAAATTTGGGGGCAAGTTCCTCAACGTGGACTCCTTGGAAATTCTTCACTCGTCATAGAATAAGTAGGTGTGCCTGTGTGCCTTTGTCTCCAGTAGATGGCACTGTTGATCTTCATAATCCCTACGATCCTGCCATCACAACCTTCTAGTTTCACTGTTTGACTAAAGCTGTTGTGTTTCGTTGACTTTCTATTGGCTTGTATTCAAATCAAAACAACACCAGGTAGAGGAGGCTTAATTATTCTCAACTACCTGTAGCATTACCTTTAAAATACAAAAGGTCGGAAACATCACATTTCTATCTAATGTAACAAAACCTTTTTGATAAGGTTAGTTTTCCCAATGAATCCATGCAGTGGGTGTCTCCACAAAAAATATACATCGCTTAACAAATTTACCAGACCTCCACCAAATATAAGGTGTTTGTCACTGCTGGTCCAAATAAACATTATATTGCTGATTAGCAAAATGTGTTTTGTTCTGTTTCTGTAATGATTAATCCACCACTATGGGCAGACTCTTTCATCAAAATGATACTTTTTGTTATCTGTGTTTTATTTATTCATTTATTTATGTATTTAAATGTACTGTTTTTATCTCTTGAGACCAGAGCTTTTGTCTTGAGTGCACTCCTTATTTTTCCTTGCTGTTTGGGATAAGTAAGCCTGAATATGCATAATAACTACTCTTGGTCTTTGTACTTGGTTTTTTAGTGTTATTAGTTAGCTATTGGCTTTTAGTTTTAAGTGTTATTGTTCATAACTACACTGATTTTTTCCAATAAAAAGGATGTGAAGTTGTGAAGTCACCAACAGATGAGTGGGAAGTGTCTCTCAATAAGGCTAACAGATGAAAGTTTAAAAAAATTAAGTACTATGGGTCGTAGAGGCAGAAATAAAATGTCAACATATGTGAATTCTGGGTCTTGAGAATTACTTTGTGATTGACAAACCTCAGTTATTTACTTGCATTTTTGTACAGATGTTCTAGTGGTTGTATGTTATTCTGGCTCACTTTATCACTCCTCAGTTAATTCCAGTATGCTGGCTCAAATTTGGGTATAATAACTTGAATTTAGTTTGAAATTCCTCGATCGTGTTCCAAATGGTGACATGCCAGGTATTTAATTTGAAAGAAAGCGCCAGAATTAAAAAACGTAATGGTGCTGGGTGTTTTTCTTGTTTTTTTATGACAGGTGAAGTAGTTTCAGATGCAACAGAATTATCCTTTTTTTTTTTTTTTTTACTCAAATCAAAGTTATTTTTCATACTCAATATTGTTCATCTTAATTTTTTTCCTCTTGGTGCAGCTTCCTTTTTACCTTTTCACTGTCTTCCACAGTAAAGTAGTTTCATCCCGTTAAAAACACATGTGTATGGAGTACTTGCCTGTGATAACTTTTACTGCTGCTGTGATCTAGATTAATGCTTTACAACCTTCCAGAAAGACCCTATGGTTCAACTGTAATAACTAAGGGTGTGACAGTAGCAGGGTATTTAAGATTGCCAAGGAAAAACATGGTTCACTAATAAAAGCTCTTGTATTTACAGCGTACCACAGGGAAATCTAAAGGAATACACAGTTGGTGACATTGTTCCCCAACTTCTTGGTGTGTAACATATTTTTCTAATGCACATTATCAGTAAACAGGTCTTCCATGACCAAACAACTGCCACACACACATTCATGCACTCACCATCACATGGATAAACACTCACAAATATAAGACGTTCTATTCTCCAGTTTGTTGTCTTCCTTTGCTCAGATGCATCCCAGCACACAACAGTGTGTGTGATTACAAACTGACAAAACATGCCTCACACTGTTTCTGTCGACAGCATGTGTGTGTGTGTGTGTGTGTGTGTGTTGGCAGACCACTGCACTGTAGCACCCAGTTGTGCATCAAGGTGACCTGTAGGTCTTGGGTTGTGTGTGTGTGTGTGTGTGTGTGTGTGTGTGTGTGTGTGTGTGTGTGTGTGTGTGTGTGTGTGTGTGTACTGTACTCTCAATGCTGTGCTGTAATAAAGGCAGTGTATTATAAGTGAAGAAGGTGAATGCATGGTCCCCCAGCATCCTCTGGGAACCATTACTGGCATCGCTGATGCAGGAAATAGATTCAATTTAGGAACAAATAACCCTGAATAATTAATTTAATGAGTTTAACACCAAAAGCAAGCACAGCGAATGCAAAAAGGAGCATGTGTTTCTGAAAATGCTGCGAGTTGCTCTTGAATTGTCACTTCATAGTCGAGGTTAAGCATTTTCATATGAGCCTACATTCAAGGTCATATTTGGGTTCCTTCTTCATAAGTTTTTAATGGTCAAGGTCACAGCCATTTGTCCAAGTATTCTTTAGGTGCATTCAAACTGTCAAAGTTAAGTTTGATTAAAAAAGAATTATTGAACTTACCTCTCTATGTTCACCCTTTGTTGAAATCATCACACAGTTATTTTGGGGAAAAACAAGTTCCTTAATATTCAAACTATTGCTTTATACACACTTGATCAAAAATTGTACGATTAAAATTTGTCCTAGCTAACAATTTGCACTGTTTGATCTTAAAAAAATTCTAAGTGGAGTTTCAAAATGGAAAAAAGAAGAAACAGGAGTGAGATGGAAAAAAAAAAACCCTGAGTAAGCAGTCTGTTACTAACAACATTAATTATTTTATTCATTCATGGACATGTAAAGTTGATCAGCCAATGAAAAACCCATATATCAAATGTAACAGCAGAATGTACATTCTTTTATTATTTATTGTTTTTATTTAACCCACCATGCAACTTGTTAAACTACCTCATTTAATATCTGCATCATTGCACTACTCACCACTGCACTATTATCATATTTTTAGCCTGTAAATATTAGTCTTGTCTATTTGCTATTTGTTTGTTTATGGTTGTTGATAATACTCTATATGCAAAATTATTATTATTATTATTATTATTATTATTATTATTATTATTATTATTATTAGCATCATTATTATTGTCCCCTTTATGCCTTACCATTACCTTGTAGAGCACAGTATACCATAACAATTTCCTTGTATGTTCAAGCATACCTGGTGATCAAAGTTGATCCTGATTCTGAAACATGATGTTAAATTTGATTTGTTTCATTCTCATTGGCACCGTGTTGAGACTCTCTTATTTTGCTCAACTCTCTCTATTTGTTCTTCATTTAAGTGTCTTGTAACTCTGCGAGGGCTGGGCACCTTTTTGGTGCATGACACAATGAAATAACAATAAATACACTAAACATTCATTTTCCACGGCTCCACTGTTCAGGAGGCTGGAGGAGGCTCAGTGGTCTTAGGGTGAGAGGCGGGTTCAGCCTGTACTGGTCACCAGTCAATAACAGGACTGACACACACAGACAGATAATCTGTCACACACACACACTCACACCTACGGGCAATTTAGAATCATCAATTAACCTGACGAGCATGTTTTTGGACTGTTTATTCATCAGCTGATGAAAAGTTTAAGAGCACAGCCTTCAAAAGACAAAAGTGCAGAAAATGTGGTCCATGTTGTTTTCTGTCAGGTATTCACACCGTCACCACCTCCTGATGGTAAAGGTTAAAAACCTTTCTCTCTTTGAACATAGTTGGATTGATGACCTACAAAAACAGAGCTTCTCACAACACAATGCCATCACTGCTGAGCACTTTGAATTTCTCAAAAAAAGTCAAGTGGTCGACACAAAAACCTTTGAGCCTGAGGATCTGATTGGCTGTTCATAATGACAATCCTCGTCCCAAATTAAGACCATTACTGGAGCCGACTGCAGCCCAATAACCATCAGACGGCATCTAAGAGAAAAGGACTTTAAGAACAAAAATCTCTTCAATACCACTAAATCAGTTTGGACTTTGACAGAGAACAACGCTATGGTCTTAACTTCTGATCAGCTGATGAACAGACTTTGCTGTTTAATTGTTGTTAGCAATAAAAAAATGTTGTAACTTCTCCTTTTAGCATTTGAAACTGTGTGCAGAACCTTTGTATTATCCAATGGTGCAAAATGTGAATATGTGTAATTTTTCAACTGGTCATGAGGTTTTGATCAGGGCCTGCACTCAAGAAGAATTTTATCTTATGGTGACCTTATGTCCTCCTTTTTATGGACACGTCCTCCTTTTTGACCATAAAATTATGTCCAGGGGCATTTCATAAAATGCCCTAAAATGTCCAGGCAGTCTCATCTTGTTCTACAGATCGTGGATATTTATCATACAGAGTTACTGGCGTTATTCTCATGTACCTACCTGTGAAGATGTTGTTTGCTGGCTGCATCATGACGCCAAAGACCCAGACCAATCCATCTCTCAGATCAAAAAGAAAACAAAGTCTGGCTGCCTGCGCTGCTTAGGCGCAAATGCACTTTTACAGACAAACTGCAGAAAAAGTAGAATATCTTATTTTTTAACTTTTTTTCAACTAAAATTTGAGCCACTCTTTGCATTTTTTTGCACAAGAGAAATATATGTTCAAGCTACGGGCCACTTCTCTATTTCTCAGTGGAGCATGTTGGGAGGCATTGTTTGTGTTTACATTATAGAAATGTTTTACTCTAAAGAGAAAATGAATATTTTACATAAATTTGTAGTTTAACAAGCTACTTTTTAATCTTTGGGTATCTTCAGAAATTGTTCCAGTATCTCCAAGAAAGCTGGGTAGCTTTCTTGGAGATACTATGTCCCCTTTTGGGTTTAATCTCATCACTAGGAGGACACTGAATGACACTAAGATTTCCTGGCTATGAGTTTTCTCTTAGAACCTTTTCACAAAGCTGCCTGGACTAACTCTCATAAAGGAATTCAGAGAAGTCTCGAGTTAAGAGAAAGGGGTGGAGCTGACCCCAGTTGCGATGGATGATGTCATGTTTCAGGAACTACCTGATTTACCACACCTCCAGTGATTGGCCGACAGGGAATGTGTCTGTGTGAGTACTTTCTCACTCACTGGATACTTTCTCTTTTTTTGTATCATTCTCTTTAAACCTTAGAGATGGTTGTGCATGAAAATCCCAGCAGATCAGCAGTTTCTGAAATACTCAGACCAGCCCGTCTGGCACCAACGACAATGCCATGTTCACAGTCACTTAAATCACCTTTCTTCCCCGTTCTGATGCTCGGTTTGCACTGCAGCAGATCGTCTTGATCAGGTCAACATTCCTAAATGCATTAAGTTGCTGCCATGTGATTGGCTGATTAGAAATTTGTGTTAACAAACAGTTCAACAGGTGTGCCTCATAAAGTGGCGGTGAGTGTATAACACCTATGAAGTCTAGCTTTTAAATGTTAAAACGGCTGTTTATTGTCATATTTGTGTATTGTGCTCTCTGTCATCTGCCCAGCTGCCCCTGGCTGCTCTCTGATACACAACTCTCCAAACATGAGCCCTGTGTACTCGGTAATAGACAAAATAAACTTGTGACACCTGTGGTGGTGGCGCTCTTTTGTGTGAATAAGAGATAATTTTTCCACACCTGTTGTGACTTTGTGCCTATGACTTTTGTAGGACCCTTTACTGAGCATGCACCAAGCAGGTCCCAAACTGTTTATAATGACTTTGCATCATATCTCCCCTCTATTCAGACAACTTTTACAGAGCTTTCCCTGCTAAGGAGAACATGAAAGGCAGATTATTAATATTTTTCTAATAATTGTCATCTACTGGATGGTTTCGAAATCCCCCCATTCTCCCCCTCTAGCATGCACATGTTAATAGAAATTAAGGCATTCTGTTATTGTTAGTGGAGACATGTAATACATCCATTATTTTATCAGCAAGATTTGAATGAAAACAATAATTAGCTGGATGTTATAATTTTGTGAAACAATTATACAGAGCCATGGTTTTTCAGTCTATTTGGGGTGCTGCCTGAGCCCAGCTAGCTCGGGGTAATTCTAGTTCATTATGCAGCTACACAAGCTGAGTGAGATAAAAAAAAGTATTATCTTGTTTTTAATAAACATGCATTGCCACTCTGTGATTTTAATATTTATTTGTTGAAACAGTTATAAACAAACCCTAAGAAGATTACAGATTATTTTCTCATTTTTTGCCTGCTCCAACAGACATTATTCATGCTCATGACAACTGATTGCCTAACAATATCAAATTATTTATACAATGGAATGTAACAATGAAGCTGCGCAACTTGTTTATGCACAAATAAGCCGTGTTTGTGACCAACTTGCTTATTACCATGATGGTGAATAACAGGGTTGAGCATAGGAAGGACATGAGGGATGAAATCTCCTGTTTCAGTGTCTAGAATATTCCAATACAATTTAAATACACCTCACATTTTGATGACCACTATATGCATATATATATATTTATATATATATATATATATATATATATATATATATATATATATATATGTACATATTATGATTTCAAGACGTTTACCGTAGCACCATGCATCAGGTCTGAATTTGACTATAACTCACTTATTATGTTTCCAAAAATGCTTTTTCTTTCTTTCTTTCTTTCTTCTGTGGCTCAGAGGTAGAGTTGTCTATAAATCCAAAGGTCTGGGGTTCAATCTTAGGTCATGCCGTCACATGTCGAAGTGTCCTTGGGCAAGGCACTGAACCTTGAATTACCTCTTGTGTTATGCTATGTGTGAGCAGGATTAGACTGCTCCACAGAGCCTCTGCCACCAGTGTATAGACCCTTTCAGAGTTCACAAACAGTTACATCTGCGTGTGCATTTTGGCAACAGTGTTCAGATTACAACAGTTAGTCATGTGACATGAGAAAGTCAAATGACAAATGTGATGGAAAGTAGAGGACGCATAGATTTGTGAGATTTGAGTGAGTGGATGGGAGACATCAAAAAGTGGATATATATTTTGTGGACAGACATTTATTAATAGAGAAATGGAGCGTGTTCCCCAGTGAAGGGTTTAAACACACAAGTCACTGGATGCTTATGAGAATTTGTAAGCACTTACCAGACTGTGAACTATTAAGACATGTTGTTGATTAAATGATGGTCTTATAAACCAGAAGCTGAGAAGAAGTCTGAGACCTGGGCACATACTCCTAAAGATTCAGAGAATCCTCTGAGAGAGCTCCTAAATGAAAGCTGGAGTATGCAGACGTTTCAAAAAAATAAAAAATGTAGTTTTTACAGGGATGCTGGACTCGAGACACTTCTGGGCAGAGAGCAGGAGTTTTTATGCGTGGTGACAAGCCAATCACAGCGCACCAAGTGTGCATGTGACTTAGTGTATTGTTGATAGTGAGTGGGAGAAGTTATCCTGAGCGGCTACGGTAGCGGCCGTAACACAGAGAAAATGACTCTATATCTCATTTACCTGCAGGTGTGCGGCTCTTGAGTTTCTCTCACGTGATGCTGCCGGTGCTTCGGGGCTATTTTTACAGTCTATGGTGTGTATATGAAGCTACAACTGTTAGCCATGCTATTATCTATGGTTGGGGGCAATGAGCATGAGCTGCTGCTGACGCTGAGCCACGGCGGAAGAGACGAGTTTGGATGCTTTGTAAAGAGAGAAACGAAACCTATCAAAAATGTTTGGAGACTTAGGCCCTGTTTACATGAAAACAAGTCACAGCGTTTCCCCCTAAAATGACCTAAAACATTGTGGAAAAAAATCGGTGTTAGCATGGAAACGCGACAACAGTACACAACATTTCCACGACAACAATATAGAGGCTGAAGAAGAGGTGAGGCGCTCCTCTGGAGTTTATACTAAAAATCTTTTTCTCTAACAGCAGAAAAAGTGCAATAAATGCACATTTTGTTAGAAGGCAGGCTGTGGATTCAGCAGCATGAGAATGAAACTGTAAGTCGTCGTTATTGTTGTTGTTTTTGTTTTTTGGTTTGCGCTTGGCACTTTGAAGATATAATGCACATGCACAAAGCTGAGCATGACGTCAGCGTTTACTCCTAAAACACAGACTTTGCGTTTACACAAGAACACCGGAGAGCATTTTCAAAAGTTTGCATTTTAGGGTCCGCTAAAACGCTGTTTCAATACCCAAGTGACGTATCTGTTTAAATTTAAAAAAACAACAACAACAAAAAAAATCCAATTGTTTCTTTTTGATTCTAAAAATGAAACAGCACTACAAGCAGGTTAGTTAAGTTTCCCCTTCTACTCTGGAGCCATGTTTTTAACATCACTGTGCAGTCGGTGGTTTGGCATTGTCTTGCTAATATTTGCAAAGTCTTCCCCAAAATAGGCATTCTCTGAGTGGCTACAAATGTTGCTAAAAAACTGTTTATTGTCCAGCCTTAGCTGTGTAAGGTCACCCTGTCATGGATACTTATGCGTCCCTATACCATCACACTGCCTTTGAACTGTGAACCTATTACAGGCCAGTGATCTCTCTCCTTGATGAGGAGAACAAAGCACCTTTGATTTCAAAAGAGAATGTCAATTTTTGATCAGCCAGACCAGAAGATGGTTTACCACTTTTACCTTCTGTCCCTCTGAAAATAGCCAAGAGAAATCGCTGGTTTCTAAATCATGTTTCCTTATGGTTTCCTCCTTGCATTGAACAGTTTTATGCTGCATTTATGGTTGAAGAAACTGAAACTGCATGGACATTTTTTTTAAAAATGTACACTATAGAAAACATTATAAAAGGTATAGGGTTTCGTACTGTGAAAATTCCTGTCTTGACTTTAACACCATTGAACCCAAGGGCTCGTCTGTTGACAAGAGTGGCTGATGCACAGTGCTTTCCTTGACATCTACAGATGCAGCCGTCATTTCTGCTCAGCTGACATCAACTTTCATCAGACAACGGCACTGAGGCCCACTGGTCCAGCACAAATGTCCTTTAGCCCATGCAAGACAATAATGCCTGCACCTGGTTTTATGCTCAGATATCCTTGTGGGTTTCCATGTTGATGTAAGTGGTTTTGAATGCTCAAACGTATCCATCTATTTACGATCAAGTAAAAACTAGATGGATGGCAATAGGACATCTGAAATGTGACCAGTGAATTCATACACTCTGGATAAACTTGGCACAAAAGAGTAGGAACATTTTTGATTTGTAGTTTATTTCTTTGTTGTGACAATGCTTCTTGGCAATAAGTGTGGGGCGGCTGTGGCTCAGTGAAAGGGTCATAGGGTCGGATCTACTAAGATCCCAAATACCCGGCACTAAATTGTGTGCGCAAACCAAAAAATTGCATGCACTGAAAATGGGCGCGTTGTGAGTGATCTACTAAGATAGCGCGCGCAGTTGATATTTAAATGAGGGTTTAGCATCTGCTACCATCTGTCTGCAGGGAAAGTTTGAGAGAGCAGAGTGGTTGAAAACGAAAAATGACGTTTGAAGCCACAGAGTTGGAGATCGAGGTGGAGGAAAGGAAAAATAGAGACACGGTCAACATCATATATAGACAAACCCTCTGGTGTGCACTAGGTATCAGCTGCACAGCAGAAATCAGCCAGTCTTCTGTGTTCTTGTGATAAAAATGACAGTTCAGGACTTAGTTGAGATATAATTTCTGACTTAATCACACGGACATAACTGCTTTGCCTGTGCGCCGTCACAATTACATTGTCTCAAGAATTCAAAACAGGTGTTAAAGTCCTTTAATCTTTTTAGTGGAAAGGATACACCTGTAAAGTTACCAAAGCGGTGTGACCTTACAATAATTCTCAAGTCTCCGAAAGAGAAATGTGGTTCACCTTATATTTTGCTGCAGACTTTAACATAATGTGCACATTATGTCAAACCAAATCTGTTTTTCAATAATTTAATTATTGCGCACAGAGAGAGAGAGAAAGAGAGAGGGGGAGTGGAAGAGAGAAAAATAGAGAGGATCATATTATGGGCTCCGTTTTTTATTTTTATTTTTATTTTTTCCTTTTCTGAGAGTCCTTTAGACTTCATGGGCTGTGAAACTGTCTAAATGTTTGTCTATAGTTAAATTCTAGCGCATTGTGGCCGTTTTTGCGCAACACTGTTCCAGTTTGCACCTGCCCTTCACACGTGCAAACTGTATACACTAAAACAGCGCCCGCTAACAGTTTCAGGTTTAATAAATCACTTTGCGGGTGCTAAATGATCACATTTGCATCTCCTTCCAGAATTTTGCGCATTCCGGTGATCTGCATGTGTTCTGCATATTCATGAAGGCAGAGCGCGTGCTGTTTTGCTCACATGAGAGACGCTGTTCACATCTGCACCCTGTTAGTAGATCAGCTTTGCACATGCTATAGACTTTGCTCGCGTTTTCGTGCTCGCAAACCGTTGATAGATCAGGCTCATAGTCTCAACCAGAAGGGTTGAGATCCAAGTTCCTGCTCAGCCAAAATTTCCTCGAGCAAGACACTAGACCCCAAATTGCTTCTGCTGGTGTTTGTCAGTGTGTGGGTGAGTGTAAATGTGTCAGTTAAACAGTCTCTGCCATCAGTGTGAATGTGGTGTGTATGGGTGAAAGAGACGAGCAGCGTAAAGCACTTTGTGGTCTCAAAGACAAGAAAAAAGTTATCTACGTACTTGTTCTGGTGCTTACCTTTGGAAGGCCTGTTTGTTTCTCTTTTAAATTTGTCACATTTGTTTGGTAAATGTATGTGTAGTATGAGCATCAGAGCCGGGTGAATAGGTGGCACCCATGAAAAACTGACCAAATCTTCTCTGTCATTGCCAAACGGCTCCTGATCACTGCACCGATTGTTGTGGTTTGTAACCGGTTATTGGACCCAAAAAGCTAAGCCAAATAAAAGTCCTCCAGTAAAGACTTGTCCAAAATAAGCTTAAGATCCAGGAGCTTTCCTCAGGACCATTTGCTTCAAAGTCCATCAGGTATCGGAAAAGGCAAGAATAACAGAATGAAATACCACTGTAAACAAAGTAATACATGTTAAAAAAAGGACAAAATAATAATAAAAGTAATACATTTTATTTATAAAGCGCTTTTCAAAACACTCAAAGACGCTGTGCAGAAGATAAAAACAGCAAATAAAACATCACAAAGTAAAAATTACAGTTTTAGAGCAGATAAAAGCCATTGAATACATTTAAAAGCAATCAAACATTAAAAGCAATTCTGAAAAAGTGGGTTTTGAGGAGGGATTTGAAGGGGGACACGTTTTGGCAGGTTCGGAGGTGAGGTGGTAAAGCGTTCCAGAGGGTGGGGGCGGAGACAGAAAGCTCTGTCCCCCCAGGATTGGTGCTTGGTGTTGGGAGGTATGGAGAGGAGGTGGGCTTCTGAGGATCGGAGGTCACGGGAAGGAGTGTAGTGGTTAAGCAGGTTTGTAAAAGTAATAAATTAAGCTAACACTATGTACAGGATAAAAAGCAGGAAGATACAAGAATTGCACTTGAGGAACATTTATTGCGCTAGTAGATACAATTTAATGAAAACAACAGTTAATAGTCTGGTCATCAGCCTGCACCAACCGTCCCTTCACCTGCACACCTGGCACTCATCATGGTCATCATGAGGCAGACTGAAGAATTCTGCACCAGATTATTCCCGTTCTTACAGCAGTACATTGGCTGAATCCCCAGTGACTTTGAGTATATGCAAATCTCTAGAATCTCATGTTGCCTGTCTCCTTTACTAATTAGCCGTGTGTCTCCTTTTCCTCTAGTGCCTCCTCGAGTCTCCTGCACCTCTGCCCAGTTTCTGCCATACTGTCACGCTCTCACCTTAGCTTCTCATGGTTCACACTTACTCTCTGGACTCTGGATCATCATCTTCTCACATAACGTTACAACAAAAAGACCTTAAACTGCTTCCTTGCCCAGGTCTGCTTTTGTGTACAAGTGTTTCAACTGGTTTAAAACTGTAACACAATCCACAATTTTGAACAGATTTTGTCTTTTGAAGGCTGTGCTCTTAAACTTTTGATCAGCTGATAAACAGAGTATTTCACTCTAATTATTATTTTCAATAAATTGCTTGCTCAACTTGGTCTCACTCCTATTTTTTTTATTTTGCGTTTTGAGACTGTATTATTAAACTTCTTTAGCTCCAACAGTGCAAAATGTAATTAGTGCAAGATTCAATCAGGTGTCAACATGACTTAAAGGTGAAGTATGCAGAAGTTTTCAAAAGGTTTTGTTTCTGTTTACAAACAGCATCCAAACTCATCTCCTCCAACGTGGCTCAGCGTCAGCAGCTGCACATGCTCACTGCCCCTGACCGTAGCAAAGAGCATTGCTAACAGTCGTAGCTTTGTTAACACACCATAGATGGTAAAAAACAGCCCTGCCGGCACCTGCAGCATCATGTGAGAGAAACTCAAGAGCTGTACACCTGACTTCCTGCAGCTAAATGAGATACACTGCAGCTATAGAATCATTCTTTCTCTGTGTTACAGCCGCTACCGTAGCCGCTCAGAACAGCTTCTCCCACTCACTATAAGCAACAAACAAAATCACATGCGCACTGAGTGGGCTGTGATTGGCTGGTCATTACCCATAAAAACTCTTGCTCTTTGCCCACAAGCATCCTGAATCCAGCATAATATCAGCAAAACAGGTGAGGTGGGGGTCTATAAGGGGTTGAGGCACACAGACACTGTCACACAAGCGCAGAGGCCCAGAGACAACGATTGAGCTGGGTTATTCCTGTAAAAACTAAATTTTTAATGTTTATGGAAATTCTGCATACTCTACCTTTAAAGCAGCTACTATATTTGATATTCTCAACAGATGGATTTTATGTCCCTACTCCACACACAGCATGACCACATTCCCTCCATCATTTCCTGACCAGTCAACTTTTACAAGATAACAGGGATTTGGCCCTTATCAGACCGAACCTTTAGCAAATTATTGACTTCTGTAAACCTGATGACATGTACGAGTCAAACATTATGGAGTAAACTAGACATGAAGTGCCGTCTTTCACTAAACACCCCCATGTTCACACCGTTACTAACAGTCATCTACAACAGCATGTGATTGATGGTCACCATCTCATTAACGCCACCAATGCCAACACCAATCACCAATGATCAACATGTCGTCCTTCGCTCATGCTGATGGGCTGCAATTAAAACATCTCTCACAAAAAACTGTACTTTAGAGGGAAAAACCTGGACCAAACTAGACTTTGCAGCCTTTGTTACATCAGAGAACATGAGAGAAATTGCAAAGAGGCACATGGGGGATGGGGCAAAGGAGAGAGGTTAGAGTGAAGGGCTTAGTATGATGTTAATGATTGATTAGTGTAGCTGGACACCTAATAATTACTTATCTCAAACACACATACGCTCACACACACACACACACTCACACTCACACACACACACATAGATCACCTTCACAGTATTTCTGTCAGGCAACAGCCCAAGAATGGAAATGATATGTGATTGATACCAGGAAGCATAGGCATGGCCCAGGGGGAAGCTGTGCAAGGTCTTACTTATAAAAACATCAATCAGGGAGCATGGTCTGTGAAGACATGAGTTGTGAAACACCAGAGGTTCCCACCCCCACTCTTCACACTGTGAAAATGTCTGCCTGTGAGGGGAGAATGGGTATCTTCCCTCAGTTAATGAAGACACTGATGCTGTGCATGGCTGCCATAACCAGAAGAAAAATAATCACACTTCTGTCATTATGCACAGCTCTGGCTGATATCCAGGGCTGCAAACAACATACATCATACCAAGCTGGCCCCATACAGCCTCATTTACAGGGTATGAAAGTGAACATAAACACCAGTTTGGATCAGGACATGTTTAGCTGCGACAAAGGACACTGAAAATGTATTGACAGAATTCAAACACCTTTTTTAATCCAAGTTTTTGCAACACTTATTGGTTATTTTGCTATACGCATTGTTTTAACCAATCAGAAGATCCAATTTGATCCACAGGGATTTTGATCATAAATTATAAACCCCACAATTACGGGGGACACAAGTTTTAGCTCAAAATTGCTTTTCTCTTACAATGTTGTGAAAGAGGCTGAAAAAATGCAACTTTTGGTGGCAAATTTTCAAAAACAAGTGCTGATTAAAATAAAACAAGACTGATCAAAGGTCAAAAAATCAATACCTGTTGTTACCACAGTTACACAGTTACCGTATCTTAAAAGGATTAACCATTGGTTGATTTTCTTTGTAAATCTTAGTATTTAATTAAAGTGACTGTGGACAGAATCTGTATGAAGTGGACTGTAGCAGCTCTATTCGACCAGAGGACTTGCGCAAACTATCAAGATGTTTCTGTTTTGATAGTAAAAGTGAAAGTAGATCTGATCTCCTTTAACACTACTTTTCTTTGTTCATGGTAACTTTTAACCAGATACAACATGACAAGGTTATGTGTTTATCAAGAGCTATGTAGCGCTGTTGTTTAAAACGTGACAACAAGCAAACAGTGAAAGTTGGTAGCCTAGTTTGGTAACTGCTCACATTTAGAGCTACTCATAGCTCAGTGCACTGAGACATATCGGCACTGTGTAATGTTGGTGAATCCTGGTTGTGTCCTACCAGTGCTCATCTACCAACTCCAACCTCACCAAGCAGAGCAAACGTAACCTGGCTCTTTATTTTATTGATAGACTCTCTGGTTTGAACACATCACTGCAGAATAACTGCTGCATGTGGGTTGGAATGGACGTCACCACAAACAGTTTAACCCCTGTTGTAGCCTTTAGTGGGATTTTGAGCCTTTAGCTCCTGCTCTATCGCTCTCCTGTTTAGCTTTCTTCTGCTTTTCCGTCCCTTTTCTGTCAGACAATCCAGCTTTTGTTTCCAACATTACTACCACATAAATCTCTCTTCTCCCTGCTAAACTTCATCAGCCGGTGTTGCCATGGAGATGTTGACATGCTGTAAATTGATCCAGTTCAATCCAAGTAGATGATGATGAGGATGATGATGATGATATCTCAGTTCATATTGGGGATTATGATCAGTCAGATATCTAGATGTCAGACTTCTTCAAGCTCACTTAGCAAGTCCTCACAGTCCCTTTAAAAAAACAAACAGACTTTACCTTGCTTTTTATATGTGTTGATTTGAAGCCTTTGGACTTAGAGCCAAGCATCTGTCGACAATAAGTTTAGGGGATGTGGCGTGACCCCCTTGAAGCTTCTAGACTGTACCAAGTGAAGACCAGTGTGAGTCCAGCAAAATGCTAGTCACACTAGCATTAGCAATCTCTCAACCACATACAAATGTGAAGAAAGAGTCTCCATGTAGCTACACAAAAATGAAGACAAATTACAGAAACAGACTGGACGCTGTGTCCAAAAGTGTGAAAAAGTAATGTAAATTTACAAAAAAAAGTGCACAGCTGCACAATAAGAAATACCTAATAGGACTGGAAAGACAGATATTTTTAAGTGGAAATATAATCCAAAATGGGCCAAAAGTGATTTGATGTGAAGTAGATCTGATGATGAATTGGTTGTTTGGTCTTTATTGTTTAATGTTTTGCTGAATGAGCTGACTTAATTTACAAGCTAGTGTATAGTTGTGAATTTGACAAAAATGTTGTTTTTCTTATCAGTGAATGTTTGTATTTCTCTCAGATTGAGGTGAGGAAGCTAATTTGTAAAATCCCCTGAGTACAAGCACTTTGCCTTTTGATTGTTGGGTTTTAAAGTTGGAAACACTTAAATTTGTGACTTAACTTTTTTGGTGTAGGTATGAAATTAAATCAGGGGACCTGCTACATGCATTTTAAATGCAGTTTCAGTCTTTTGAAGTATTTTCAAAGTGTAAGCCTAACAAGAGCATGTACCTTTACTAATAAGACATATTTTGGATCAGGTTGCCATGGTTTGTACCTTCAAAAAAGATGAAGTTTGGGAAACAAATTGGCATGTTTCTTGCAAGACCTGTGCCTCTTCATTGTCCAGTCATTTCTTCATGAACACTAACTCTCAGCAGCTAAAGTCGTAGAAAAACAAAGTATTTTTTAGATTCTACAGAACATTTATGAGGATATTTTTATGTTCTTTTTATCTGTTTGTTCTGGTCATTCTATTGCAGACTCCCTCAAAGCAAACGCAAAAGCAATTTGGTTTCCTTGTGCCTATTTGCATTGCAGAGTGGTGCAGGTGGGAAGGGTATGGAACCATACTAATGAACAACCTTGTTTTAATTAACTTCAAGTTAAAGTGGCGTGAAATTGAAAATGATTATTGCTAAAGTAAACATGCCTAATTAAGAAATAAGCAGTGTAGGTGAATTATTTGATAACCATTGTATATTTAGAGCCGTGCGTCACCTGGTGTGAGTCAGAAATTGATCTTCAGAGCAGAAATGGAATTCATCGTGGCAGGCAATGAGATGAAAAGATCAAAATAGCTCATCAGAAATTAAAAGACGTTTTACAGGTGAGTTCCTTCTACTATTTATCTATTTATTTTTGCTCCATTTGTTGTCAAAGAAAAGACTCTAAAGACCACACAGGACACAGGACCACCCTGGGCTTCATCTGCTGAAGATATTCTAATGAAATGATGATATAAATCATTACATTGTGTCTTACTTTAAAGTTTGTATTGTTCATTTCAGTTCTGCATCTGTCATAATAAAGAAAACGGTCTTTTAATTGTTTCTGTTTATCCTTTCTTCACATGAAAGACTTACTATTATTAAATAAACTTAACTTAATTAAACTTTACTCTGAGCTTTTGACAGTCAGTGCCCTCAACTTAGTATCAACACCTGCGCCGTACTTTCAAATCCTTTCACATTAAAACTAACACAATCCAGCAGACTCACTTGAGTGGCTTGCACTGACAGGACAAAATCTGCCATTGGATGATGAATGAGGCTGCCAGATTAGGAACAATTAGATGACTGCATGTGTAATTGCACTGATTGGATCATTAGCATAGATGAACGCTCAGTTCTCTAAAACGTGGAATGGTACGTTCTCTTTCCTAAATCATTTCTGCTTTCACCTCCATCACCAACAGGTCAGCATTAATTTATATAGCGCCAAATAATAACAAACATTATCTCAAGACACTTTACAAAACATTTACAGGTTGCTGCCTGTTGATGTTAATTTATTTTTTTAAAAATCACTTATTTTATTTTATCAACAGAGACCCAACATCAAGACAAGATAAGGAATCTTATCTCATCTTAAACCACCATGAGTGTGGTGTTATATTATTTCTTGTTTTATATTCTCTAAGCTAGACCTTGCAAGTTTAGCTGAGCAATTCATTTGGTCTTAAGTTGCCTATTGAACATCTTATCCAAGTTTTATATGAATTGTTTGGTCTGTGACCTGTTGGAACCATAGACTGTATAATGAGTGGACTTAACGACGTACGGCTCAAACTGAAGCCTCCAGCAGATGCCCCGCCCCCTGGTGTCTGGCTGCAGTATAGGTCATAAGCCCCGCCTCCCCATGTATTCCAGATATGAGCCGGGAAAACTTTAAAAAATTACGACACCTGGTAGAAACGTTTCTCTCATCTTTATGCTAAGGTAGTATGACGATGTCACTTGGCTGCATGGTGTTCAGGTGTTTTTTTTCTAAGAAGTTAGTTTCTCATTAGTTATTGGACGTTAAAAACCGCGATATAAGTTTCGTTTTCCGATAGTTGACAGCTGCCGTTCGTGAGTAGTTTTTATCGGGGATATAAGAAACTTCGGGAAAGAGCCAAAAGGAGACTAAACCTTCTGAAGAAGACGAAATAAATATTCTTCTTTCTCTTTTTTACTTGGCTCCACCGGAAATCCTCTACTGCACAGACTCTGGCTGCACAATGGTGGCTCGAGAAACGGGGTTTTTTAACTTCAAAATCGTAGAACTGTGACAGGCGGAAGCATGCTGTCCATTCTATATACAGTCAATGGTTGGAACCTTCACCTAGTTACATGCTCTACCAACACTCACACACTTTGATAGTACATTTCTCTAAAGTCTGATGAAAGCTGTGGGTTGAGACAGCCGTGTTAATCATAGTTGATGGCCAGTCACATTCTTGTGTTTAGGTAACTCAACCTCTGTAAAGGCGTAGCCAATCAATGTTATAAATGTACAATATCCCCAAATATCGGGGCTCACTCTTTGGGGAGGAACCAGCACTGTAAACATCTGTGATCTGAATAAATGCTGAACTGAGGAACTGTTCTTCTTCATGTGATTCTTGGGAGGTGATCGTCAAAAGAACTGGGTCATTTATAACAATAGCACTGTGGAGCAGCTTTTAGTAAGTTACACTGGCAAGGAAACATTTCCCTTTAAAGGACAGAAACCTCGGACAGAACCAGACTCATGTTAAACAGCCATCTGTCTCGACTGTTGGAGTGAGAGACAGAGACAGAAGGAGAGAGAGAAACAGCTCGACAGATAGGCGGACAGAGAGAGGGTAGGGCACGCACACAAACATGAGAGACAGAGGAAATACAGACAGAGGATACAGAGAGAGACAGGCACAGAGGCTGGGCGGTAGACACGAAGAGAGAGGGCTGCAGACAGAGAGAGAGAGAGAGAGAGAGAGACTGACAAAGAGTTACAGAAAATATCAGACAACTGTCAAAGCCACAGCATCAGGAGTCAGGTAGTCCCACGTCAGCTGGTCGATCCACAGCAACAATCCAGACGAACCTACAAACAAGCTCAGAGACTTCATTAAACCAACACAAAAATTCAAAAATCCTTCAAAATTCAAAATCCACAAAAAGTCTTCCTCAAGAAAGACCAAAACCACCACAGAACCAGAATAAGAGATTAAGCCTGGAAGTATTGGTTATCCTGGATTAGCTCAGTTTCTAGTCTTTTGCATAAAAGCAGCTCCAGTTTCTGGACTAGTTACCATGGTAATTCATTCTCTGCAGCTAGCCTGCTCCAGACCAGGCTAACAACCAGGATCAGATTAATCCAGTGGTGGCTCTGCTGTCAGCACTGTGACTAATGAGTGTGGTTTACAGCATCTCCATAAGTTTTCTTCATGTTACATCATTTGATCATCCTGCATCCAGATATTACAGCTGTACTCATTAACTTACCAGTTGACTTTGAATATTTATTACTACTCATTCGCACAGACTGTATAAGGAAAAATAGCAACATGTATGAGCACAAAATGTAAGAACCAAGACAGTTTACTTGGAATTCAGTCTTTGTTAAAATACCAACAATGCAAGATTTAAAGAAAAAAAAACAGACTTTGCTCCAATAGTTACATTACGATATAAATGTAAAAAAATACCTACAGAATGAGAAATAGGGGAAAAAAAGGATAGAGAAATGTAAATCACCTCTTAAACATTTGGATTACAATGTACATAACAGGAGATTATTTTGTTTTAACAGTCTCCTAAAAACAGGCAAATAAACTTTATGGTTGGATGTAAAAGGTTCCACACCATTTTAACTTTCAATTCATTTTCGGCCAATGCAACATGACCATTTTCTATTCCTCAAGGGTCCAAACTTTTTGTCCCCTTACAAACTGAAGCCTTTTTTTTCAGTTAGCCTGACTGATTAGTGGTTTTCTTAAGGCAACACAGCTATTTAATCCCAGTCCTTTAAGTTCCCACAGCGTTGTACATGTGGAAATGCTGTTAATTTCACTATTAAACATATGCTTGAGTTCTACTGTTGTATTTCTTTGATTTGATTTAGCCAAAGGTTTAAGTGTTCACCGAACATTCAGGATGTTTTTCCCACCCCAAATTATACATAATGATAACTAATTACAATACGTAAACATGTATTAATGCTTCATAACGTATCAAATAACTGAGCATTGTGTATTAATTAACTGCTTATTAATGCATCAACTCATGTGTTAGTTAATGTTAGGTGATGCATCATAATTATTAACAAATAATTAAACTGTCAGTTAATGCTTAATAATGCATTGACTTGCGTTTATTAAGGAACCCTTATTGTGAAATGTAACCTTTAACTGTAATTATAACAGTTCAAGTGGAGTACAATTGATCAGTGGTGGAAAGAGTACTGAAAATCTGTACTCAAGCACAAGTTTACATTGCTAAAATATTACTCAATCACAAGTAAAAGCACTGGTGTTAGAAAAATACTCAAGTAAAAGTACAGAGTATTCGTCAAAAAAAAAACTACTCGGATTATTAGTTGCTTTTAATTGGTGATGTCACTGTCTCCTCTCCAGATAGGGCTCTAAATTTTTGTGTTTTGCTTTACCAATAGTTAAAAACAATCAATAATCATTCATAACTGATAAGATAGCAAACAAGTGTTTTTCACTCATTTTGATTGGTTGTTTTTTTGTCTCTCTTTTTCTCATTTGAAGTTTTTATTTCCTTATTCAGCAAAGGTCTCAGACTGATAAAAAACTAAATCAGATGAGGTGCAGTTGCTGCCATGACTATTGATAGAATATCCATGAATAACACATTTTTAACTGGTTAAATTCTTAACACAAGATCAATTAGTGATCAGTCATTAACATCCATTAACATTTTTTTCTTTTCTTTTGTTTTTCATCCATATGTCCTGGTTTTAATTGGCTTGCTTGCTATCAAATCACTTTACTGGCTACTAAAATGCAGATAAAAATTCTAGATATTAATGAAAATTGTACTCAGTACTCAACTATGATTTTAAAAGTAACTAAGTAGATTACATGGCATAATGATGACTTAAGTACAAGTACAAGTACGGACTTGAAAATCTACTCATTTCAGAACAAGTACCCCAAACACTACTTAATTACAGTAATCTGAGTATTTGTAATTAATTACTGCCATCCCTGCAATTAATTTTAAAAAGTTTGAGCTGGCTACTTACACGCCATGTGGGTCTGCCACTGTCCTTCTCCCTCTCCTTTTCAACAATGTGGGTGTTTCCTTTTATGTATTGTGTCTTTTGTATCTTCATGTTGTTAAAGAGGCAGCTCTAGTTTAGCAGGTGTTAAGACAGATTTGTGTGTGTTGCTTTTTTCATTGATGAATCTGTAATTGATCTCATGGTCTTCTTCAGAATGCCGCCAACATGCACTTATCCCAACGATCAACACCTGGACTGACTAAGCTGCGTCTTGTTAACCTGGCTCAGCAAACGTGTAACCAATTTATCTGTGAAAGCACCGACAAGGTTTGGTCAAGCTGCACCTGCTCATTTATCCTGGATGTCTTTATCCTACTTTTGTGCAACACGCCCCCAGGAGACACGAAAGAGAAGGACCAACATCCGCCATGACACGACAATGAACTGGCACCTAAGGGAATAAACAGAGACTAAATATACACGGGGGTAATCAAACACAGGTGAGACTAATGACACAGGTGAAGACAATGAGGGCAATCACAGTGGAGGAAAACAGAGGCAGGAAAAACACAAGACAAGAAACTGCTGAGTGGAACTGCAAGACAAAGAAAGAAACACAAAGATACACAGAGAAGTAAAAAAAAAAAGTGTATGACCACAAGCACAAAGCAACTCACTGATAAGAAACAGAAGATAAAACAGGAAGCTCTAAAGACTACACTATGTCACATTAATCCTTTAGGGTTTGAGCCCCAAGACACCTGCATGGACTATTTTGCTTATCTTGACCATAAACGGTAAAAAAAAAAATGTCCTATGCAAAAGTGCTTAGGCTCATTTTTTCTGGAATTGTTGAACTTTTAATATCTGGTGTTATTCCCAATTTACTGCATATCATGTGAGAGTAAAACACTTTTAACTTAAGAAAAACACAAACATAGAATTGGATGTCAGAGGTCAAGTGAAGAAAAAACACTTCAAACAAACAGATTTTAACAGGAGAAGTTGAAAATTTGGATTAAACATTTGTGCAACAGTATTTATGAGATTTTTTTCTATTATTTGGTTAAAAAATGCCTTTTTGTACATACAATTTAACAAGCAAATTAAATGAGTGCACAGAAAAACAGTCTGGCATAAAAAATGCGTGTGAATACAGAAAGGAAATGTTTTTATTCACATCTGTTGTAAACACAACATAATGTATTTCAGAGAGTAAGAAGAGGAAAAAATGAATGGATAAATGTGATGTAAAAAAAAAATCAATAAAACATTCTCAGGGAACATGAGGTAACACATTATCAGTGAAGGAACAAACACGTCCTGTACACACACACAACAAAAGAGCAATTGATTTTTCAAATGGTTTGTGTAGCTGCTCTGCCATTGGTGTGAGAATGTGGTGGAATGGTGACATGTTATGTAAAAGCATTTTAAGTCATCAGAAGACCAGAGAATGTGCCACATAAACAGTCCAAACACACTCACTATGACACACGCTATAAATATATATACATATTATTACCAATGATTTCCCACCCACTTGAGCAGATTCTGTATTCATATAAAGAACATGGCAGGTACTGACAGTAAGTAAGTAGAGAAACAGGAATTTAAATATTTTTTTCTCTGTGGTTGAGATCAGATTTTGATAAAACTGTTTTTCAGAGGGAAGGCCAAATGCATTGTACCTCAGGCACTCAAGCATTTTAGTGCAATTTCATTGCATCAGAATGCATTAGTATAACCAAAGTACTATGACCATGTGAAAAGCACAAAACAGGCTTCTATCAGAGAAAAATAAGTGAGCAGTTCAAAACACAGCACTTTGAAGGTAACAAAAGGAAAAGATGTTGATGGATAAAAGCTGAGTTGGATGCCTATTTTTAAGAACCAAAAATTATCAGTGAAAAAATGTATTTATGTTTGTGCTCTCTGTTCAGATGTCACCTTGAAGCTCAGTGTATCAATTTTAGGTCCTATTGATGTTTGTTTGTGTTATTAGCATGTCCCCTCAATAACTCTGCACTAGGCCAAGGGTCAGTGTGATGGGTAACAAAAGCAGTGGGTACTACTACTACTCCAATAGATTATGAGGAGTAATAGAAATAATCATAAGTAAAAACAGTTTTTTAATCATTTTTTATGATATAACAATAAAAAAGCACATCTATACATATTATTATGTTGGAGTATAATGGACATGTTTGGTCAGTTAAAATTAGCTGTTACAATACAAAGATCTTCTAAGTGTGGCAGCAGTTGTTGATAATACGCAGGGCTGCACGGTGGTGAAGTGGGTAGCGCTCCAGCCTCACAGCAAGAAGGTCGCTGGTTTGATTCCCCATTCGGGCACGGTTGGCCTTTCTGTGTGGAGTTTGCATGTTCTCCCCGTGCATGCGTGGGTTCTCCTCGGGTACCCCGGCTTCCTCCCACAGACCAAAAACGTGCCCACGTTAGGTTAATTGATTATTCTAAATTGGTAGGTGTGAACGTCAGCCCTGCGATTGACTGGCGACCAATCCAGGGTGTACCCCGCCTCTCGCCCAATGACAGCTGGGATAGGCTCCAGCCACCCACAACCCTGATTAACAGGATAGACGGTTAAGAAAATGGATGGATGGATAATATTAAGCATTATGTTTGTCATTTTGTTTTGTTTTTTCTCTCTATTCACCTTTGAACCTGCTTCCATCCAATAAAAGTTGAGTAGAAAATGCAACAGTGACTTAAATTAAACCAGCTGAGAGCACTTTCTGGACAGCTAGCATTAGCGCTATGGATAAAGACTCTGCTTCCCATAAGCCTTTGCTCCCCACTGTCCTGACAAAACAAAGCATGTGATAGTTTCACTTCTGGTGTGGAGATGAGATCTTCTTTTTAACTTTAGTTTTCTTTGTTCAAGACGACTTTTTACTGGATACAATACAATAATTATGAACAGTTACATTGGGCTGTTGATTGAAATGTGACAGCAATTGTTGAAACACAAGGTTCTGTCATGTTTCAGTATAACTATGAGGGAACATTCTTGAAATATTAGATGCTGACTGGTCCTAACAAACATTCAGATAACCACATAAATAAAGCTGATATTATCATTGACATTGAAATAGGCTATTGTTATCTATATGCTCTATGTTATTTAGGAGACAAGCTTAATTGACTCAGTTTGTAGTAGTTTAGTAGCTTGATTTAGTGCTGCTCACAGCTCGATGCCCTGGGACGTGTTGTGTAACATCAGAGAATCAGTGCTTATCTACCAAGCAAAGCAAACATAACCTGGCTCTACATTTTATTTATAGACTCTCAGGTTTGAACAGATCACTGCAGAATAACTGCTGCATGTGGGTTGGAACCATAGACTTTACAAAATATGGACGTAGTCTCCGTGACGTCTCTGAAGCCCAGTTTTGAAGCAAAACAGCTGGCGCAGCCATATATCAGAAATGGGACAAATGAAGTGTACCAAAACTCACAGCCATTGGGTGCTCGTTAGTCACATGATCTGAGTTGAGCCTCCGATTGGGCAAGCTCCCAATCTCAATATCTTCCAAACTGCTGGGTTAAAAAAAAACAAAAAAAACACCCCCTGTACAGTGTGTGGCGTCAGCAAAATTGGCGACCCAGACAGGACTTCCGGTTTCTATGGAGCCAGTCTCAAGCGATCACTCAACAGCAGCTTTTCAACACTTCAGCATTGTCTCATATTTTCAGACCAGAGGTTGCTGCTTGGTTTATGACAAACATCTTAGCTCGTGTTTTAGCCTTTAGCTCGTGTTTTAGCCTGATCCTGTTTAGCTTTCTTCTCTTCTTTTTCTGTCAGACTGTTCAATTTTTGCTTCCTCTACAACTACTAAATAAATCACAGAAATCATTTTCAGCAAAGAAAAATCTCTCTTTTCACTGCTGAACTTCATCAGCCTGCGTTGTGTTGTTGCAGGGACTTCAGGGTGCTGTAAATCAATCCAGTCATATCCAGCTTGACTAGGAAGCTAAGAAATAGCATTTAGAAATAATCTATTTTGGCACTGATAATCCCAGTTTGTATCAAATATCATGATTAGGCATGTATACAGTATATACACAAGACTTTTTGGTGATCACTTTCAAACTGCTCCCTTTAAATTTATTGTGTCAACTGGCTCGATCTAAATTCACTGAGTTAGTTTAAAGCTATTATTTCAAGTTCAACTTAGAGGACCCAAAAACTACTCCTTTTAACTAAATCAGTGTGTACACATGGAACCAATTGACATAATGTATTAAAGATGAGTCAAAGTTTAATTGATTAAGTATATTGTCAGGGTCAGGTCTCGAACCTGGCGCTGGTTGGACATATTTAACTAAATATTCAGGACATTTCAGGAACTCAGACTCAGACTGGAATCACCGTTTATGCTTGCAAGGGAAGAGCAGGTGAGGAGCCCATTCAAAAGCTCAGTCAAACTCTCTTCAGCTGGTCTAATCCTTGCATAGCTGTTTTATTCAGTACAAAAGGGTGGTACATGAGAATACGAAAACATTCACATAGTAGAATGAGATAGGAATGGGAGTGTAAGAAACCAGCTGTGTGCATGTGTGTGTGTGTGAAGCTGCTGTGTGCATGTGAGTGAGGAAGTGCAAGCAGAGAAGATGTTGTGTCTAAAGCCATTATACAGTCAACAACATGGTTATATGAGCAAATGATAACTATGTACATGATTTCTCCAACATATATAGTGAGTAGATTGGTACAGAGCATTAAGTTTTATACCTCTGAACTTAACTACCAAAGTTAGGTGGTTGTCATGTTTCAAACAACAGCGTTACATAATTAAAAATAAACAAATTCATGCCTTGTTCCTCACCACAGTGGGGAGCAATCATTTACAAGATGCGGAGTCTTTATCGCTAGTGCCAAGTTATCCTGATATTTCTTATAGTTATTTTAAGAGGGTTTTTTTATTATTTATTTTTTAGAAGAAATCTGCTGTTGACAAAGCAAATTATCTCACAACAAGCTAACAAGACTTGGAAACTGAACAAGTTTGCCAAACTGTAAGAAAGCCAAAACAAACATTGTGAACCAAAAATTGGACTGTCATTAATTCTCCTTTAATTTGCTGGTAGTTACACTGCATTTGAGTTAAACAGAGTAAAAGTTTAACAGTCGAAATTAAAGCTTTCAGTTCTGTGATTGTATCATGGATTCTGAATGTTAAAACACAGCCTGATGAGTTGCTTTTATGCAGTCATTACTGCGCACGCTGTCACTCAAATATGTTGTGGCAGAGTTTTCCATGATTGCATTAGAAATGCAAAACAAGTGTTTTTAAAACATAAGGGGTATCCGAGTCCCCAGCAGTGTGCCAGGTTATGTAAATGGAATTCCAAAGGTCTTATCAGATATTCCTAAATGTACATCTGTATGATTAAATGGCAGTCGATTCTTGAATGCTGTTTCTCCTGGAGGCTGTACATCCAATAATGTTGTGGATTACTTAACTTACCAAAATCCCTCCCAGAAAGAGAAGAAAAAAAGCAAAATTCAAGGAGTGAGAAAGAAAGAGATTATTTAAATCTTTAGGGTCATTTTACCACAACGGCTGTATGTGCTTTGCTATTTAGTGTTGGACAAATAAGTTTGGAAAATAATTAGTTACTCCTTACTTTCCCAAAAAAGTAATTACATTAGTTGGTAACACTTAACAATATTCATATCCTGTTTATAAATGAGGATTGAACATTAATAAACGTTCGATTAACCATTTATAGATGGTCCATTTACCATTTATAAGGGATGGTTATTGTAAAGTGTTACCAATTAGTTAAAGAGTGGCTCTTTCACAAATGTAACTGGTTACAATGAAAAGTAATTATCGCTTTTCTTTTCTTTTGAAAAACCTTCAAATTCCAAAAAGAATTTTGACTTTGAGTGTGTTTTGCTCTGGGATATGCTCTAGTGTTAACCGTCCTGCAGTAATCCAGTCGGCAGCGTTCAGTCAGTAACAGATAAGAATCTGACTTTGTTCTGGAAGAGTTGCAGCTTTATTTATAGAACATGCACACAAACATTCCTTTCCAGGCATCGTTTACTGTTTCCTAACATCTTCTGCTGCCTCCTACCCTCCACAGACTCCCTCGCACTTATGTTCCCAAAACATAGACATCACACACACTCACACACACATCTCTCACTCTCATTTTCACATCCTCTACGCATCACGCTTACATTCACAGCTATTCATGACAGACATGTTACTGGTACAATATTAAACACCTCACATGAATGTTCTTGTTTTTTTCATCAATGACACTGAAGTAGTGGCTGTACTTTCATCATGAAAACAGCAGTTTTAACCCTGTAAAGCCCGACCTATCAAAAATAGTCAGAATATTCCCTTTTTTTTTTTTTTGGAACTGAGATGTTTTTGAACCCCCTTAACAAAATCCACAAAAAAATATTGCTTTATCATTTCATTCATGATATATTTCTTGTATCACCATGGACACGTGGCAGTTTTGCAAACTATTTTATCTATTTTATTAAAGTCTTTTAGTAAATGGGCATTTATTTCATGCAGAAAATACATATTTAAAAAATGAATATTTTGATGTTCTTGCTGCAAGTTCTCAAATCAAGCAATGATTTTCCTGAAAATATAAGTGGAAGATTTCATGAGAGCTGACATTTTGAAAAGGGCCAAAATACAAATTCAGCTGACTGTTGAGATATGACAATCCTCAAAGTGGTAGATTATATTCAAAAAATATTTTTAACAGGTTTCTAAACAAACTAGTTATCATTTTGATGAGATAGAAGTCTTTGAACTTACGTATCAAATATGATATGTTTGACTATAAAAGGTTAATTATAACAGACTGCTCTGTAATCACCATTGTTTGGATTCTCTTGTGTGGTTGTTTGTGGTGCATTGAGGTTTGTAATAACAATATCCATCTCCCTGAACTCTGGCTCTCATTGGCTTGAAAGAAGCTTGGAATTGTATTCAACATTCAGCCAATCATCATTACTTATGTGTCAATTACACCTCCTCCCTCACCAAGGAAGGAAAATCAAGAAATAAGCAAAAATCAAAAACACGTTTTGCCACTGTCCATATCAGTAACGCTTGAGATAGAAATTAATTGTAATACCTGTTATTGGAATAAAGTATTGTCCTTTGTAATGTCATTATTCCCTACACTGTTGATTTTTATCATGAGCCAGCCACCTGATGTTTAGCTTTTAGTGGGTGATGGAGCTGACACCATGGAAACCCAGTTGAATAACACAAGGAGCAGCTGCCCTTCAGCAATTACTGTTATGAAGCTATAAATCAAAGCTTAATAAGAGTCAGTGTGGAGTGGGACTAAAAGATGTGTTCTTTTGGTGGAATTGTCAGTCTCTTTCTTGGCCCGTTATTTCATTGCACACAATTTCTTGAACATATATATCAAGCGTAATTATGTTGGTTTTAATAATAACAATAACAATAATAATAACAATAACCTCAGAAAGATACAAGACACTTCATTGTAGAGTATTGAGAAGCACTTAGGTAACACTTTATATCGACTCTCGCTTTTTTGCATTAGTAACGCATTAATTAACCAGTAATTAATACTTAACTCTCATCTGTAAAGCTTTGTTCATACATCAATACTCGTTTGTATGTTATGTACAAACACAGTCATAAATGTTCTATTACTGATGAATTTGACCCTCTAAAATGTGTTAACTAACCCTTTATTCATACTTCATAAATGATGGATTCACCAGTTACAAATGTGCTACTACTCATTATGTGACCAGTTATAAACAATTTACAGATTGTGATTCTAACATTTAGTAAGGGTTAGTGAACACCTTATTACAGAGCAAATTTAATTAAATCTGTCACAAAGGACCTATAAGCTGTTTGTTCATTGTTTTGTGAGCTGATCTAAAGTGAGGACGTTTCATGCTGTACAAAACATTTATTGATGAGATTTAAGACCAGCAGCACCTTAAAACACTGAAGTCTCAGATACTGATTCAGCATAAATGAAATAATTCCTCCATATAATAACATATAAATCATGCTCACCAACCTCTGTGAGGAGGTTTCTACGCAGGACACAGCAGCACCAGGTAGAGTCACCTAGTTTTCTTGCCTCTTGCTGCAGTAACAGATCAGTCATGTAGCGTGTTAAGCTGGTGCTAACAGCTAAGAAAAAATAGTTAATGTTTGGCTATCAGTGTCATTTATCTAATTGATATCTCATATTTCATTTTAGTTTGCCACTATCAACGCTTTAAGTTTGAGAATATTTTTATTCAATTTGCAGAGTATTTAAAGTTTACATACAGAGTAATTTGGATAAGCATGATTGTAGACAGAGATTTTTTTTCCTTTTAATAAATACAAGTCTATGTACATGTGTTGCATCTGTTTCCTTACTCTGTTGAATCAGTATCTGAGACTTCAGTGTTTTAAGGTGCTGCTGGTCTTAAATCTCATCAAAAAATGCTTTGTGCAGCATGAAAAGTCCTCACTTTAGATCAACTCACCAAACAATGGACAAACAGCTCATACGTCCTTCATGTCTAATCATAATTTGCTCTGTAATAAGGTGTTTACTAACCGCTTCTTAATGTTATTATCAAAATTTGTAAATGGTTTATAACATGTCACATAATGACTGTAATAGCTCATTTGTAACTGGTGAATCCATCATTTATAAAGTATGAATAAAGGGTTAGTTAACACATTATAAAGGGTCATATTCATCAAAAATAAAACATTTATAACTGTGTCTGTACATGATATACAAATTAGCAATAATGAATGAACAATGCTTCAGATGATGAGTAAAGTATCAATTAATGGTGAATAAATGCTTTTTTTAATGGAAAAAAGCAAGAGTTATTATACAGTGTTACCAAAAATTCTAAGCAAGTGAATTTTCAGAGCAGTGTAGTGGGACAAGAGCATTGAAGATCAGATAGAAGTAAGAAATCACTTTTGAAAAAGAAAGGTCTTTTGTTCTGTTTTTTTTTTTCAGATTCAGTAGTCAGGGGGCATTTCTATGGACCCAGGTAAGGCTCAATCTTCCATTGTGTGGAGTTTGGTTCGGGACAGTTGGGGCTGCTGGTGTTAGCAGAGTTAGCATTCAATTAGCAGCCTGACTTGTAGAACTAGTATTCTGACCTAATATCCAAAGCTCCAGTCTTAGTCTTCCTTATTGATTAGACCCTGTTTCTATTGGTAGCCTGGTTTTGAGAAATGTTTAGGGTTGTATATGATAATGTCTGCTCCTCAACGAAGGCGGATGCTTTTTCTCTTGCCCCCACCCTGCCCGTATCTGCCCTTATCTGCCCTGCTTGCTGCTCTTTGTCTTGTACTGTCTCTGTCTGAACTATCGGAGCCTCTCTCTGCATTCTGTGCCCCCCTACAGGAGCCTGGTCTGGTATTTGTGTTTTTTTTCCCCTCTTCCTCCCTCTTGTTTATACTTTTTCTCATCTAACCAAATGGGGCGCTGCACATGCTGGCTGACCCAACAGTTTTCTCACTCCTGTCCTTATAGTCGTGGACTTAAATATTGGCACCCCTGGGTTTTTCCAGAAATACACCATTTCTCCCAGCAATGGTTGCAATTACAAATTTTTTTTTTGTATAAATGTGTTAATTTCCTTAATGTACATTTGAAAAACACAAAACACCTGAAAAAAAAAAAAAATTGACACAATTTTACACAAAACACAAAAATGGGTAGGGCAAAATTCTTGGCACCCTTTAAGAATTGTGGGTAAATCATTTAGTTTCAGGCAGGTGATGCTTGTTCAGACTCAGCTGAGGCAAGTCACAGAATATAGATAATTATAGAATATAGAAATATAGAAATTACACCTGATGCCAGTTAGAATGTATAAAAGTTGACTCATCTTTTGTGTTGTGAACCTTTGTGTGTCACAACAAGCATGGAGAAGAGAAAGAAGAGCTGAGGAGTGTCTGAGCTCTTAAGACACAAAATTGTTGAAAAATATGTTTCATCTCAAGGATACAAGACCATCTCCAGAGATCTTGAAGGTCCTTTGTCTACTGTGCGTAATACAACCAATAAGTTTATTACCCATAGAACTGTGGCTAATCTCCCTGGACGAGGACGTAAGAGAAAAATTGACATAATAATTCAACACAGGATAGATTTTTTTTTTTTTTTTTCTTTAAAGATATTTTTTGGGCTTTTCTGCCTTTAATCAGATAGGGGAGGACAGTGGACAGAGCAGGAAATGGGGTGAGAGAGTGGGGAGTGACATGCAGGAAACAGGCCACAGGCGGAAATCGAACCTGGGCCACCCGCTCGAGGGCAAGCCCCATGGTGCGCGGCCACATCCACTAGGCCATCTGCGCCCCAACACAGGATAGTTTGAATGATGGATAAACATCCTCTGACAACTTCTACACAAGTTTAAGCTGTCCTGAAGACCAAGGGTGCAGAAGTGTGAGTTTGAACCATACGTTGTCATCTGAATGAGAAGAAGTGCTATGGCAGGAGACCAAGGAGAACCCTACTGCTGACTAAGAGACATAAAAAAGCCAGACTGGAGTTTTCAAAAATGTACCTCACACTGCAACCACATGATTGCAGTGTGAGTTGATATATTAACTTGAATGGAAACCTCTCTGATCCAGTGCCATGACAGAGCAGGTCTGTAACAATCCCTCACAATTTTTTCACTGCATTTTTTTGTTTTCAGGTGGAACAATGTGTCAACGGGGCATTGTACAAGCAACATTTTCTTATACAAAGAACAGCAGAGCAAAGTGTTCTCGTCAGGTTTGCCAGTCCACCCTCTTCTACCTCTAAATAACACCAGACACACTGTCATTCCAGTCATCTCCTTGTGTTGTCCACTTTGGGGATTCCAGGCCAAAAATTCCTCCATTGTGTCAAATTATTTTTTGCTTTGTGGACACAAGAGATCTGCAGGGTGTTACTTCAAAACTTCCCCTTCAGAGGAAAGCTTGTTGGTTTTCACTAGTTTGATCACAAGTGTAATTTGCATGCTTGGTGGAAAAGTGCTGGTTGATGTTGTACTCTTTGAAAACAGCGATGGTTTCTTGGCGATAAATATTTATGAATTCTAAATCAATATTTAGCTGACAACTTGAAAATGGAGCTTTCTGATTCTTTACTTTGATGACCCCTCAAGAATCATATAAAGAGGAACTATTTCTTAGTTCAGCTTCTCATTCAGGTCACATGCAAAGGTTACAGCACTGAAATCAAACAGACTTAGCCTTGATATTCTGGTTTTAGACATTTTTATTACATATTTTGGTTACATCTATACAAAGGTTGGGTTGAGCTTCATGCTTGCGTAACATTGGTCAAATATTGCTGACTAGTGTAATTGTCACAACTCACAACTATCCTCGGCTTTAAGGAATATGTCAGACAAGTGTGTGTGTGTGTGTGTTTGTGTTGATCTGAGTGTGCAGCTAAGTGAAACCATTACACAAAACACCTCATGTAAAGGTTAAACATCACAACAGGCATCCTTTCTCTTTATTAATTGGCCTGAAAAGGAGTCGCCCTTGAAGTCCAGCAGATATCGGTACCTTCCACTCCAGTCAGCACAATTACTCAGAGCAAAGGTTAAGCACAAGCTGTGGTTAGAAATATTTCCTTCTATTCATTTCCTGCTTAGTGAGTGACACATCAAGGACGTTTAACTGTCTGGGTTATACCAGGACAATCATGTACACACTACAACATCATTTAAGGTTGTATTAGTAGAAGTGAAATATATAATTGTTAGAGAGGGGTCCAGCTGTAGACCTCCACTCTCAGCTGCTTTAACAGCTCCTCCAACCTGAACCACAAGTCACCTGCATCATAAGACGGATGTGACATAAATGTAATCCTTGCAGTGTTAGCAGTCTGATTGACTCCATCTTTCATTATTATCATTTTCATTTTTATTATAATCATCTTATTGTACAATAAAGGAGTTTGTCTGATAGGCTCCTCCCCTTCCATCTCACCTCCTCTTTCATAGAGCAGAGGTGACATTCTTGACATCGAGCTTTAGCTTTCTAAAGTAGCCTATGCACAGTCTAAATCTTTGTGAGTTGTAACCAGATATATTAAGGTTTTTTTTCAAGTACCTGACAGAAACTGTAGATGTACACAATTAGAGCATGATTAATTTGAGTGACAAAATTAATACATAGTAAGATGAAAGTTGGGGGCTGCATGAAACTAGACGGGGGGCCACAATTGGCCCTTGGGCCTTAGTTTGGACATGCCGGCCCTAGAGTTTGCTCTGTTCAGAAGGTTAAAGGCTCTGACTGTCAGTGTAAAACAACTGACTGTGATTAGGGAAGTAAAATTTATTTCTGAGATAAAGATGAGGATGATGATGATGATGATGCTGATGTTGCTTCAATTACACATGTATTTATGTTGCACTGCTCCCTTCATACCAGCTGCAATAGCAGTTATTCCTTGGTTGAGTCATTGCAGTCCAAAGCAAAGAAGGAAACGAATAATAACCAAAAGTTCACTGTGCCACAGAAATTGTTGTAAACTGCAGAGCTACCATTGTCTGTAATTTGCATATTTTAAATGTCTAAAAAAAAAATGATATGATGGAATATGATCATATGCTGTTAGGACTAAAAATAGTCTTTCAGGAGACCTCAACTATAAATCTCAGGAGTAAGAATGTCAGCACTTCATGTTAATCAGGTGACTTTTTGACCATCAGTTGAATAAATTTTAAACTCATTTGCATGACGAATTGATTCACGACACAGCAAATGTATGCATTGGTTATTAACACTTCCCCAGGGAAAGCTTGAAGTTTTAGGGGCAACGGATCTGTTTTGTTTGCTTGTCATCATCTTCAGAGAGACGCAGCTATTTATATATATATTTTTTTATCTTATTACATTTTTTGTATACATCTAAATCTTGGGTTATTTGCCGACAAACTAAGTTGCTGAATGACGTTAATGAATTAATGAAGTCAAGTCCATGTTTGTAATAGATTGAATGATTGCATCATCAGAACACGTTTCATCTTTGACTTCAGATTCTGACCCTTTGATTCTCCGACTTCTCTGTTTCATGCACAAATCTGAAGGTGGGGGGATAAAATCTTGAATCTTAGAGCAGGAGTTGGAGGCTGGAGCTGAAAGTGTGAGTGAATTAAAGAGACAATGAAACAATTATTAGGTTCTTATCCTGACTTCGTACACCATCAAAGACAGCTCCCATGTGCAGGGCTCCATGTCAGTAAGGATGCATTTTATCCTCGAGGTTTTTTTTCTTCTGGTCCTCATATTCTTAAGTGTTTTCCATAAATGCATCAGATCTTCCTGCCTGTGAATCACAGTCTTAAAGCTTTTGAACCAAACTTGATGTTATTGCTTTAATAGTGCACAAAATGATTTTGACTCACACTCAGCGTTGCAGTGGTAGCAAGAGATTTGATTTGTGCATTTATATCAAATTGTCTTTATATTTCCAACTTTTTCTTTTTTCATCAAACAGAAAATTTCTTTCCCCTGCAAATAAGTTGCAGGGTATCCAGAGCACAGTATACTCTGATTTATGATGACAGGGGTTGAATATTACACTTATACTGTACGGCACTGTAAATCCACCGTCTCATCTCAAGCTCCCACTGTCAAATGTGTTCTGAAGTTTGATTTCAGCCTCATCCCCAGGGCACTGAGCTGACTGAATAGAGAAATAATGACTGTTGTCTATAGACAATGTCACTGTTTTGATTCTCTCCCTGCTCTCCTCCTCTAGATGTTCATTTTCTTGGAGGTTTCTCTTTTACTCCATGTATTACCCATTTTATTACCAGATCTCAGACTCTTTCCCTAAACTATCCTCTCTTAGAGTCAATTGCTTTTCCCTTCCAGTTTGTAAGCACTGTTAAGATTGTGTCACATTCTACTACGTGCAAAACATGCAAAGGCATTTTTGAAGGGAGGAGTGCAGTCAATTCAAGTGATGACTGCACTAGATAAACGGAGGCAGACCTGTGAAGCCAAGAGCAGGCCTAAAGGTTAGATCAGTGATTCCCAAACTGTGGGTTGCAGCCCTTTGGTGGGCCATGAAGGTACTGAAACAAAAAAATAATAATAATAATAAGAATGATAATAATAATAATAATAATAATAATAATAATAATAATAATTAGGACCCGGATTTTAACATGTTAATTGCAATTCATTAAATACAGTATATACAGTATATAGTGCTTTCTGACAAGTGTTGCCAAGTCATTAAATAAGTCAGGCCCAATCCAAGTGGCAACCTCGGGTCTGAAAAAATGAGACAACACGGAAGTGCTATAAAGCTGCTGTTCCTCCAGTGACCGCTTGAGGCTGGCTCCAGAAGCACCGGAAGTCCTGTACAAGCAGACGGGAAAAAGGCCGTTTTCAGAGCTGAAATCAGCGTATTTAAAGCCTGGTACAAACTCTGTCTCCTGTCTGGATCACTAATTTCGCTTACAGCACACACTGTGAGGGGGGTGAATTTTTTTCTAACTCGGCCGTTTGGAAGATATTAGGATCGAGAGCTTACCCAATCAGAGCCACAGCTCAGATCACGTGACTGACGGGCGCCCAATAGCTGTGAGTTTGGGCACTCGTCACTCATCCCATTTCCAATATGGCCGCGCCCGCCATTTAGCGTCAAAACAGAGCTGCAGTAACAGACGGGTGACGTCACGGAGACTGCGTCCATGTTTTATACAGTCTATGGTCCACACACACACACCTCCTATGCATTTAAAAATAAAAGCACACATTTCGTAATTAAAGCAAACAAAGGAGTTAACACCACTTGAGGAGTTAAAGGACTGTCTTCCCAAGCATATTGTTGTTTAATTAAATGAACAAAAAAGTTTCCTCTGCCATTCTAGCCAACACTACCTGAATCTCTGAAATTGATTCTGTAACCTGGGGTGACAGAGCCCTCTCCTGAACACCTTACCACAACACATCTGAAGCTGTCAAAACCCATCCACATTCAAACCCTCATCAAAACACATCTTTTTAAAACGGCTTTTAATGTCTAACTGCTTTTTAAATGTATCATGGTTTTGTTTTCTCTTGTTTTTCATTGTTACAGCTTCTTATTATTGTTAACATTACTGTGTTGTTTTACTTGATGTTTTCAATGTCTGTGAAGCGTCTTTGAGTGTTTAGAAAGGCGCTCTATAAATAAAATATATTATTATTATTATTATTATTGTATTGTTTGTTCCTGAAACTGCTGCACTCTATGGCATAAAAAAAATGCACTGATCTGTTGGTTTGGTTAAGCATCAACTAGAAAAAAAAAAAACAAGGCTTTGTTTACTTGAGCTAATGTATCTATTCAGTTCACTATTCATTGATTCCCATTTGCCATTTTAAAATAATGATTCTCACTGTTCTCGGGTCAAAATTGATATGCAATTAAAATTCAATCAATCGAGATTAATTAATTACAAAACCTCAGATTAATTAGTTAATTTTCTTTAATCAAGTCCCAGTGCTGATAATAATATCAATACATTTTATTTAAGGGCGCCTTTTATGGCACTCAAGGTCATCTTACAAAGAATAAAAAGTGCATTAAAATAGGCATAAAACAGTTATATAACAATACAATACAATACAATACAATATAATACAATACAATACAATAGATGGTGCAAAGACCAGAGGGTCAGAGGGAGTAGGCGAGCTTGAACAGATGGGTTTAGAGACTAGTTTTGAAGAGGGGTAAGGACTCAGTGTTGGTGAGGTGGGGGTGGGTTCCATAACTGGGGGGCCGAGTGGCTGAAAGCAGAAAAATCATTTCCAAAGTGTTTTTTTCCTTCTTCTTTCCAAGCTCTGTTATGTTTCATAGGATACTAAAAATGTTCAAATATTCTTTTCATTGTTTACCTCAAGTAAAGAAACTTTTGTTATCACCCAGACCTCTGTGCAGCGTGACCACATTGTACTTCACTTGTATAGTTTGATGCTGAATCTTGAGTTTAATATGGATAGCTGGCTGGCTTCAGGTAGAATTAAAAGAAAGATAGACAAAAGACTGATGGTGAATCGACAGGTGATCTCCCTGCCAACAAACCAAAACCACTGCACATGATGTTCTCTGAGACATTGTCAAATGAAGCCTTGAAGCCATGTAAACTTCGTCACCTTGAGACAAAATGGAACAGAATGAACAGTATGTGACCAATCCACTGGACTATTCTACGAACAAGCTCAGGAAATATCAAAGTAAAAAGAATGTTTCTCTTGTATTCAGCTCATTCCTTACATTCAATCTTAAATTTCCAAAAATGCTCTGAGAACTCATTATGTGGCTTCTGTATTTAATGGGGTCAGAGGTGGGTCATGAAAATTCTTGAGACTCAGAAGTGGGTCCTGAGCTTGAAAAGGTTGGGAACCACTGGTTTAAATGCATCATGCCAATTATTTCTCTGATATCCACTCATCAACCACAATTTCAAGAAAGAACAAGTCCTTTGATCCACTTCCTGGACTCAGTGATTTCATTGGCTTTGAGGTTTCTCGCTCTTGTGCTCAAGTTGTACCAGGCTGAGTAATTAATGTTTCAGGAATAAAAACACTTTGACATCCTAATTCCTTCATAGGCTGGAGACTTGGATGACAAAACAAAGAGCACATTCATAATCAGTGCAGTGAGGCCAAAACTATCCTGACTGTTAGACCAATAAAAATAAATCAAGATATTCTGAATTTGTTTGGATAAAAACAGCAATGGCGAAATAATAAATCGGCCAACTATGTAGGCCTGTGACGAAGCGTCGTCACTGAAAGCACGCGGTCGGCAACAGACCGCGCACAACGCGCGCACACACGCCAAACCACACACACACACACACACCGACATCGATTCAGTCCCACTCCTAACAGTGTTTCATTCACCCGGTACACCCACAATCTCTTTTTCCCCCTCTGTCCAGAGCTCTTAAGGGTGCACACTTAAAGCTCCTGAAACTTTACGCATACACATCTATTATCCTCTACTCACCTGCCTGAAGGCGCGTCTGGGAAGCAAACAGAGCGCAGGAGGCGCGCACGTTATATACCTGTGTACGGTGGCCAAAAGTGGCCACGTGATTGGAAAGAAAGTTATGTTTTGTTTATTGTGGTTTATTTGCTGGTTTGTGTAAAACAGGAAAAGAGCCCTGAAAGAAACAGATTATTCTTCTAAATGTGGTAGAATGAATTAATTCCATACTGTCTCTGATAAAGAGAAATATGTATTTTTGTTGTTAAATTGTACCACTCTGTTTAGGTGGGAGGGGCTACACCCTTTAAAACGGAGCCATTCTGAGTGTTCTGGGGGCAGGAAAAAGCAATGCTCGCCCAGACGTGGTGGTGGAAATTTTAAGAATTATACATAGACCTGACACTGTACATGAAGTCACATTTTGTTGGGTTCCAGGGCATGCTGGGATTGAAGGCAACGAAAAAGCAGACTACCTTGCAAAGGAAAGCTTGAAAAAGGAAATGAGTATTAACAAGCCCCTTGGGAGAGTGGAGCTAAAAGGACTGATAAAGGAGGGATTATTAAAGGAGTGGCAACAAAGTTGGGAGAGAGAGGATAGGGGGAGACATTATTTCACAATTCAACCTAGTGTGAAAAGTAGGTGCTGTTGTAACATCAAGCCTCGTAGAGATGCAGTTACGATCAGTAGATTAAGAATCGGACATTGTGGACTAAATCATTATTTATCCATAATAGGGACACATGGCACCGGATTATGTCAGTGTGGGCAACCAGAGACAGTAAAACATGTCCTCCTAGAATGCAACAGATATAGAACAGAAAGACGCCGCCTTTTTCAGAGAATGACAGAGATAGGAGTGGAGGTATTATCTCTTTTTTCTTTACTCAGCCATAACGAGAACCACCTAATGACAACCAAACTAGTGCTGCAGTTCCTGCATGAAACAGGAGTGTATGATAAGATATAGTTAAAAATAAATAAGTAGGGACCAGTGGAGGGCAGTAATACGCCTTGCTGCGTCTACGCTGCCGGAAAGAAATAAAGAAGAAGAAGAGGAGTGTTCTGGGCAGTCTGAGCCAGGTTACTGAGCAGGTAACAGGTCGGTTTTTCTGTCTGATGACTGAAAGTGTTTTTTTGTGACTCCATGTTGTCTGAGTTAACGAAGAACTCTGTACACTGCTGTTATTTTTTTGAAACATTCTTTTGTAATTTTTTGCGCATTTGTAAATAGTTTTTGTTGCACTTGGAGGCCGGCAACCAATTAAAATCCACCAAAACTTTATTTTTCGACTATGCCTGTGTTTTTCTACATTGATTTTTTTTTTAAACCGGGAAGAGAACCCCGCGACAGATGGTGTCAGAAGTGGGATGGCTAGTCGAAGAAAGTTAGCCGTGCCCCAGCGCACAGGACTGAGGTCTCAGGCACAAGATCAACTTCAGGAGGAGGAGGCTTTTGATGCAGACCAGGTTTTGGAGACGATGGTGACATTTTCAGAGGAGGACGATGAGGAGTACAGAGACTGGAAGGCCCCAGCAGCAACAGCATCTGGTGCTGCAGCTTCTACAGGTGGAGTAGGGGAAGAATTAAAGACTTTAATGAGAGACTTTTTGGCTGTTCAGCAAAGAAGGGAAGAAGGGCTCCTGGCTGAACTCAGAGGCCTGAGAGACTCTCTCCAAGTGCCCCAACAGCCCATCCCCCCAATCCCCCTGCCTCGACAGACTGCTGCACGCCACCTACCAGCCCCTGCAGCTTCCCCAAGTACAGAGACAGCGAGCAGCCCGAGGCTGGAACTGCCAACCCCAGCACCTCGGAGAGGGAGGCGAGAGTCTGTCTTGGAGCCCTCATACCAGTCTCCAGACCGGGGCAGCAGCTATGACCAACCAAGAGCAGAGTGGAGGCTCTACTATGACCCAAAGATTCCACAGTACCAGTTGGGTGAGGACACTGAAAATTACCTGCTGAGGTTTGAGCGCATAGCTAAAACCTGGAAGTGGCCTGAGACTGAGAGGGCGTGCAGACTTGTTCCTCTGCTGACTGGTAAGGCGCTGGAGGCCTACACGGAGGACGAGGAGAGAGCCCACTGCTACACAGACCTGAAAGCAGCCCTGCTGATGAAGTTCGACATCTCACCTGAGACCTACCGGCAGCAATTTCGGACCACTGTGGTGCCACCTGGTGAGAACCCCATCGAGACCTATCATCGCCTGAAGGGACTCTACCGACGCTGGATCCGACCTGAGCAGCATTCCAAGGAGGAGATCGGGGAGGCCATCATCTTGGAGCAGCTACTCCAGGTGCTTCCAGCAGAGGTGAGGACCTGGGTGAGGGAGCATGAGCCCGTGGAGGGACTCACCGCTGCCAGGCTAGCTCTGCAGTACCTGAACGCTCTTAAGGGGGGACCAGCTCCACGAACCACCGTCCAGCACTCCAGCGACCCCCACCTAGGCCTGTGAGGGGAGGGAGCAACCAGGAGCCAACAGGTGACATCAATGCTGCCCAAAGCCATCGTCTGTCTGGTAAGGAGCTTGTTTGTTTCTACTGTCAGCAGCCAGGCCACAAGGCCTTAGTGTGTCCTGTTCGCAAAGCTAAAATCGCAGGCGCTTGTTATGCACTACGGGTTGAGAGTGGTGCTGACAAGGACACTAGAAGGAAAACGCGCCATAAGACTGTGACTGTGAATGGCCATGATGTTACTGCTCTTCTGGATACTGGAAGTTTTATGTCCTTAGTTAGACAGAGTTTGGTGCCTGCAGGCTGTGTGGACTACACCCAGCAGGAGGACATTTTGTGTGTGCATGGGGATAAGCACCCCTACCCCCTCGCTGAATTAACTGTGATAATTGATGGACAATCATATTTTATGACTGCTGGGATTCCACTGAATCTGTGCCATTTGAGCCCCAAGTAAATAAAATACATTAATGCATAACATCACCTTTTAAATACATGTTTTCATCAAACAAAGTGTCATGCACATCGCTGTGATTGCATATTTTTTTAAAAATAGTTTTTACTGTAATAATCCTGCTCATTCGTTGTCTCTGAGCCTCTATACTTAAGTGTCAGTGTCGGTGTGTGCCTCACCCAGTTATAGACCCCCTCCTTGCCTGTTTTGTTAATATTGCTCTAGACTCTACATGGTTCTGGGTGGAGAGCAGGAGTTTTTATGGGTGATGACCAGCCAATCATGGCACGCCCAATGTGACTTTGTGTTGCTGATAGCGAGTAGGAGAAGCTATCCCGAGTGGCTACGGTGGCAGCCATTACACGGAGAAAGAGAAAAGTGTGTCTCATTCACCTGCAGGAAGTCGGCTGTCCGGCTCTTGAAGTTCTCTTACATAATACTGCAGGTGCTGGCAGGGCTGTTCTTTACTGTCTATGGTGTGTTTACAAAGCTACGACTGTTAGCCATGCTATGAGCTACGGTTGGTGACAGTGAGCATGCGCTGTAGCTGATGCTGAGCCATAGAGGAGGCGAGTTTGGATGCTGTTTGTAAATTGACAAAACTTATCAAACGTTTCTGCATACTTCACCTTTAAGTTTATTGATGTAATACATCATTGCACAGTATTTCAAGTCAAATTTCCCTTTTCCATCAGTTCTACTTTGGTGCTGGTGTATGTGCTGGTGCTTCATTGGTTTTAATCCCATTCTTCCTAAGAATCTGTTCGGTGTTCCACCAGCGAGTGCTGAGTTGGAGCCATGTCATTACGTCATCATAAAACACCAGTTCATCGCTGGTTTCAGCCTTTGGTGCACTGTGGTCATGGAGGTGGAAGAAAAACTAACTAAATTAATTTTTGGTGGTTCCCTCAGTTCTCTGTCTGCGGAGTGGGCTCGTCATTGTGTGTGTTTGTGTGTATGTGTGTGTACATATGTGTGAATGTGTGCACGTGGGCACATGAGAGAGTTTGATTGAGGCCATGAGGCAGAAATGATCCTGTCATGTGAAAAGTATATCACAAAGCTTTTTAGTTTGTTGAATGAAAGAACATGTATATGTTCCAGTGTTTCCCCTTAATTTAAGCCTTCATATTTAGATATTTACTTCTGCATGGTCACAATATGTCAATTTCTGCAATATTTCAGGTTTCATAGTTGATTCCATTTTATAGGCCAATTCCGCAAGTCTCTCTGCAATTCTGTTAACGCAGAAATTATACGGCCCTAAATATCAGGCCCTAGGTATCCGTGTGTGTGGGCGCTGTGTGCAGCACTGTGCTTGTTGCAGATCATCAATAGCTGTGTTGGCTATATTGACACATTTGTAACAACTGTGTGTGTTTGTGTGTCCATAGGCTGATGATAGATCATAAGTCCTGAAGCATGAGAAAGGATCTAGATTTGTCTTTTGAAGAGTTTTTTTATATTCTAAAGAAATTTAAAAAATGATAATATACCTTTTAGAAATACTAAAGACAAAAACTAAACCATCATTTCCAAAATTTCTACAAAAATTGAGAAATTTTGTAGGGTTGCACCAAAAATAGTACAAACGAATTATCATGTCATCTTTTCACTGAATTCTGTCTGATTGAAAACACAATCCAATGGGTCAGATGGAGGATGATGCATAGTTTATTGGTTGGTGTGGGAAATACAATGCCGCCAGCCTGAGCCACTGTCAAATCTAAAAAGTTGGCTTGAATTTTGTCTGACTATGCACCTCCTTAAACACACAGAAGCATCAAAGTGACTTTGAGCCATATCATTAACGATCCCTAACAAAGGGGATTTACTTACTCACATATATTGCTTGTTTTAGAGTAACCCATGGCTATTTTAACACGTCTACCCAAGTCCCTTAACTTAATCTGCCCCTGACAGTCTCAGCGGTTGTGGGTTTGTGAAGACATTGGGCTTTATGTGTGGACTCAAAGTAACCAAGGGAACATGTAACTGCAAGTGCTGTTAATTGCTTTACCCAACCTAACTTGTTTACCCATAATGGAAGTTCTGAGGTACGGGGAGTAAACATGATCAATCAGCTACTCTTTAACAACGCAATTTGTTTAGACACCTATCCCTATTCCTGTGGTTTCTTCATTGAACATTTGTTTTCAAGTTGTTAGTTCTGGGCAAAATGAGATCTGTATGGAAATTTGTAACATAATTAAAGGAAAACATCTTAAAGGCAGCCCCATAAATAATGCAAATTGTGCGGTAAATGGAGCTGACAGCCAATGCTGGTGCTGCAAAACTGCGAGGAAGAGCTGAGCTGGTCTATCTGGTCATCAGTTGCCTTACTAAGAGTGCTAAATATTGACAAGATGGTACGGCAGAGAATTGCAGAATTGATGAAATGGCAAAAATGAAATGCTTCGAATGAATAATATTCGAAACATAAACCTACACTAGGGCTTGGCAGTTCTGGCAAAAATCAAAATCACAATAAATTGAACCCTCTACCTTGATTTCAGTCAATACGCGATTATCCCACTCTCTTAACTCTCAATTTATTATGTTCATATACAGTAACACTGTCAGCCACAATGCTCTAAAATGAACACACACCCAAATGTGCCAAATTTATTTGTCAAAAATCATTTTTTTACAACTTTAGATTCACTTTGTGATATCTTGCAGAAAGGAAATAAATAGATAGATAGATAGATAGATAGTTCTTTTATTGATCCCTTTAGTTGTGTCCATCATGTTCACTGTACACATACACAATAGACAATCAAGAAAATCAACATCATTAAAAACAGAAAAAGAAATAAACATAAATACATCGAGCTTTAAGATATATTCAAGTCTGCTTCTGTACCTGTGTGTACCTGAGAGTGATTCTGTATATGTGCAGAGGAACAGGAATATAACAATGATAATATTTTATATAATAATAGCGGTGATCGTATAATAATAGCAATAATAAAAGTATAATTACAATAATAGCAATTATAAAATAGTATAATTGCATAGGATAGGATAGTATAACAATAATAATAATAACAGTAACAACAGTATAGCATTACCATAGCAATAATAATAGTATAACGATAACAGTACTAAAACAATACTAATAGCAGTAGTAATAAAAATAATTGTAACTATAACAATAATAGAAGCACTAACAATAACTATAATGATCATATACATTATTTTATTTACACGAGACACATGATATATATTTTATTGCACATGTTTGTAGAGTGAATTGCACAGTTTTATGAAGTGTTATAGTACATTGCACATTTGTGATGACATGTATTGCACATGAGAGTCCAGTTGTTGTTAATTAGCAAAAGATATTCGATGTTATTGCTGAATAACAAGTTGGTTTTAAAAAAACAAACAAAAAAAAAATAGCTTACTCACAAATGAAGGAAGTTGTCACTTTCATGGCTAAAATATTAAAAGTGACACTGCAAAATGTGTGCTTTAAATCTTATTGTGTATCCACACACACTGGAGCCTCTGACTCCTTGAGCACTCGTGCCTCTAACTCCTTTGGCCCCGTGCCCCCCCCCCTGTCATAAATCCAACCCCCAGTTTGAGAACCACTGCTCTAAGTGTTGGAAAAGATTAGATGTGATGGAAACAGAAACTATTTTTCCACAGTGGGATGTAACCAAATGGTAAAATTACAATACAGTAAGAATAAAGGACTTATGACACAACATATACATGATAGGGTGTGACTTCTGTTCATGGTATCTCATGAAAGATTCACATAAAAAACAGCAATTTTCCTGAAAGAACTGATTAGTCTGTCTGACTGACATAACTAGAATCAGTGTTTTTAGAATTAGGTGAAATATTAGAATTCATTTATTTACTGTATCACATTATGACATACAAGGCGGTTTAAGTGTGACATTAATGAACTCTCCAGGTGAAAACGACATCCAGGGTTGCCAGATCTGACTTATATTTTCCAGCCTGAACACAACACAAAACCTGCCCACCTCAGTATAAAAGAGTCACACATCTCAACTTTTCTAGAAACTCATGGTAAAACTGCTAAATGCATAGCAAAGAACTCGTCATAAGCACACAACTACGCAAAATAAACAAAGAAAAATTGTAACAAACAGGCTCCCTGATCAGCTAAGAATGCATCTGTGACGAAAGTGAGTCACACACAGTAGATCTTACCTATGACAAGCATTTTCATTTCGTCCTCTTGAGCTGAGGAATACTGAACATGAATAACTGTGTACAGTCAGTGACCCTGTCACATACAAGTGACCAGTAACACATCACAGTGACACTTCAATACAATAAACCAATAACTATCACTGACTGGTGATGTCATGTTCAACAGATTCTCTCTCATTTCTAAATAAATGCACAAATATAATATGTGTAAGAACCACAGACTGTATAATGAGTGGATGTAACGACTTTCGTCTCAAACCGAAGCCTTCAGTAGATGCCCTGGTGTCTGGCTGCAGTATAGGTCATAAGCCCCCCCCCCATGGATTCTGGATATGAGCCGGGAAAACTTTTTAAAAAATTACGATACGTGGTAGAAACGTTTCTCTCATCTTTACGCTAAGGTAGTATGATGATGTCACTTGCTGCATTGTGTTCAAGTGTTTTTTTTTCCTGAGAAGTTGGTTTCTCATTAGTTATTGGACGGTAAAAACCGTGATATAAGTTTCGTTTTCCGATAGTTGACAGCTGCTGTTCGTGAGTAGTTTTTATCGGGGATATAAGAAACTTCGGGAAAGAGCCAAAAGGAGACTAAACCTTCTGAAGAAGAAGAAATAAATATTTTTATTTCTCTTTTTTACTCTGCTCCAGCGGAAATTCTCTACTGTGCAGACTCTGGCAGCACAATGGCGGCTAGAGAAACTTTTTTTTTTTTGCTTCAAAATCATAGAACGTTGACAGGCGGAGCCACGCTGTCCACTCTATATACAGTCAATGGTAAGAACATACAGCTTACTAAAATGTGTGAGTTTAAAAATTTTGCCCAATAATGGCTGCTAATTTCTAATATTTCTCAAGAATATTTTCTGGAAAATACTGTGAAAAGCAGCCCAAATTTTCTTTTTTTAAAGATATTTTTTGGGCTTTTCTGCCTTTAATTAGATAGTGGAGGACGGTGGATAGAGTAGGAAAGGGGGAGAGACTGGGGAATGACATGCGGAAATCAAACCCAGGCCACCCACTCGAGGGCAAACCTCATGGTGCGCGGCCATATCCACTAGGCCATCTGTGCCCCGAGCCCAAATTTTCTAACCAGCCCAAACCAATTTGTTTGTAACACAGTAGCTAATCAACAACAGGGCGGACTGGGTGAATACATCAAATGCACCCTACCTAACACTGTGTTTCTTAATCAGCTGACAGTTCTTAGTGAATCAGTCTGAAGACAAACAGTGAAGTTATGTCTCCTGTTCATCCCCTTTAAATTAAACTGAATACCTTGAAACAAAGAAGCACCAGTTAAAAACCACCAGCAAAGTTTGTGTTTTCTCAAACTCTGACACAGACATCGTGTTGAAGCTGGACTAACATGCTGAAACACTGTGTTTTGTCGTGCTGTGCTGTAGTTCTGATCAAACATAACTTATGTTACAGACAGATTAGTAGAGAGAACATTACAAGAGGGGAAAACTTAAATAAGCGACAGGTAAGAAGCTCTAAATGTCAGCTTTGATTACTTTTCCGTTTTCCATCATCCAGTCCTAGCCTACTTCATTTGTTATTTTTTCTTCAAAGTCATTAGGCATTTGTTCTTTGCATTTTATCCCCCTCAGAGAAATTTCACAATACAATTAGCATGACCTACAAAATGAGTATGATAAATAACAACTTAAAAAAGGCCTAATTTTGGAGTGACATGGTCAGGAAAGCCTTGCTCAGGGAGTAAACAAGAAATAATCAACTATAAATGACAATTGTTCCCCTTAACCCTGTGGTGTAGTGTGGTCACTACAGCGGACACCTATTTAAAACTTATTTACACCTAAATTCAATGGTTCATGTGGAGGAAATTCCTATTAGCCTGTGTCAGGAATTTTTATTCTTCTTAGGGCCTGAAAAAATGTTTCAAATTCTTTTCCATATACACACACACATTAAAAAAAAAGTTATAGACAAACATTTGAGGGTAAAACAGCGTAATAACTATAAATTATTCAGTGTTAAAATGGATGAAAGAGAGTTAAAATGTTTCGCAGAGCATCAAAAAAAGATTATTAATGAAATTACAAAAAAAAAAAAAAAAAAGCCAAACAAAAAAACAAGTCATGTTTACATTAAGTTGGCACTGTTTTAAGTTGAATGCCCAGTTACAAATATTTGAAAAAGAACAATGGAAAAATGATTTTCATGCTTGAGGAGAAATAAAAACACTCAAGGGAAAAATCCTGACACTGAATTTCATAATTCATGCATCAGAGGGTTGATATTGTGAGTTTGCTGATAAATTAATGTACAGGCTAGTATGGAATGAAATCTGTTAATTGTAAGACATTCATTAACAATGAAACTAGTTTTATTGGAATTAATCATCACTACTTTAATCATGTATTTTTTGGATAGTGTGCATATCCATGATGATAAACAAATGAACACACTATTAGCACTATTAGATTTAAAATGCCTCTATTGAAAAAAAATATTGGAACAACTTGCGATTCCTTCCATTTAACTTTCTACAAACCCCAGACTGTCTACAGCGTGATTGGCTGTTCTGATTATTCAGCTTTAATACAGATAAATAAAAAAGTTGTTCTTATTTTCATCATTCTTTCTGTATGCTAACACACGGCCACTCAATTGCACTTATACACTCATATTGCATATATATTGCTCTAGCCTCCTTTGATTTGGCCATAAGCGAAGTTAGAAAGGCCTGTAATGTGTGACGCTTTACCCACAGTATGGTTTAGTCTCTTCTAGTGTTAGTTTGGCCCAAAGGTCTGTGACAGATATGGCAGACGACTCTGCCCCAGATCTCCAGGACTATGTTCGTTTGATATTCCCTCTCTCTGGGGCTTGCACTTTCAAATGGAGGGGGAAGCCAAGGTCACTCTGACTGTGTTGCTGAAGCCTCATAAATGTTATGAATAATCAGTCCGCTGGCTTGAATTAATCATAAAGGTAACATTGTTTGTGCTGCAAGTAAATTTATAGCAAGAAACTGTCCATTCATACATTTGAATCCATCTTTTTGAACCCACGTGCCAACAAACCATTAATGTGCTTATTTAAATAATTTAAATATAGATCTTGTTCAGTCGTCAGTGTGAGGTTAGACCTCAGGACCAATAGTGATTTATGATAATTACAGAGGATTTCCATGAACTTAACCCTATGCGAATACGCTATGTCTGTGATTGTAAAGTAAAAATTCCACCGAAAATAACCGGCCCCATTTTATCATACACGGATGTCCTATGATAAAACTGGTCCCGTGCCAATCTGCTTCACGGTGATTGAAGGGGATTTTATTTGTTGTTGTTTTTTTCTATTGTGCACCTTTTTCTACCTCTCCCTTGGTTGAATTATACAGGCTGTGGTGGAAATTATTGACAGTATTTTAGGTGCAAATGCAAGAGTTGGCTGATACACAACAGGCCGTTGAGCCATTCGCAGAAACAGGATGATGAGATGAAGAAGAAGAGGGACATTTGGGAGGAGACTGAGATAGATGACCTGCACAGAAGCATACAGTAAGAAATATTTTTCTTGGCGTATCTTTGAACAGGATTAATTCAAACGTCCTGACGACTCATTATCCCCACAACGCTGCTGGCTGTTCTCAACTTATGTTGCTGCTTTGATGTATTTGCTGTTGCCATGACGATAACATACCATGTTTAAAGTAATAAGTAATCATTTTAATTGGATCTGACATCATATCCAGGCAGGTATGTCAGTAAATTTGAGTAAAATACAGACTTAACTTGTCCTGTGCAAATGCACTGCAAAAAACACAGACGTGGGGTGGAGGAGTAGGGGAGTAATTCACAAATTACCAGAGATCCCCAGGCAATACTAATCTAGCACGAATAGTACAAAAAGCGAAAAATGGCAAGTAGGTAAATATTTTGGCGCTTCTGAAAGTCAAAAGCTGTGTCACAAATGTTGCCCTGTTATATGCAAATGAACAATAACAATTATTTCTCAGGAGATGGATGAATCATCTGGATCTGGAAGCCCTTTGAGATTTCTGCTCAGTCATTATATGCAACCTTTTGGAGGTGTAGTACTTTTCTGCCCTGCGACCTTCATCCTAAACTCAGCACAGATATATTGCAACAGCGTACAGGCTACTTGGTTATTACGCTCCAGCTTTAACTTCCTGTGTCTTGCTCCCTGCTATGATACGCTGCACTGTCTCAGGGGCATCTTTGCACAATCCGCACCTGGGGTCCTGTCTTGTGTGGTAGACTCTGGCCTGTATTGATGTTGTGCTTAGTGCTTTTTACTGAGCAGCTATGATCAGTTCCCCTGTGCTGTCTGTCAGCCTCTCCAGCCTCTTTCCCTTTTCTCAATATCAGTCATACTATCTATCTAGTCATCTAGTGATATGCATTTGCTCCTTATATACCAAATACTGGTGAGTGTTTGTATGAAAATATGTATATGGTTACTTTATTAGGTATGCCTGTTCAGATGCTTGTTGTTGTAAATATATTGGCAGCTATTAACATTGCAGCATCTCACTGCATTTAGGCACGAGAGAAAATCTGATGACCTCACTGATCTTTCTGAGCAGTTCTGGGCCTGTTGATGTTGTGGTGGAAGGGATGTGTTTTGTATTTTATTGGTGAAGTTAATGTATTTTGTTGTTGTTTATGTGTATTTTTTGCATTGTCTTTGTCAGTGGTTGTGAGGAGAATCTGTATAAAGTGGAGAGCAGCTCCCCCTACAGCCGGAGGACTCGTGCAAACTGTTGTGATGTATTTGTTTTGAAAGTAAAAGTAGATTGGATCTTCTTTTAAACACTACTTTTCTCTGTTCAAGATAACTTTTTTCTGGATGCAATGCAACAAGGTAATGTATTGATCAATAGTTACATAGTGCTGTTGCTTGAAAGCAAACTTTGTAAGTTTGTAGCATAGTTAAGTCGCCGGCTACATTTAGCATGACTCACAGCCTGGTGCTCTTAGACATGTCTGTAATGAGTAATGTTAATGAATCCTGATTATGTCCTACCAGTGCTCATCTACCAAGCAGAGCAAATGTAACCTGGCTTTTTATCTTATTGATAGACTCTCAAGTTTGAACAGATCACTGCAGAATAACTGCTGCTGGACAGGAATGAACAATATCACAAACAGCTTATCCCCAGTGTTAACCATAAGCCCATGTTTTAGCTTTTAGCTTGTGTTTTAGCCTTTAGCATGTGCTCTGTGTTTCTCCTATTTATCTTTCTTCTGCCCTTCTGTCTAGTCAAGCTCAAGTGTCCATCATAACCCAAGACACCGTTTTCAGCAGATAAGATCACAGATCTGTCTTCTCACTGCTAAACATCATCAGCCGGCATGGTGTTGTCATAGAGAGTTTGACATGCTGTAATTCAATATGGACAAGTCTAATCCAATTGGGAACTTGGAAATTGGCATTTAGAAATAATCGTTTTTGGCGCTGACAATCTCACTTTAAATTGTGAATTATGATCAGACATATATTTAGATATGAGACTTTTTCAAGATCACTGAGAAAGGTCTCACAGCCCCTTGGTCATTCATATGTTCATTGGGAAGTATTATTGGCAATTACTAATAAATAATTCATAAAACTGTAGTGTATGGCTCATGAGTTTCTCCCACGAGATGCTGCATGCACTCTTTGGTCACAGACTATTACAGTCTATGGTGTGTTTAAGCTACAACTGTTAGCAATGCTATTAGCTACGATCAATGGCAGTGAGCATGCGCTGCCACTGGCACTGAGCCACGGAGAAGGAGCCCAGTTTGTGTGTTGTTTGCAAATAAATTTACAAAAAATTGAAAATTTATACATACTTAACCTTTAACAGAAAATACTGCCACACAGCCATGACATCACACCTCCTTGCCAATTTGTAAGCACCTTAACACACACTGTCATTGTGATCACGTGGGCTCTACCCAATGGATCTGTGCACTGCTGGGGTGGAGTCTGAAATGGACCAGTCAGAGATTTTATTGCAGGCAGATATAATCTGATATTCTTTTATTTTATTTAATTTTATTGCTGATATCAGACCCGTATCCGTTATCAATATTGGATTGGGACACCCCTACTTTCTACCACCACCTGTTCAGGGTGGAGGGTGGCTGGAGCCAGTTGTCTTAGGGGGGGTACACTCTAGACTGGGAAAGGACAGGATTAATAATAATAAGATAACAATTTAAAAAAACTTGTAATGAGATCTAGTCTGTCGCCAGCTCCTCCATCACCTATTTTTACATCTATGGAGATGATTGAAACTGGAGAGCAGCAGGTGACTGCCAATAAAAAACCATGAAACCTCATTTTATATACTGGAAGAATTTCTTACTTATTAAAATCTGGCTGGTGGTTAATTAAACATTTCTGTCGAGTACCAGCCCCAGAAGACACATTTTGCTCCACTGCACACGGGCAAAAATATAAATAACATTGCTCAATAATGAATCAATGTGTTTGTTTGTGTTGTTAATCCATTCATATTTTTTAAATCTCTCCTTGGCAGACCTTTACCTCAAATCTAAGTCTGCCTCAGACCTTTCCATCAGTGTGAAAAAAAGAAAATTGAAAAATAGTGCAGTTTGAAGAAGGAAAAAAGGAAAAACCAACAGCTTTATCACAATTGCTGACCTTTAATTACAAAACCTTTGTATCCAGGGACCTGAGCTTTTACTTAAGTTGACATTTATAAATACCGAAATGTCCCTGTGAATTGCTTTTTGCAGAAGTCAATGTATTGTTGAGCGAGATAATATCGCTCCATTTGTCAAATACTGTTGCTCTTGATGCAAGAAGTCGGCAGCTTGTGTGCAGTGGACAATGTGTAACTGCTCCAAACTGTCCATGCATGTGAAGCATGAGAGCGAAAGGCTCCACATATTTGTCAGACAACGGAAAAAAAATAGAAATTGAGCCTTGATACTGTGTTTGTATGCTCAGGACAAGAAATCAATACAGCTGGTTTCAGGGACTATTTTACAGTCAGGGCAGATCTTAGCTTAAATGTTTGTTTCATTCAATGACACTTCTCTGCAAACTATTATCCACAGGGAGGGGACAACAAATGTGAAACAAATAAAGTAGCTGACAACCAGTCTCTGCATTGTTTGCGCTTATAGATAGAGACTGGATAGTGTGGAAATTTTCTTTACACAGTGTCAAAGCAAAATCTATCACAGCAAAGATCCGAGCCGTTTTATTACGGTCTCAGAGGAAATATTACTTCTCTGGCTGGCTGGCTTGTTTTATCCCTGATCTTTCTGTCCCACCCATCATCACAGGGATATGGAGGCATCTGTGGGGACATGCGCTTTCCATTGCCTCTCCTCTGATGAAAGAGGATTTCCTGGCTGATATGCAGTAAAGGTTATCTGGATTGCAGGCATGTTTCTGAATAACATGCACCGCCAAGCAAAAACATGAAAACATTCTCCTCTAAAACTCATTTTGGCTTTGATTTTTCATTATTACCGAGATGGATATAGTGAGTACAGAAACATTCAGATTAATTTCTCACAGAAGAGGTTCTTTAGAGATTCAGTGCAGAGAGAGTGGAAATGGTTGTATGAAAATTTGAGTAGGATAATGTGTAACTCCATCTTTTACTTAGCAAGACATGGATGTGCTTTTTAATTTATGGAGATTATTTTTAGAAATTATCCTGTGCAATTTATAAAGCAAAAGCATTTGCTTTTTCACAAAAGCATCATTTGAAGACTCAGAGTTTAAAAAAGGAGAAAGTGGTGCCTGTGGCTGAATTCAGCAGACAACAGCTTCAAATCACTCACCTGGATTCTAAAAAGACAGAAATAGCACTAAAAGCACCTATTGCTGTTTCTTTGTTTCTCTCTCTCTCTCTCTCTCTCTCTCTCTCTTTCTCTCTTGGGCTCTTATCATAGCAGCCTCTCAACCATATGTCCTGTTTGTCAAAAGGGTACTCACAGTTACAGTTAGAGAAAATGGAAACTGTGGAGTGTCTGTGAAAAATAATATTCAATGATGCATGGTAAAATATATGCTGTTTAATTTATGTCGTTTTATCTTGTTTTTGTGGCAATAGAAATAGTACAATGTTTTTCTTTTGTGTTATTGACATATTGTGATAGGGATTCTTCATTCATGATACATTTTTAACCCTTGGAGGGACTGACTTGGAAGTCAACATCTCTGTATTAACAAAACAAGGTTTGTAAACAAAGTAACATGAAGTCACAGCCTGAATGCTTAACTAAGACAGAAGTGACAAAAATAAAAAATCACAACTATGCTGGGAAATTTCTGAGATAAAAATGTAATAACAGAAAAACAGCAATGCTGGGTGCAAAAAGAAAGAGATTTTAACTAGAAAACAAAAATCAAAATGACAAAAACAAAGTGGCACAATTACATGGTATGAAGGGGTGACAAGTCTGACAATGAAAGGATAAAGAATAGGACAGAGTCAACAACTATGGCTGTGCAGCAGCCTCTCAGCTACACTGTAAGCAATTGCTGTTAATTTAAAGCCAATTTTCAGCTATAATTAACTGCTTTTATGTAAGACAGTTTTGTACTGTAGTTAGCAATGCATTGTGGTCTGGTAAATTTGAAGCAAAAACACAAACACCCATAAAGGCAAGCTAATATTTTAAATCACAGTAAAATACAGTATTTGTGGAAGAGTGGGCGTTTTTCTATAGTTGGATGCAATGTGCTGTGTATCCATGAGTGAGGGGGCACACAGTGGACATGAGAGACACTGCTGTACATGGACGAACCACACGGGTGACTCACGCTGTCTACACCCCTCGGCCACCTCTTCTCTGTGGAGTTGACCAGCTGACTTCCCTCTATGGCGTTGACTGGCTGTCTTCTCTCAGTGGCGTTGATCAGCTGTATATGCCCTGTAGTGAAGACAGGCTGTCTGTGCTCTACAGTGTAAACCAGCAGTGTTTCCACACAAATTATAGTCATATACACTAATCCAATGTACCGCTTATACAATATATTCAGAGAACTTTTCATTGAGAGTTCTACAGAAGAAGATGCCATTATTCAATGATATCCTTGACATCCAGTGTTTACCGTCAACAACTGGACTGAACTGAGGAGCGTGGTTCATTCTATGCAAGGGCAAAGACAGCCTGTGTGACCTGCGTGATACACCCATGTACAGCAGGCTCTCATGTCCACTGGGTGCCCTCCTCACTCATGGTCACAAGGTAAAATGTGATGTGATGAACAGTAAAATACTGTAACTTAGTTACAGTAAAGTATTGTTTATTTTGCAGTAACACAATGGCAACCCTGCTGCCAGATGTTTACTGGTTTTTCACACAAAAATGTCTTACAATGTGGGGAAGAGATGTAATGGCACAAAGATGCAATGAGGGAGCTGATGGCTGGCATCAAAAGGGCAAAGGCTACTTCTGCCCTTAAGGTACAGGGTCACTTTGCAATCAGGGCCCCCCTGGGGAATGTGAAAGGGCATAAACACCGTCACAGGCAACGTAGGGAGGGATGTTGTATGCCCCCAGGGTTCATCTCTTCCTGATGCTCTGAACACCTTTTAGGTCCGCTTCAATTCATCAAACTCCTCCCACAGTAGAAGGCTCACACTCTCACCGGGTGTGAGTGTGTGCTGTGGATGTGGGAGACAATGCTGAAGATCAACCCTTGGAAAGCAGCAGGTCGGGACAGCATCCAGGATGGGTTCTGAATGAACATGCACAGAAACTCATAGAGGTGTTGAATGACATCTTTAACATCTCTCTCTCTCTCTCTTTCAAGCTCTGGTGCCTGTTTGTTTCAAGATGACCACTATCATCCTGGTGCCCCAAAACTCAGATAATCATCTGGTGGCCCTGACTCCAAACATTATTAAGTGCTTTGAATGCTGGGTTTTGACCCAAATAATGGACATAATCAACATCACTGCGGGCCCCCACCAGTATGCCTGCAGGAGGAACCAGTCTGTGTGTGATGCAGTGTCAATTGTTGTCCACTCTACTCTCACCCTCATGGTACGTCAGAGATTCCTACACAAGGCTCCCCCTGGACTTAAGGTCTGCTTTCATTCCAATACAATCCTCCCACAGACAAGTCGATAAACTGCTGCTGTTGGATCTAAAACCATCTCTGTGCAACTGGGTCCTGGACTTTTTGTCAAACCACAGTCTGTCAAGATCCACAGCATTTCATCCCCCACCATCACACTGAGCTGCAGCTCCCCACAGGGATGTGTCCTGAGCTTCCTGCTGTACACAATCCTCACACTTGATTGCTCTGCAAGGTACCCAAGCAATCATATGGTGAAGTTTGTGGATGACACACCTGTGGTTGAACTGATCTACAACAACACTGAGTCTGTGAACAGGCAGGAGGTGAGTGAATTGGTGGACTGGTGCCAAACAAGCAACCTCCACATCAGTGTGGAGAAAACCAATGAGATGGTTGTGGACTTCAGGAGGAGAGCCCTCCCCTTTTGATCAAAGGAGAAGCTGTGGAGATGGTGTTTACCTGTAAATATCTGGGTCTGTACATCTCCAATGACCTCACATGGGTCAAAAACACAGCCAGTATCATAGGTACAGTTGTGCTCACAAAATTACACCCCCTAGCAGAATTTCTGATTTTTTTGGCCTTTTCTCAGAAAATATGAATAATAACACAAAAACCTTTCTGTCACTCATGGTAAGTGGTTGGGTGAAGACATTTAAAGAAAATAAATAAATAAAGAGTTTCCTCCTCTGAAGTCATAATTACAACAAAAGTGAGGTTCTGAAGTGGCCATCTCAGTGTCCTGACCTCAATATCGTTGAGCCAGATCTCAAACGTGCAGTTCGTGCAAGGCAGCTCAAGAATTTACAGGGGCTGAAGGCTTCTCGCCAAGAAGAATGGGCAGTTTTACCATCTGTGAAAATTAAGACCCTCATCCACAGTGACCACAAAAGACTTCAAGGTGTTACTAATATGTTAAAGAGAGCAATACAAGGTATTAAAAAGTGGGGTGTGTATCCTTTTGAACCAGGTTGTTCTTGAAGTTTCTGTTGCCATCATAATTTGAAAAGAGTAAACACAATTGTTTGTTAATAAATGTCTTCACCCAACCTCTAACCATGAGTGACAGAAAGGTTTTTGTTATCATTCATATTTTCTGAGAAAAGGACGAAAAATCTAATTCTGCTGGGGGTGTATACTTTTGAGCACAACTGTAAGACCATTCAACACCTGTACTTCCTGAGGATGCTACGACGAGCCGACCTCAGCTCTGTTGTCTTGACCTGTAGTCACAACCTGTTGGTGGAGAGCGCACTATCATTATTCATCAGTGTCTGGTCCAGGAACTGCTCTGCATCTAACAGGGAGGCACTGGGACAAGTGGTTAAATCTACTCAAAGATCAACCAGGACGACCTTCCATCCTTGGACGTAGGTAGACAGTAGGTGTAAAAGCAGACAGCATGTATAACAACAGACCCCGCCCACTTGGCCCACAGACTCCCTTACCTTGGGAAGAAGACAGCACAGCCCCAAAGCTCGGACAAAGAGTCTAAACTTCTTTCCAGAAGCCATGAGACTTGTGAACCCAGCACTCTATGTCATGACTCATCAGTTTAAATAACGGTAGCTCTGATGTTTCTGTCTTGTCTTCAGTGTTTTGTCAGCTTTTATTTTGTAGTCCCATTCTCTCAGTGTTGTCCTGAGTTTTACTTCCTGTCCTGGTGTCGTCCTGTCTCATTGGTTGCTGGTTCTGCCCTGATTGTTTCCAGCTGTTCCCTGTACCTCATGTGTATTCAGTGTCCGCATTTACCCTTTTCCTGTGCTAGCTTGTTTTGTCTCCTTGTTTCTGTGACTCCCTGCTCATGTCTATGGTTTTCTATTATAGTGCTCTCGAGATTTTGTGTGTTTCTTTGTTTTTCCTCACAGATCAGCTTTTTCTAGACTGGCTGTGATTTTCAGTTTATTCTTGTAGATGATATTTTTCCAGCCCTTCTGTGACTTTTCTTGTGAACTTTCTTCTTTTGTTGATTTAAATATGTATATTTCTTGTTCCATCATCTTCCAGTGAGTCTTGCGTCTGGGTCCTGACACTGAGCCTTGTCACTTTGAGTGGACTGTGATTTACATGCTGCTTTTCTTTAACCTATGCTAACTATTAGTTCTAGTTTTTTGAAGGGTATTTATTTATTTAGAGAATAGGATGCTATCAGTCTGCTTGCTTCCGGTCCTGGATAACTCTGTTCCCTGCCTCATGTCTTAATATGTTAATGTGTTTTAATGACAATAAACTAAAACTTGAATCTTAAACCTTGAAGAGGAGTAAGGCTGTGTGGTGGAGGAGTTGGGAGGCAAAACATGTTTCCCACTGTGTCACATCACCTTTCCTTTGAACAACACTCAATAAGTGTTTGTGAACTGAGGACACTAATTGTTGAAGCTTTGAAGCTGGAATTTTTTCCCATTCTTGTTGATGGACGACTTCAGTTGCTCAACAGTTCGGGGTGTCTGTTGTTGTATTTTGCGCTTCATAATGTGTCACACATTTTCAGTGGGAGACAGATCTGAACTGCAGGTAGGCCAGTCTAGTAGCTGCACTCTTTTACTACAAAGCCACGCTGTTGTAACAGGTGCAGAATGTGTCTTGGTTTCATTGTCTTGCTGAAATAATCAGGAACATTCCTGAAAAAGACAAAGTGGCTTGGATGGCAGCTTATGTTGCTCCAGAACCTGTATGTACCTTTTAGCATGAATGCTGTCGTCACAGATGTGACAGTTGCCCATGATGCCATTGGCACAAACACACCCCCATACCATCACAGATGCTGGCTTTTAAACTCTGGGCTGAGAACAATCTGGAATATCCTTTCCCGCTTTGGCCTAAAGGAAATGTTTGTGATAACCAAAACTATTTCGAAGTGTGGACTCTTCAGACCACAGCAGCCTTTTCCACTTTGCCTCAGTCCATCTCAGATGAGCTCGGGCCCAGAGAAGCCGACAGTGGTGTTTCTGTTTGTTGTTGATGTCTGTCTTTGTCTTGCACGGTGGAGTTTTGTCACTTGTAGATGTAGTGATGAACTGTGTTAACTGACAATGGCTTTATGAAGTATGTTGGTTCTTCATGCAGTGCCACCTGAGGGGTCAAAGGCCATGGGCATTCAATGATGGTTTTGGGCCTTGCTGCTTACGTACAGCGATTTGACCAGATTCTCTGAACCTTTTGATGATACTATGAAATGTAGAGAAACATTGTTCTTAAACTGTTGGACTATTTGCTCAAACAGATGTTGACAAAGTGGTGAACCAGTCATGACATTCACCTGTTTGCAATGAAGCTGGAGATAAAGAGTGTCTTTATGGTGGACAACGTCTTTAAAAACACCCAAACAGTCGGTATCTCAACCACTGACAAGGTGCTGAAAAGATGCCAAATGAATGTGAAGGAGCTGTGCATTGTTCCATTTGGAAGAAATGGTGAAAGTGTGAAGGAGCTGTGCTACCAGTGTACATGTACATGTACAGGGAAGCATGTATGAGCATGCAGTAACTGTACCTCACAGTGAACAGTACAACATCTTATTGTGATATACAAACCAGTGAGTGTGACCTTCACACATCTGCTGTGGCTAAAGAAAGACAGATGCAGCATTTGGTTTATATATTTGATTTAACTGTATCTTGTCCAGAATGAAAATGCACGTTATTCATAAAACTAATTTTGTCTTCTGGATAAAGTGTTTAATAGAAATGCAAACAAGTAAACCACCACACAACTTCATCTACATGGATGAGGCTGGCTTCAATCGAGGAAACACAAAGAACAGAACATCCCTCCTAAATACACTGTTATATTGACAACATGACAAAATAATTTAACTGTCTTATCTGTACTCAATGACACAAGGACTTGTCAATCTGATGGTACCAACATTTTCACTGACAGAGCTATTTATTTTAGTGATTAACTTTTGGTAGATAAATGAAGGGTTTTCAGCAAGATACTGACTTTTTCAGGTAAAACATGGTCTTTTTCTATTTGTAGGAATTGTTTTGAGATATGCACTCACTGTTTTGCAAATGTCAAGGATGGTTCCAGAAATGTAACAAAGCAACAGAGAAACAATGTAATCAAAAGGGGAAGATACAAATTCTCAGCCAGGAAGGTGCAGTCAGACAGCCAGGAAGTGCAGATCCCGAAAGAGTTGGATACACTCTGCAGAAATACAGACCAACAAACAGCTTGGAAGACAAACCAAGATCTGGGCACCCAAAGGTTTCTTCAGCAAGAAATTATCAGATTCTGATCTACATGTGCAGGAAAAAACACTGAATGACAACACAAGAGCTTCGGCGGTAGTGGTCAAACCAAAGTGGTGTCCAGTGTTCCACCTGCACCATCTGTGGACAACTTTTAGATCATTGCTTAAGGTCCTATAAGGATGTCAAGAAGCCCCTGATCAGTGAGAGACAGAGGTTAACCCGGCAGGTGATGTGCAGATTGATACTGAAATATCAATACGACCGATTCTAGATCTTTATGCTCTAGTATCGATTCTCATATCAAAATATTGATACTTTTGTTTTTTTTGTTTTTTTAATTTTAGTAATGTTAAACATTAACAGGAACACATTGGAAAGAAACTAAACTATTGAGCTCTCATTCAAGTCATACGCAGTTGGAGGGAACTCCTTTTTCTTCTGCCTGGGTAAGTTCATAATGGGTAACCACAGTGACACACTGCTCAGTCAGTCACTCATTCTGAAAACACAATAACAGAGTGAACAGAGTCATGTATGCAACTGATTCAGTTCCTAGATTTATTCAGGTGGGGTTTCTAGAGAGTTGATAATTCTAAGTGAATTACATAGACAAGGTGTTGATAGATTATTAAGAGCAATTGCAATAAAAAAGCAATTGGAAACCGAGAAAAATTCAAAAAAAGAAAAAAAAGGGAAAAAAATAACATTCTATTGATATACAGTTGTGGTCAAAAATTTTCATACTCAAGCAGAATTAATGATATTTCTGTCCTTTTCTTCAAGGATATGAATGATAACACAAAAGCCTTTCTTTCACTCATTATTAGTGGTTGGGTGAAGACATTTATTACCAAACAACTGAGTTTACACTTTTTTAACAACAGGAAGTACCAAAACAAACCTGATCAAAATGTTTACATACCCCAGTTCTTATTACCATGTATTGCCCCCTTTAACACCAATGACGGCTTGAAGTCTTTTGTGGTTGTTGTGGATGAGGGTCTTTATTTTCTCAGGTGGTAAACTGCCCATTCTTCTTGGCGAAAAAGCCTCCAGTTCCTGTAAATTCTCGGGCTGTCTTGCATGAACTGCAAGTTTGAGACCCCCCCCCCCAGTGGCTCAATGATGTCGAGGTCAGGAGACTCAGGTGGCCACTCCAGAACCTTCACTTTATTCTGCTATAGCCAATGGCAGGTCCACTTAATCTTGTGTTTTGGTTCATTGTCATATTGAAATGTCCAAGTATGTCTCATGTGCAGCTTCTGGGCTGATGAATGTAAATTTTCCCTCAGTGTTTTCTAGTAACATGCTGCATTCATCTCCATCAGTTTTGACCAAGTTTCCTGAGCCTTTGTAGCTCACACTTGTGTCCAAAAAGTTCAATTTTGGTCTCATCACTTCAACTGACTTTGTTCCAGAAGTCTTGAGGTTTGTCGCTGTGCTGTTTGGCGTATTGTAAGCGGAATATTTTGTGGCTTTAGTGTAGAAATGGCTTTCTTCTGGGAACTGGACCATACAGCCCATTTTTTCTCAAGTACCTCTATATTGTGCATCTTGAAAAAAACTTCAGAGTCTTATATTTCAGCTGAAGTTATTTGTAGGTTTTTCTTTGCATCCCTAACCGTTTTCCTGACAGTTGTGGCTGAAATTTCTGTTGGTCTACCTGACTTTGGTTTGGTTTCAACAGAATCCCTCACACAGTTTGATAAACTTTCCCTGCAGATCCTTTAACAATTCTTTTGCTTTCCCTATGACTCTAAATCAAAAAAAGTCAGTGCAGCACTGGGTAAATATGCAGATGTCTGTCAGGAGCTCAGAAACTCCCTGAGCTTTTATACACACACTGATTACAAGCTAATACATCACATGTGAGGATGGTTACCTTTAGTAGCTATTTAACCCATTTGTGTCAACTTGTGTTCATGTTATCAGGAAATAACCAGGGGATGTAAACTTTTGATCAGGATCATCTCGTAAGTTTCTGTTGTCATTATGATTTAAAAAGGGTGAACACAATTGTTTTAGGAAACGTCTTCACCCAACCACTAACCATGAGTAAAAGAAAAGTTTTTGTGTTATCATTCATATAAGTTTTCAGCAAAACTGTATCTTCTATTTACAACCAGTCTTAATTGGTACAACCAGTATTGGTATCAGATCGGTGTCGCCCACTCCAGCCTGAATTTTACTCTGAATTATATCACTATGGAAATTTGTGGTATCGAACATCATTACTGGAGGCAGGACTATGGTTTGGAGATGAATGAGTGCTGCTGGTACTGGTCATCTTAGTGTCTGTGATGGCACATTGAACTCTGCCAAGTATTGTGTGGATGTTTCAACAAGATAATACCTTTTGCTGCACATCCAGGGCCAGTAGAACTTGGCTGCAGGAGCACAGTATCCAGGTCTTAGAGGGACCAGCTCAATCCTCAGACATGAACCCCAAAGAAAATCTGTCACGGATTACTGTATGGTCTGTTTCAAAGCATAAACCAAAAAAAATTGAGAGGATTTAAAAGCAGTAATTCAAAAAAATGGGACGATGACACCTCAACAGTGTGAAAGGCTCTTAAAGAACATGCCAACCAGGATCAGTGCTGTACTGTGTGCTAATGGTGGGACCTCTGAATATTAATCTGATGTGATTGTTTATTCATTTTTTGTTCAGTTCTGAACATGTTCTCTGTTATTTCCTGACTTTGGCTTGACAATGCTGTAAACTAACATCTTGAAACTGTCAAGAACTTATCTTCTTCTGTTTTTCTTGTAAACACTGAACAAAAAAATATCATCATATTTCATCTGTGGCTGTCAAACGCAGCCAACAGAAAAGATTTTTCCACAAATATTTCATGATACCATTTGAAGTTTTGTGAAATTTCAAGGGTGTCTGAAAACTTTTTACCACCACTGCATAATACATAGACACAGTTATTGTGATGCCATTTGTTTCAGATGCAGGGTTTGAAGCCTATAGTCAGCGTGTGCCATATTTGGAAAAAAAAACATAAACACCTATTTCACATGGGGAATACCACACTGTGAAGGTCCAGCAGTGAACACTGCATTGCTGATCCATTTCCATGTGTGTCAGGGTGCACCATTGGACAAACAGAGCACTTTGTGGATTGGGCTTTGTCGTGCCATCTCCATCTTCTTAAACATGCATTTTGTGGAGTCTCACCCGAGTGGGTATAAAATGGATTCTCACCAAAGATAAAAACCTGAATGACCAGAGTAAAGGAAGCATGAAGAGCTCAAACCCTGAGGAGATAGGCTTTAAGTAAAAGACTGACACAAACTTAAATCCCAAGGGCAAGGAACACATTTATAAGCAATCAGTTTTGCTTTATATCAGTCCAGATTAGCACCCAAGTCATTTGAGACTCATCAACCCCACACATCTAACTGTAGCTCCACTGTGACACCTATAAGCAGAAAGATCATATAAGCCTCATTTTCACTTTAAGGTGCTGTTTATTTCAATGCTTTGTCTCTACCTGCATTTAACTTAATGAACCTGTGCACTTTTGGGGATCAAGTTCTTTGAAATTCTTTTGTAAAATGGAAATTCAAAATTCATTTGAATTATTACAGAAGGGTGGGAAAGAAGTGAAAGAGAAATATTCAGTGCAGCTGGGTGCAGAGGAAAGGTTGTCTGCCTCTTAGTCAGTCTGTATCATCTTCCAGGCATTGTATAACTGCTTTAAATGAGTAAGCTTCAAGTCTTTTTGCCCGGGGGGTGAACCCCACAGCATCACCAAGGTCAGCAGCACAGAAACTGACAGCTCTTGTGATCTTTTAGATATGGGATAGAGACAGCTTTGATTGGATGTACTGCCTACTAGATTGTATAGTCAAATGTTCAACACAAGCATATTAATGGGAAGAGCCCTCAGTTGCTTTGTATCAGGATGTGGAGTGCAAGGAGAGGATAATCAGTAATTGGATGTAAAAGAGGGACTCAAATACTTTTTACCACATGTATTTACCAAATTTGCTTCAAGTCAGAGTCAAGATGACCTGAAATGACAAACCTGCTGCATTTTACTTGTAACCTTGGAAACATCGTCTGTAGGAAACAACATTTTGGAGGTAGCCTCAGCTGAGTTAGGAGAGAGAACATGGTTAATTAGTTTTAAGATTTAACCGCTACAAACTATCAGCAGTTTTTACAGCCCAAGATTTGTAAGAGGAAAATATTGAAGAGGGTTCCATTATCTGAACTCACAGAGCATATGGATTGGCTCTTGCAGTGGACAGGAATATGCTGCCTTTGCCTGTGTGGGCTATTTGGAGCGAGAGCTCAAGCTTGACACAATGTGCCCGTACAATGGTGGGATCTGAGGTCTTGGGGATCTGCAAAGCAAAGCACAGGCATAACAGAAATCCCCACTACAAAGAAAAGAGGTGAAAAGGCAGTTATTAAACCAGATGCCGTAGTCAGCAGTGAGAGGATTAAAATGAACTACTGCTTATGAGGCATAAAGACTTCAACTTAAAAACTGCAGGTTCCCTCGAAAAACACGGTGTGAAGGTTAGCCACTCGTTGAATGCCTTTAGTGTGTTAATGACAAAGCCTGAATTGTACCCCTTTCTTTTTTCACCTACCTCTTGATGTTTAATAGAAAGAATTACAGGATATCAATAAGTGTTTTTAGATCATGAGAAATCAAGTGGGTTATAGTTGTGAAGCAAAATAATGTTACAGAGCCCTAGTCTAAAGATTGTAATAGATTAACAATTAAGAGTGAGTGTTTCCCCAGGAAATCTATTTCTGGATAGTGGAAATACAACAATGTGTTATTTTCAAAAAAACAAGAATGTAATCTGTTTTAATACAGAACCAGTGCAGCCTTGCACTTCATTTGGGGCAGAAGCAAAGCTCTCAGACGTTATTTCCTTAACCCATCAGCCAAACAATGCTAAGATGTTCCATTCACTTCCAAAGAGCGAGTAGAAAAAGTCGATATCCCACAAAACATCACATCAAGATCCACGCTGAGGAGGACAACACACCGCTAAATGCAGTGCTACAGGGAGCTGCTGTTTGCACTAGAATAAACTTGTGAAATAAGAATCTTAAGTTTTGTTTACACAACCAAAGCACTAAGCAGGAGAGAGTGGGAGAATACTGTTGCTGTAAATCAATAATCAGGATGTAATCAGAACGACAAACTTGAGATGTAAAATCCAATTTGTGTCTGCGGCAATTTTGGTAACACAATACTTGTAACACAATGTAGTCATAGTATCACTTTTAGGCAGGAGTACAATATTCAGTGCTTTCTTAAATACCAACCAAATTCCATCAGTAGTGCCGATTCACATCAAATCAAACAGTACTGTGCTTTGGTACCTGAATGTATCCTTGTGACTGTGAGGGAGTGGAAGAGTAGGTGATTTTCCATGTCGATATATATCCGTGGAGTATATAGAGCTGGGTTTTGATTCGTGCATTATTAAGAAAAAATACTTCATAGTTGTTTTTAATCAATTAATTTGTAGTTAATTTCAGTGAGGGGTGAAATTTGTGAAACAACAGAGATGTTACAGTACAAACAGTTGGGTGTTATTTTGAGTAATGATTCAAGGATTCAAGGAGTTTTATTGTCATTCAACCCATGTAAAACATGGGTGGGACGAAGTTAGGTTACCCTGGTCCCGGAGCAAGCCCAATCATAGAAATGAGAATTATAAATATATACAAATATACAATAAAAAAGAGAATAAAAGAAGAACACAATCAACTAGCCTTTTTAACAAATAGACAGAATAAAAAAATAAACTGTGCAAAAATTGCAGTGTTCATGTGTCGGGGGGGCCCTAAAGGGGACCACCAGAGTTCAACAGTCTCACAGCCTTAGGAAAGAAGCTGTTCCTCAGTCTGGTAGTCCTGCTCTTGATGCATATGAATATGTTAATGTATATGTTAAATTGAAATATTTTGAGTTTGTATTGTTAAAAAAAAAAAAAAAAAAAACATTTATTACCACATAGACACACCAAAAACTGGCACAGTTGAGCACTGGTATCATTTTCCAGGCACCAGGCATTGGTACCGTATTGGTTCAAATGTGACAGGTATCCATCCCTCCATACCTTCAATTTGAACCAGTAGTGTGACGAATTCCTCTGTAAATTCTAGTAATAATGCTACAGTGAATACTCTCCCAAAAGTAACCTCTTACTCCCATACTGCGATTAAACAATTTGCAGATTAATTCATTGCACACGTGAGCCAAACAGCAAAGTAGCTCGCTTCATGGTTGCCAGGTATGCGAGTTTCCTGCAGAATAGAGCATCTTTTTAAGCGCTGCCTGGGGTGGTGCTTTTTGGCTGATGGGCTTGTGTTTTCATTTGTTGTCATGTACACCTGGCAAACCTGTGTAGCTTGAAAGGCAGAGGAGCGCATGTTTGCGATAAGTAGCTTGAATTATGCTCATAAAGCCTTCTTTAATTTTGTTGAGAGGAAAGATGGCAGGAACATCTTTGTTGTTAAATATAAACTGTGTCCCGATTCTAGGTGTCTTTCAATTTGGGTCAACATAGACTGGATTTTATACATTTCAAATAGCAACTTAATGAACATGTTGCCGCCAATTGAACCTAATGCGTAATTCATAAACGTGAAAAATGAACATTTCCACAAACAGCTCAACCTGTGTTTTGGCCTTTAACTCACGTTTTAGCCCTTAGCCGATGTATTAGCCTCTAGCCAGTGTTATAGCCTTTAGCCCCCGTTAAAGCCTTTTGCTTATGTTTTAGGCTTTAGCCCCTGTTTCAGCCTTTAGCTCATGTTTTCAGCCTTTTGCCCATGCTGTATCACTCTCCTGTTTAGCTTTCTCCTGCTCTTCTGTCCCTTTTGTGTCAGACGGTCCAGCTCCTGTTTCCACTATTACTATTCAGCAGAGAAAAAAACACAGAACTCTCCTCTCACCTCTAAACGTAGTTAGCCAGCGTGGTGTTGTCATCGAGACTTTGCCGTGCCGTAAATCAATCCAGTCCGGTCCAACCTGATCTGGAAGCTGAGGAATAGCATTTAGATAACCTCAATAACCTATTTTGGTGCTGATAGTCTCATTTTAAGTTGGGGATTATGATCATGCATATATCTAGAAGTGTGACTTTTTCAAATTCACTAAGAAAGTCCTCACTGTCCCTTTAATAGTGGCCAGTGGGTGTGAATTTGTATGTTTTGTGTGTGTGTGATAGACACCCCTTTTAATCAATCTCATAAAGCTGTTAGTGTCAGGTTTGTTTGTTTGTTTTGCCTTTTTTTTTCTTTCATCACATAATTTTTCACGTCACATTTCTTGTTCTGATAGATTTCCCTTGTAACCTATTTTACTCCAAGTGAGCAGCCTAAAATGAGAGGTACTAAGTTTTGGGGTTTGTTTTGTGAGAGCACAGAACATATGGAATTGCAGGCCCTCTGAGGTTGGGGACAAAATTGGCCATTTTGTCTGTCACATTCGGCCCATTCTCCCATTACCTGTACAGAGCCATTACAGGCCTCAGCTGTAATAACTCCTTATGATCTATGACTGAGATGTGGTTACAAATGACACCCATCGATTCTGTATGGTGCTATGGCCATGTGTGAAAGCCATACGTGGGTATCACAACTGTGTTGTTGGTTTTCTTTTTTCAAATTAGCAAATGGTCAATGGTCTTAAATGCTTGACACCCAATATTATGACTTTAGGTTTCTTTTTTCTTTCTTTTTAGCATATCCCACTCCCTGGGATTTTAATGACAATGACATATTTAAAACCCAAAAGCTCATTTCTTCTGCTCAACAGTTTCCATCCCTTTTCAAGCCTTTCTGACAGAAGGGGAACTCATGCAGAAAGGATTTGCCGTATCCAAGTATTGTACCTGCTCTAAATGATGGTTTAGAGAGAGGCAAGAAAAAGGCAGAAAGTAATAATCTCTTTGACATAAGACATGACAAGTGAATAGACATAAAAGACGGCAAGCACACAGAAAATTGGATTTTCAAGAGTGCCTTGTCTTACAAAAATGACCAATCATAGTGTGTTAGTGAGGCAGACTGGCTTTCATTAGCTCAGTCATTTGGCATCACTGAACCATGAAGATAGTTAAGTGATATTATGTTAACTTTCTGTTGTACATCTAGAGTTAAGATTAAATGTAATGAGGTAGCTTTTGTACTTCCCATATAGCAGTCTTTTGATGTCTGACTGAGGTCATTACTAATCATAACCTTGCTGTCTGACATTTTACAGTGATTGACCACAAAAGACCACAGACATCAGCTAGTTTGCTTGGGCTTTGACTTTTACCGTGGCCACTTCAAATACTGAATTTGTGTGTCCTGTTTAGCATGTGGTTGTATTTCTGTCCTATTATAGTCCAAGCTGACTGAAAATATATTGAATCCGTTGGGTGTCTGAATACATGGATGGAAGAAAAGAGCCAAACATTGGGGGTGTCTTTATGGGTTCATATGTCTAAAGATACTTGAATCACCTTTCTTCATCATTCTGATGCTCACTTTTAAATGAAGCAGTTTGGGTTGACCATATGTACAACCCTGAATGCATTCAGTTTCTACCATATGATTGGCTGATTAGATATTTGCATGAACAAACAGTTTAGCTGATGTATCTATTAAAGTGGCTTCCCTTTTAAAGAGAGGATGGAATTTTAAATTGACTTCACATTTTTATGCCCAAGTTTGAGCAAGTAACAACCACTATAAGACTAAAACTCAAGTTAATAGCTATTACTTGGCAATCAAAAAAATATGATAATTACAACTTTATAGAACCGCAGATTTGAAAATTTGTGGATAACATCTATATTTTGGCATCATAGATATCATTTGATCTAGGAGCTTCCACATACAAGTGAATTAAATATCACTGCAGTGAGGTAAAAAACCATAAAAATTTAGGTCATCTGTAATTTACTGTTAATTTAGAGCAAACACCTCATGTTAGGTGGTGGTCTAAATCATTTGTTAATCACTGTATATATTTCTGCATGTGTGTGTGTGTGTGTGTGTGTGTGTGTGTGTGTGTGTGTGTGTGTGTGTGTGTGTGCAACTCCTTGCGAGGCTGCATTTTCTTGTGTCTGGATCATTCGAGCCCAGTTAGTGCCAGCCATGAATAATCTGCAGGTGAATTTGAAAAAGTGCCCCAGCTTCGTAAATGTTTCAGGAAAAAATCTTAAGCAAACGACCAACACACTCTCTCCTTCCTTCATTTTTGGTTTTAAGTTTCTCTGCCTGCCTGGTATGTTTTACACTTAAAATGAACCCTGGCTACCAGAACGTCATTTTCCTAAATGATCAGTGTTTTTACCAGCTACATAAGAACGATAATAAAATCTCTCAAAATATCTTAGTTTGTATAAAATTTGAAAAAATGTTTTCACCTGTAGGCCGCCATTGTTGTTTATGCCGCAATAACGTCTGGGTAGTGACATCATATGGTTGCACCGGGCTCGATCTCATACAGGATCATATAAGTCCTGGTTTGTGTTGGAAAATAGTCGGCACAGCATTTGGCTTTAGTCTCCGTTTATAATGACCCACACCTGTCAGCTCTTCCATCAGCATGGGCCGGCTAAATGCAGCAAGCAACCAATCTACTTCATCAACCCAGAATGCATTGCGGCAGTAAAACAATGGCTCCGCCCGAAGGATAGAAACTATATTTTAAACTATATTTTTTTTAAAGAAAAAACAATTCGTGATGTCTTTTAACAACAAATTCTAGTTTGAGACAAACATTTAACCATATTCATGCCTATTAGTCCTTACAGTCGGGGTTCCTTTTGAGTTGGCCTCATGCTGAAAATGTGACTTTTTGCATTTGTGGCATCACTCCTGGGGACGCAAGAAGAAAGTAAATATACCCTTTTACTAAGGAAAAGGGCAAAGATAATACTGCACAGTGACTTGAATAAGTATCTTTAGTCTATTTACTGGTTTGGAATAAGAACGCGGTAGTAAGGGCTTATTTATATTCCCTTTCTGCACATAAATCTACATGTCCATTTCAAACAATGTTACCGTTACTGCTCACATACTTCTATATGTTCCCTACATTGAGCATCCACTAAGGGGCAGCCCTGAGTCAAAAGTTTATATCAACAACAAACTCATAAACAGACATGGCAACTTTGGTGGAGGTGTTGCTAATGCACCTCTGCCACGAAAGACAAAAAAGGAGTCAGCTTTGTAGGAGACAATGGTAGTTGAGGCTGTTAATTACATTACGTTTTTCTGTCAGTAATTCCTGCCACTGTTCTTACTTCTTCGTGTCTCACTAGAGCGATGCAACAGCTTTTAAGAGCAGCACTGCCCCCATGATTTGTGGTGGTACTGCTCAATTTGGTCCGTATCGAAAACTGTATATAGAATGGACAGCGTGGCTCCACCTGTCACTACTGTACGAGTTTGAAGCAAAAAAAAAACCTTACTGGAGCTGGATTCGGCCGCCATTGTGCAGCCAGACTCTGCGCAGTAGGGAATTTCCGGTGGAGCAAAGTAAAAAAATAACTAAAAATATTTATTTCTTCTTCTTTCAAAGGTCTAATCTCTTTATGGCTCTCTTTTCCAAAGTTTCTTATATCCCTGATAAAACTACTCATGAATGGCAGCTGTCAACCATCGTAAAACAAAACTTATACACGGTTTTTAACGCCCAATAACTAATGAAAAACCAACTCCTCAGTAAAAAAGACTAAAACACAGTGCAGCCAAATTACATCTTCATACCACTGCAGTGTAAGGATGTGAGAAACAATTATGAGGTGTAATAATTTTTTTTTAGTTTTCCCATCTTGTATCTGGAATGCATGGGGAGGCGGGGCATATGACCTATACTGCAGCCAGACACCAGGGGTCAGGGCATCTGCTGGAAGCTTCAGTTAGAGCTAAATGCCATTATGTCCACTCATTATACAGTCTATGGTCTGTAAGCTATGGGGAAACACGCAGAGATACAGACAGAATGAACACAAAGTACATACAGAAGGCTTCGTCCTTATCTGTATTTAACCTTAAGCATAATTGAACCATAAGAGGAGATCACACTTCTTATCTTGTCTTGATGTTGGGTCTCTGTTAAAAAAATAAGTGTATAGGAGCGCCTTGGGCCAGGGTTGGTGAAAGAACGCATCTATTCCCGGTGGCTGGTGTATGTTAATGGAGAACCACTGAGCATTTTACCATGAAGCCAAAACAGCTCCAAGCAGTTCATGTGAATAGAGCGGGAGGAAAGGGCCACCTCACCAACAACGCGGGGCTGACATATCCCATCTCACTAGAAGAGACGTCTGTGTACACTGAGATGTGTGACATAACTGTCGGCGGTTGCATTTCCATGGAGACCACGCTCATACATCCAGCTAAATAGATAGTAAAGTGCTTCTTTTATGTATATATTTATATTCATACATATTAGTGCTGTCGACGTGCCTGTATTTTTTGTTTGCATTCTCCACTAAGACCTCCAACTCCAAAGCTTTGAACATAATTCTTCATTTACAGCCACTTTGCTTTCCCAAACTCTCAATGGTGTCAACCAATAACACACACAAAACCCTCGTTTAAATAGGGAGGTCCGTATTACTTTTGTACGTTATCTATCACAAATGCAATCATAGCCAATACGCCCACTGCAATTTTTTAACCCTGCACACACAATTTAGCGCTCATTATTTGGGATCAGTAGCACAGTATTTGGAGCATTTCATTAGCTGCTGATAACCTTTCTTTTAATGCTTCCACACAGCAAGATAATGATAATGATGCCAATGATTAGGATCATGAGAATAGCTTTGATGCCAGAAATACAGATGGACCCAGATCCTCCTTCATTCCTAAAACTGGCCTGACTTCAATAACCCTGGAATGTATTAGATCCTTGGAGCCTTGGTACCCTGATTGTGGCCTGGCTGGACTACGTATGCCCACAACCCCTCACTGTGCGGATGATTGACCCTCACTCTCCAAACCCTGTCAGTGCTGCGTTTCCAACAGAGAAAGTAAAAAGAGACAGAGAGAATAGGAGGTGATGGAAAAAAAGAGAACCTGCCCTGCATTTCCTGGCAAATTAAGAGTTATTATGCTGCACAACAGGAGGTACCTGAGAAATAATTGGCCACAGCGACAGCTAAGTGCTCAAACCTGGAGGTGAAGCCAAAGGCACTGTAAAAGGTCACATGCCATTATGCATTATGCGGATCTGATTAATGTTTTTTTTTCTGTTAGAAGAACCACATCAATTCATTGGCCTTGATTAGATGATGAAGTAATAATGCCTATGTATTTAGTTGAGGCTAATATTGTTTAGATGAGAAAATTAGATTTTTTTTGTGTGTGTGATTTCTGACCTGTTAGAGAAAGAGACAGTCTCTTCCAATTCTGGCTTTTGCTGTCACTGCTTGGATTATGCCTCTTTGTTGTGCTAACACAAAATTGAATAGTTATATGATCTAATAGAGAAATTATTGCTGCTGAATGTGAAAATTGTCTTGGCATTTAGAGGAGGAGGACGAACATAAAAGTGAGGGAAGACAAGTAGGAGAAAATAGACAGAGCTGTCCAGAACAAATGATTGTCAAAACAAAAGGCTGAAATGTTTTTATGTTGTCATGCACAGCCTCTGACTGATCATGGAAACTTATGAGGTACCTGGATTTTCTTGTTATTACTTAAGCTGTTGCATAAATAAATATAACTCTGGTATGTTGAGATTAACCTCCTAAAATCCATATGTATTTTTTCCCTGTGAATTGTTGCTCTTTAAAATCAGTTCAAAGTCAAAGGGGCTGATCTACTAAGATCCCAAATAACAAACACTAAATTGCATGTGCAAACTAAATAATTGCACACACTAATAGTGGCAGGGTTACTGATGATCATCTATGATTGCATGCACAGTTGATAACATGTAGAAAAGAGGTGCAGACCACCTTATTTAGATGAGGATTTCGTGTGTGCTACCGTCTGTCACTCAGGAGAGTTTAGGAGAGCAGAGGCTGTAAACAAACAATAAATTCAATGCAATGTATTTGGAGATCTAGATGGAGGAAATTTTTAAAAAGACACTGTCAATAGCATATATTTCAATTATTTTCTACAGTTTTCTGTTCTCTGGTGTTTTGGTTTAGTTTTGGATGTTTCAAAAAATGTCATAATATTTAAGTTCAATCAATCAATCAATCAATCAATCAATCTTTATTTATATAGCGCCAAATCATAACAAACGTTATCTCAAGACACTTAACAAAACATTAGCAGGTCGATACCTGTTAATGATGAATTATTTTATTATTTTATTTTATTAACAGAGACCCAACATCAAGACAGGATAAGGAATCTTATCTCATCTTGATCCACCATGAGTAAAACACTTTGCAGCAGCTTTTAGCAAAGTTACAGTGGCAAGGAAAAACTTCCCTTTAACGGGCAGAAACCTCGGACAGAACCAGACTCATGTTAGACAGACATCTGCCTCCACTGTGTTGGGGTGAGAGAGAGAGAGATTGACAAGGAGAGAGAGAAGAAAAATTGGAGAACTGTCCAAGCCACAGCAGCAGGAGTCAGGTCGTCCCACATCAGCTGGTAGATCCACAGCAACAATCCAGATGAACCTACAAACAAGCTCAGAGACTCCCAGAGGATCATTGTTAATAACTATGATGGTGCATTAAGATAAAAATTAGACTGACAGACAGAGGAGAAAGGGAAACAGAAGCCTAGTGTGTCAGTTTCCCCCAAAACAATCTAGACCTATAGCAGCAGAACTAAGAGCTGGTTCAGGCCTGATCCAGCTCTAACTATAAGCTTTATCAATAAGGAAAGTTTTAAGTCTGCTACTAAAAATAGAGAGGGTGTCTGCCCCCCGGACCTCAATTGGTAAGTTGTTCCAGAGAAGAGGAGCCTGATAACTAAAGGCTCGACCTCCCATACTACTTTTAGAGACCACAGGCACAGTCAGCAGGCCTAGACGGATAGTATGGAACTATAAGCTGTCTAAGATAGGACGGCTCAATGTTATTTAGGGCTTAATTGGTCAGGAGGAGAGTTTTAAATTCGATTCTAGATTTTACAGGTAACCAGTGTAGAGAAGCTAACACTGGAGAAATGTGTTCTCTCCTCCTGGTTCCTGTCAATACCTGAGCTGCAGCATTCTGAACTAACTGAAGGGTCCTAAAGTTCATTTATGATTTTCCCTGTTTTTTTTTTGTTTTTTTTAGTTTGTTTGTATAATTTCTCTCTTGGGCACCAGAAACAAGACATCTCCTTGTGTGCACTGGATACCAGCTGCACAGCAGAAATCAGCCAGTCTCCTGTGTTCTCGTGATAAAAATGACAGTTCAGGACTTGGTTGAGATTTATTTTAATCCTGGACTTATTCACAAGGACATAACTGCTTTAATTGCGCACTGTCACCATTATATTGCTATATTGTCTCAGAAAGACATGAGCTTGAGAAGCAACAGTATCTAAAGTGCTGGGATCTTACTTTAATTCTGAAGTCTTAAAAAGAAAATGTAATTCACCTTATATTTTGTTGCTGACATAACCATAATGTGCCCACTCTGTTAGCTCTACAAAAGCATCAAACGTCTTCTTTACCACAGTCTGCAGCAAAGCTTTTCATCCTCTCTCCACATCTGGATCTCTGTATTTCTGTTACATACAGATCAACTGTTGTATAAAAGCTCTGACTCACCATAAATGTCTAATAATCTGCATTTAGGAGCAACAAAACACAGGGGAACCAACGCTGTTTCAACAATATAATTTAAATCATACTGTTGACATGATCATGCGCTCTGAGACAGCGTGTCTGCGCCAACCTGTTACACAGCGGGAGAGAAAAAGTAAGCCTCTAAATCAAATTATTGTCTGTTTTTTACAGTTCTGGGGTTATGGAGATGTTGAAATATTTGTCTGTAGTTTGTTTCATTTGTCTGTGGCTGCTTGTGAACAACACTGTGCAAGTTTGTACCTGCCTTTCACACGTGCTATGTATAGCTGCTAAAACGCCAACTGCAAACAGTTTCAGGTTTGATGAATCACTTTGCGTGTGCATTTGCATTTCCTCCTCCCAGTATTTTGTGTGTTCTGATAATCTGCATATGTTCTGCATAATCATGAAGGCTGATGCATTACATGGATTGCATGTGCTATTTTGCTCATATGAGAGATGCAATCGACACTGCATCTGGTTTGTACAACAGCTTTGCATGCGCTATCAAGTTTGTACTCGTTTTTGTTCGCGCAAACCTGAGGCTCATAGTGAGGGTAGTTGACCACGCAATCACTAAAAACAACATTCTTGCAGACTTTTCAAGCAATTTTTGTTAAACTTTATTGAATTTATGCATAAATAGTCATCATATAGATTACATCATTAGTTGACTGTTATGATATATTTATGTTTTCCATCGCCCATTACCCCTGCTTGACCCCCCCCCTTCACACATACAGTGTCTCTCTGTCAGCAATCACTCCTGTGATGCTAATATCATGGTGCCAGCTCCACTGTCTCCCAGATATCTTTCCCAAAGACTAATGTATTGATGAGGAAAGTATTGACAAAGATTGATCAGGGCAGGGACAATAAACAACATCGCTTGAGTAATTCAGTTTTTAATGTTTTCTGTCTGGAGAGTTGATTTTTGTTCCTTCCCTCATCCATCTCAGTACCAGACTCTGCAGAAACCACAGTTACACCCCAAGCCAGCAGCGTGGAATAGCAAGAATGTAATGTTGCATGTAAAATGTCTCTTTAAAACTTACTCCTGCAGAGCTATGATTGTTAATTCTTTATAATTTATTAGAACTCTAATGAAGAAAGAACCTCTAGGATTGGATTTGTTAAAGCTTGAGCCAGTGGTGCAGACGGTTCGCTACAGCCGGCAGGGGTGCATGCCCTGTTGTTTGGGGGAGGCTTGAGGGCAGGTGAGCTTCTGTCAGAGTAGAGGATGGGTCAGGCCCATGATGCATGTGGCATGTTGTTGGTGCAGCTGATGGGGAGGAGAAGAGGGTCAGTGGTACCTCCCAGGCTTCCCATACCATCCCCCAATCCCATCTGTCCTACACTGACAGCCTGTGCTCAGAATAACAAATCAGTGTTCAGAGATAAGATCCTGTGCTCAGCAGTAAGATATCAAACACTAACAGGTACGGTGATAATAGTACGGCCTCATCACTTTAGTCAGGGTAATCACATGCTCCTAACAGCACTCTGATCATTATAATTCTGCATTAGAATGCCATCGCCCTCGTGCACCTGGTAGTGTCTCGAATCAAAAAAGAGATGCATTAAGTTTGTAATGTAATTAGTAAGATGAAATCAGTAGGATTGAATCAACATTCAAAGGGCTGAAGACTCCTCTGAACCACAGCTGTGATAATTGTGATTCTATAACTGTGGTTTTCAATAAATTTAAATTTCAATCATAAAATTAAGGTTACCTCCCACATATATGAGACCATTGCTTTTATCCAGGGGCAGTTTAGACTCCAAACTGCCCCTATGATTTTGCTTCAGAACAAAGAAAAGACTCACCTCTGCTTTTTGGCTGTGTCCTTCAACACTAAAGGCTGCTATTTTGCAAGTCAATTAAAAGTGCCGCTTTTTCAACAGCTTGTATTTTTAGATCCAGAATTCTGATCAATAGTTCTACTTAGTTTCCACTGCTGTTGTTTTCAACTTAGTATTGATGCCAGTCACTGAGGCCAGTCCCTGAGGACAATTCATTAACTTCTGATGACAAATAAGACAAATTCAAGACTCCATCTCTCATACACGTCTATTGTTTACACGAAGGGTAATGAATGTAACATTTTGTTTGCATACATAAGGCAAATAAGTTCATTTCAGCTGTTTACCACACTTTTTTACCATTAATCAAATATTGTTTAGACTCTGTATTGGTTTTATTTGAAAGCAGAATACTGTGGCAACTTGAAAAGAAGTGATCTTCAGGGATTTAAAACAATTCACAGAACCCTGTTCTTTGCACTCATCTGCAAAGCTTGGCAATTCTTCACTCCACTGCCCAAGCTTCTCATTCCTTTTCTCTCCTTTTTGGGCATTGTGTTCTTACATATACAGAAAATGAGAATCAGATTCGACTAAGTAAATTCTTAGTCGGGAACACCTCTAATAATAGCAAAATGCTGTATTACACCATGTTTCAAGTCTCTCTTTTTGATTGGTCTACGGAAAAATAAACATTGGTATCAACAAGGGATGGGTATAGAGAAATGGTTTCTATTGAGAATGGATACGAAACAGTTGGAACCATTGACTTCATTTGCTTTTACGTGTATCGATTCACTTATCAATTCTTATCAATTCTTACCTTTACACTGGAGCAGCTGGACCTTACGTCGACTATTCTGCCTCAGCTAGCATAGCTCAGCAGATAGATAACTGTTCGCCAAGACAACTGATCCAGGATTCTATGCATTCGATATCGTTAGTTTAGCCCCAACAATACTGTCAGATTTCTTGCATGCAGAAAGACTTTATATACTTTCAACTTGCAACTTGAAAATTGTACACCCTGTTGAATGCATTAACTCCAGCGTAGACAAACTTTTAAAGTCCACACTAGAGCAGGCGAGCATGATAAGGATCAGGATAACGAGCAGAGTGCAACTACCGTAAGAACAAAAAGAGGTAAGTTTACTAGTTCCAGTGTTAAGAAAATAAAATGACAACAACTGAATTTCTCTTCAGTATTAAACTAATATACTGGAAAACACAATGTTAACATTAATAGCACTACACAATGTTATGCATCTCCTGATGTACCAAAAACAATGTACAAATCACTGCGCTAGCTCGATGCTAACATATACAGGAAATGACATTGATATGCTGGAGGTTAGCATAAGCATAATTTCAGTTTTAAAACAGGATTTCAACTTTCAGCCCAGAAACATATCACAATTACTTTTTGTAAACAACAATAAAACCTCTAAACCTGAAAATACTTGCAGACAAATACTTTTCAAACAAGAGGATAAAAGAAAGTTACTGCAGGCTCGTGGCTGCCTTCAGGTTAACTATGGCAAGTTCAAGGTGCCAAACAACTCAAAGCATTGCTGGGTGGCTTACTTCAATCCATAACATAAAAAAACATATTGAAATCATCTGATTTGCAGTTGTTACTTATTTATTCATTTACATTCAGAGATATCTAAATCCATCTGCCAGCTTCATAACGTTAATTTACCTTTTAACCCAGCTAAATATTGTTACTTTTTGTAGACAGGAAATTCATGTGAGGAATTGGAAAGGGAATCGATGAAAAATCAGATTGTTAAGTGGAATCGAGAAGGGCATCAATATCAATAAAATCTTGTCAATACACATCCTTATAGCTCTGGCAAAATTTTAAGTTCAAAATGATACAAGACGAGTTACGTAGTTCAGGAACATTTTTAGATAAGCAGATATTTCCCCTGAATTTAAGAGATTAAGCTATTGTTTTGATGATTTACGTCTTAAAATTAGTCATAGTTGCACTCAGTGGGTCGATTTGACTTCAATTAAGTGACATGACAAAATTAAAATTAGAAAGGTTCACACATTTGTCTTGAGTTTTTGAGTGTCATGTATGAGTTTGTGCTTTTTTTTTTCCTTTTAAAGACGCTTTTTGAAGTGTTTTCTAAATCATACACATTTCCTTTTCAGTAGCATGTCAGCAAAACATCCACCTTGTATCCTGGACGTGGAGAAGCATCCACCTCAAAGTGCCACACTGCAGGTCACTATCATGAGCCACAAAGACATCCAATAGATGGAGCTTTTGAACAAGAAGAGAAATGTGTCAGCCATGTTCTCTCAGGGAGGACAACATGAATTCACATCTTTTGGTACACAAAAGAATTTTCAGTCAAATATACAATCAAACAAAACAATTACAACATTTCTTTACTTTTTCACAAAGAACATTGCAATTTGCAGCTTATTCTTGGGTTTAAAGGAAGAAAAAAAAGTGTCATGGCATTCTTTAGCTGCATGGAGTTGCTCAGCAATGTTTCCTCTTTGTTAGAGTTGACCTGTGGAGCTTGTAGCAAAAATATTTCTGCAGGTAAAGACACATTTTAAAAATGTGAAGAAGCCTTAAAGTGTGTTGCACCAAATCTATTTTTAAGGGACTTGAACATATAAGAGGTTGAGAAATATAACAGGTTCTGACCATAGACTGTATAATAAGTGGACGTAACGACGTTCGGCTCAAACTGAAGCCTCCAGCAGATGCCCCGCCCCCTGGTGTCTGGCTGCAGTATAGGTCATAAGCCCCGCCTCCCCATGTATTCCAGATATGAGCCAGGAAAACTTAAAAAATTACGATACCTGGTAGAAACGTTTCTCTCATCCTTACGCTAAGGTAGTATGACGATGTCATCTGGCTGCATGTTGTTCAGGTGTTTTTTTTCTGAGAAGTTAGTTTCTCATTAGTTATTGGACGTTAAAAACCGCGATATAAGTTTCGTTTTCCGATAGTTGACAGCTGCCGTTCGTGAGTAGTTTTTATCGGGGATATAAGAAACTTCGGGAAAGAGCCAAAAGGAGACTAAACCTTCTGAAGAAGAAGAAATAAATATTTTTATTTCTCTTTTTTATTCTGCTCCACCGGAAATTCTCTACTGCGCAGACTCTGGCTGCACAATGGCGGCTAGAGAAACGGGATTTTTTGGCTTCAAAAACGTAGAATGGTGACAGGCGGAAGCACGCTGTCCATTCTATATACAGTCAATGGTTCTGACAAACAAACACACAAACAAACAAACAAAACAACAACAACAAACCACATAATTCTTTCTACTCCTCGAAAGGCGACTGCGGCCAGCTGTTTTTCTTTGCGTGTTTTTAATTTACATCACACATTAAGTAGGATGATAGCTTTCATTTTCTCTGTAAGACTGTAAATAAACCCAGCATCCTTTGGGAATGACAACATGAAACACAGTGTGGTTAGCAGACCTGACTGCCTGCCAGGGGCATAGCTTAACCATGGATACCTCTATCAAGTGAGTGCAATATCCTAGAAATCTCCTTTTATCAGAGGGAAAAACACACCAGCAGCAGAGGAGCCCGCAAGAAAATAGATGAAAACACACGAACGTTGACACACCTTTAAAGACACAAAAGCAAATAAACATGTGAGATTGGAATGTGAGATTTAAAGATAAAGATTCTTTCTATCTCTTTAGAATTTTTCCATTGAATGAAAACAAACAAACACAAGTCTTTTTTTGTCCTAGCAATGAGCGAAAGTGATAAGCCTTGACGATTTTTTTTTTTACGTTTGTTTACAAAAATGAAACGAACAAAACACAAATATCGCATGGGAAAATAAGTTTCTCTTATGCTGTTGTTTTATAGAATGACATTCCTTAAGCCTAATTTGTTGTGTTGTTTTCACAAATCTCTCTTTTCTTATGCTTCTCCCGACTTGACTTGGCATTCGCTTGATTCACTTTTAAATATGCCTTTGCTCTGGAGATCCCAGCCTCTTGTGATGTGACCCGCATGACTAATTCCATTTAAAGGGGAATAACATGCATTAGGACTCTCACTTTTCTGCCTTGCATTTGCATAATTTTGTTTGGCAACTTGGAAAAGGGCCATTAACAGCCCTGATACACACACTGTAAAGGAAAGGGACAGAGGAAGATCGATACTTTGTTTCAACATCTTTAGCGATGTTGAGGTTCAGACCAGAAGGTATTTACGAATATCACTTCGCGCAGGCGTCTTGACACACGACCATTAATTTCTAATAAGAAAAAGCACTTTTGCTGCCGGTCTTAATCCCTTAACAGACATGTTTTCTCAAGCAGTTGTGTTTTGCAGTTTCATTGCAAAGACAAGATTGATTGCCAGGAGCTGCTTGAACTTAGCTCCACCTCTCAGACTTCTTCTTGCTTTTTAATTAAACATTTGCTTTAGATCTTGTTTGAAGGAGTACTAAAGTGTTGTGACACCCTGTGATTCACATCAGGCATCTTGTTTTTAAAAAGAAAACCTTGGACCCCGCCGTTATCCAGAAATGAAAGCAGCATCCAAACAAGTGGATTAGAGAGGAGGGGGGCTGTCTGTTAGAAGAGTAGAGATGACCGGGGGTAGTTGCAACTCTCGCCAGTGAGGAGGAAATAATCACAGTGTTACCTTCTCATGAATTATTAAGTACTCTGTGCCTATTTTAGTCCAGCTCGAAATGCTGCATTTCATCAGTGGGTCTGAGTCTGTGTGCAGGGGTGTTTTTCTTTTGACAGCTGTATTACTGCTGATAAGCGAGACTGTGTGAGCTGATCAAGTAGTGAGACAAGCGTTCGGAGCAGTAGCAGTAGCAGCACAGCAGCGCTCTAGTCACCAGGAGCTGTGGCGGCAGAAGCAGCAGCAGCACTATCAGTCATAGAAGAGGCAGCAGCGGCAGCAGCAGCAGCAGCAACAAACTCTGTCCTGTCTTTTTCTCTTCGTTCTGGGTGAGTTTTCTGCTTGGAGGGAAAAAAAGCCAAAGAAGGAGGAAGGAAGTCATTCAGGGCTGATAGCTGACATCAAAAATAGAACCAAAACGCAGACCTGGCTGCCCCCATGCCTATCGAATTTGTTTGTAAAATCAAATTTGCAGAGGAGGATGAGAAGCAGAAAAGCAAGCAGGATGGGGACAGGGAGAGTCTGATCGAAGAGAGCTGCACACCTAAGGCTAAGGACTTGGCCGGGTTTGCTAACTCCTGCTCCCTTCATGGGATTAACCACATCTTTGTCTCTGGTCGCTTGGGCATCCGGCAGACTCTCTGGGCTCTTGCCTTTTTGACTTCACTGGCGCTGTTTCTGTACCAAGCGGCTAAGTGTGCCATCTCTTACTTGGAGCACCCTCATGTCACAGCTCTGAATGAAGAAGCAACCCCAGAAATGGTTTTCCCTGCTGTGACCATCTGCAACATCAACCGCTTTCGCTTTTCTGCGCTTACTGATGCTGATATTTACCACCTGGCTAACTTCACAGGTTTGCCCCCTAAAAACAAGGATGGGCACAAACCTACTGATTTGATGTATCCTGCCCCTGACATGCAGGACATCTTCAACAGGACGGGACATCAGTTAGAAGAGATGCTCATGAGCTGCAATTTCAGTGGACAAAACTGTTCTGTTGAAGACTTCTCTGTGGTAAGTGGAAAAGTTTCTCAAAGTTTTATGTATGCCTTACACAGAAGCAGCTTTACACTTCTCCTTTATCCCTTATCTGCTTATCAAACTTTTTCTTTAGGAACATTTTAACATCTCTAAATTTTTAAGCTTTAAATGTAAAACTTTTTAAGGAGCCTCACTGTGATTATTTTGTTGACATTAAAAGAAAAAGAAGAACCAACACTTAGAGTAAAATTGAATTATTATTATTATTTATTTAATTTTTTATTTTTGCCATACAAAAAGATAAATTCCTGCAAGCAAGATCCGTGGCTTTGGCTTAGTCACTGAGCTGCATCTCTTCCCTCTACATTTTAAGAAACTGTTTCTTCCTCGCTGCGTGTTTCAGCCTATACCACAATATATTATATGGAAGAACAAAGGCTCCTGCTGAAGGGGGAAAAACAGAGAACTGTCATGTTGTTGCATACTTTTCAAGACAAACAGCGTTTTCATGCCGCTTCCAACTCCAAGCTGAAAGTGCATGGCAACAAAATTGTCATCAGAAATAGCATTCTCTCCTTCTCCCTTTACTATTTCTGCCTGTCGCTCTAAATCTCTCTTTCTGACATTGCAGAGCAGCTGCCTCTCTCTCTAAGCTCTTGTACTTTTCAGGAGGGTTGAAGTAATGCTCCTTCAACGGTGTATTTCAATCTCGCTGCTGTTAAGATTAAATATTTAAGGACAGACATACATGATTTTTGCATTAGCCAGATTGACTAAAAGGAATGAAACAATTTCTATGACACAGGGCAAGAGTGTGTGCATGCATATGTGTGTGTGTGTGTGTGTGAGAGAGAGAGAGAGAGAGAAAAAGAAAGGGGGATCAAGGGAAAGAGGGAGAGTTTGTGCCTGTGTTCCTGTGCACTATTTATTAAAGGCACTGTCCTTGCAGGAGATGGATTTCCCCATCTCTCCTGCAGGAATAGGAATATGCAATTGCTTTAGTGATGATAAAGTATGGGTGTCAAGTCTTAATAGGGTATGTTGAACATTGATATGCTCACCTTCCTTGGACCTAGAGGTTCTGTCTGATCGCAGGGATGACACTACACTACACTACCTATAATTTCCCAATCTCCATCAAAGAAATAATAGCATTTCACCTCGACTCATGTGCTTCCTATATCAGTGTTATGAAGCATGTTTTATCTCTGCTTTTTTAGGATAGCTTCTCTTAAAGAAACTCAACAATTACTGGAAAAATTGCATTCTCAGGAAAATGAATTCCTTTGTTCTTTGAGGAAGCTCTGCAGCTCAACAAAATTTAGGATAAAAAAGTAACACCCCTGCAAAAGTTTATCACATGCTTCTAATATTTGTGATGATTATACTCTTTAACAGTTTTTCACATGGTACTCTGGGAAAAACATTAATTAGCAGACAATACCAGTAAATGTTGTTCTTTTGTCTGCCGATACAACTTCTTAGTTTTTTTAGGCAAATCATCGCAGATTAAGATCCCACTGAAAGTTTCCCAAGATGCTGTTTCCTCTCTGTTGACTATGTGATCTGCATTTTCAGGGGCTGTCAGTTGGATTTGTAACAGGCTACTTGCTGCCGCCACGCATGACAAATCACTTACTCGCAGTCCTGGTGGGGCACACAACTGGAACTGCATAGGGAGTGAGGATGAAAGGATGAAAGGATGAAAGAACGGGACGTTGTGGGACCTAGTGTGAGAGATGAATGCAAAAAACCAGAGTATAAAAAGATAATGTACACCCTTGTAGTCCTCTGAGGTTATGTCATTTGTAAGTACAAATCATTTTCGCGTAGCGAGGAAGCCATCATTAAAGGTGATTTGATACAAATTACACAACTCCACACACACACAGAAAAATGAATACACACACCAGTGCACTCCGGTGCAAAAATATCATAATTGTTCCTCTCACGGGTTCTTCATTCACAATTTGCTTCTTTTAGTTTTCTTTGGGCTGATCATTTCAGGGGGTTAGATCTTTTATTATGGCTCCATGAGTGAGTTGTCTACATATTTTTGTTTTCATATAAATGTTATTAGTTCCTTGTACACATTTACGATGAAGCTTCCCTGCATTAAACTGCTAAAGTGAGTTGAATAAATAATAAGCTGATTGTTGTATTGTATGGAAAACACATAACCAACACTAAGAGGTTTGTTTACCTCCTCCCTTTATTGTGGATTGGCACAGTTATTCAGCATAGTTGATAAGGCCATTCTTCATGATTAAAGATTTCATTATTGACTGGGATAATTAACACAAGATAAAGCTGATTCAACAAGCCATAAATAAACAGATTATTTGTCTTCTTGTCTAACTCTAAATAATTGTTCATCTATTGTGTGATGCTGTCGCAGAGATGAGCAGCAAGCCCTTTGGCTCTTCTTTTTTTTTTTTAAACAGAGCTCGGAATTGGTTTGCTGTGACTGTAAGCTGTGTTTACTGCTGTATTATCAGATTTTGCTCTCAGCAAGGACAGATCCCTTCTGCATATATTTACAGAGATAACTAAATAGCTATAGGTTTGCATGGGGGTTATCTGTGAAACCTGGAGTTAACATGAGCAACACGGAGCAGCTCTCCACCTGCAAGCTCCTGCAACATCCACCAAAAAATGCTTAATGATATTACCACTACTAATAATATGATCAACTGATAATACTCCTTTTCTTCTTCCATATAATCTTTTTATAGGACAAGATTTCATGTGGAGTCTTAAACGTAAATAAATAGTGCACATCAATGGGAGTTTATCTGAATAATTCAACTACTTCTTTGTGGATCAGAACAAAAAATGCTACAGGGGATAAGTCAGTGACTGTTTAAATGCAACATGGATATCGTTGCCGAGTTTGGTGATAACAATGTGAAGGTGCATAACCGACATAATTCCCTGAACACACAGAGGAGAAAAAGCTCTAAGCATGAGGATGACTGTTGCAGCCAGTGTTAGGTTTGCACCAACAGTGTATAATTGGAGACTTCCAGACTGTGTCCATAGTGTTGTGTGGATTTCCTTTACTTCATTTTGGGGAACAGTTTTTATTTTCTCGCAGGGAAAAGCCGTGATGGTTCAAGGTCACACCACTTATACGTCTATTACTGATGTGACCAGATGTGTTTTTGAAGCAGATGCAGCTGCAAAAAAGGAAAAAAAAATCATACAGGTTCACTGAGAACTGTCACAACAACAAATACATCACAAGTATTTCCTGTAAGTTCGATAATACCTCCACCACAGACTTTGATTCTCGTGTGTTTTTGTGTTTGAACATTTCCCTGAATGTGTGTTTGCGTGTGTGTCAGAGTAACATCTACTCCTCTTCTCCGCCCAAAATCCACACATCCCTTTATCCGTCTCCATCCCCGCGTGCTTGCCGAGTCAACCACCTTCCCTTCTGGAGGAGAGCAATGAGTGTGTGAGCGTGAAAGTGACTGGCTGACAGGACTGGCTTCGTCTCCAACAGTCTGTCAATTAGCTGTCTACAGTTCCACTGTTGTGGGCATCCCTGCAAGCTTAGCATGCTGTCTGATATCTGATCCACACACCCGGCTCTGGTGACCACTAAGGATTTTCACATCCCCCACAATCTATAAACAAACACACAGACAAACTGACACCTTTTGGGTTTTTTCTCTTACCTTTCGAAATGAGAAACAAATAAAAACATATGGTCCCTGAATTCCACATCTGTAAGGCTAAAAGAAGGACTACTGCTTGTCCATCTCAGTTCAGTCCGGCAGTTCTCATTTCCCCCCTCCCCCTCCTCCTCCAGTATATCAGAGAAAGATGAATTACAGTGTTATTGGTCGACTGCTTCTCCTGATGTGCATCAGCACTGTCTAATCAGATGAAAACCACCTGTGACCATCCCCTGGATAATACCAATAAACAGACAGTTTATATTCAAGAGGATTCGCCTTTTTCACTGCACCGAGCTGCTTTAGGACCGTTCACTGTGTTATAGTTTCAGCTCCAGGTTTGACGAGGTTAGTCTGTGGCTCAAGGTTTCACATGTGGTGGTACTGAAAAGCCCCTTCCCCAAACCCCCCGGGGAGTCTTTCACCTGACAGACGTGTGTCTTTACGACAGTTTAAACACCAAGCTGTTGGTAACATGCTAATGTGGTGGCACATCTGCACACACATGTGTATTTAGGGCGTGTTGAGTGTATACAACACTTCTCCATATAAGCACACATTGGTTCAGTCCCTGACTAAAAGAGTTGGCCTACAAGATTGATCATGACTCCTGACTGGATGCCCCTCCCTTTCTGGAGGATCAATACATCCTTCAGTCAGATTGCTTCACTGCCCTTCCTACTCCAGCCCTGGTGTGACTAATTATCTTGTGCCTGTGTTTTGGGCCAAGTCTCAGCTGCATTTGTTAATGCTGCAAGACTTAAGGAAGAATTTGATCTTGAGAACAAGATATCTGTTTGTTTTAACGTGGAGCCAACCCAGAAGAATCGATAGACACTGTTTATCTTTTTCCTGAAGGACACTGTATTCAGTGGGTTATATGATACCAGTCACACCTTGAACTGTAAGTGGATAAATACTGCCTGGCCCAAAAACAAAAAAAAAAGTTGCCTCCTGAATTTAACTAAGCAAATAGGTACAAGTCTCCTATTGGATAATTACTGCATGGGTGATTATCTTTCAGCTGGAAACAAGTTATTTAACTCCAGCTGATGCAATGAGTAACTTTTTATTTCTTAAACAACCATGGTGAAAATGTTTAAGGAGATAGCAGAAACTTATAATATTGGGTTAAGAACTGTCCAACGCATTCTTAAAAAACTGGAAGGATGGAGGAGAACCATGGTTCTCCAAGAAGAAATGTGGAAGGAAAAAACCCTGAATGATCCCTTTTGGCAATCACTTAATTGTTCGTCCAAATCAAATTGGAGAAAAACTACAGAAAAACTCAGGAGTATGTTCACTAGTGAAAGTAAGAGCATTTCCACACACACAATGCAAAGGGAACTCAGGGGATTGGGATTGAACAGCTGTGTAACCTTAAGAAAAACACCAATCAATAAGGCTAACCAGAAAAAAAAAAGACTTCAGTTTGCTAGGGAGCGTAAAGATTGGACTCTGGAGGGATAGAAGAAGGTCATGTGGTCTGATGAGTCCAGATTAACCCTGTTCCAGAGTGATGGGCGCATCAGGGTAAGAAGAGAGGCAGGTGAAGTGAGACACCCATTATGCCTGGTGCCTACTGTACAAGCCTGTGGGGGCAGTGCTATGATCTTGGGTTACTTATCTAAGCTTATCGAAACAAGGCCACAGTGAACGTGAGCTGTAATCAAAGCTGAAGGTGATCCAACAAAATGTGGCAACCTTTTTTTTTTGGCCAGGTTGTGTATATGACAATTAATATCTCATCAAATTAATTGTTTTGTCAATTATAATCAAAAGTTAAATGAGACTTTTTCCAAACTACTGGAAATCAATGATACACGTATTAGACTTAGACTTATGAATAAAAAAGAGTGTAAAGAATCACCAACCAGTGTTGCCAGATGGGCTGGTTTCCATCCAATTGGACATCTTTTGAACACGTTGGGCAGAAATATTTGCTATTATGTGACAAAAAAATTTAAACTCACACATTACAATAAACTTTTGTGTCCTTAGACCACAGCGTAAGGATGTGAGGAACATTTCTACACATCAGTTTAAGCCGAGTGTCATTGCGGCCATTGATTTTTTTTTTTGTCTGTGGCTGTTCTGGAATTTGCATACTATACCAGCAGTATGTACTGATTTGCCCAAAATGCAGTATGCAGTATGCAGTAACTACCCAGATGTCTTACTGATCCGGGAAAATTTCTCAGCATGCATCAGACCAGTCTACCTGGCATACTGTTTCCCACAATGCAAAGCGCCTGGACACAGGTCTGAATTGAAAATGACTGAAAATGGATAAAGTTTGGGCAAAGCAGCAGAACAATTCAAGTGTAAAACCCTAAAACATCTTTTAAGTGGGGTACTTTCATTGTATACATTTTCCTATTGACATATTTAAAATAAAAATGCATTATCAGAAGCAGCTTTTCCATCGATCTCTAAATACAAAAAGGTTAATCCACTCCAGATTATTTTCAATCAATAAGATATGGTATAATATTAAAAATCAAATATGATGAATTTTACTGCAACATCCACATTTAAACACAGGCGTCCTCTGCAGTTATTACAAAAGATCAGAGGTCTCCTGGTAAAACTAATGCAGTTTAAAGCACTTGGACCTATAATCATTTGTAATAACTGCAGAGATTATCTGTTTAATCCTGTTCTGTGTGTCAAATTTGAGACTTTTCAAACCTGAAAAATCCAACTTTTTCCTCCAAAATTTAGAGGTTTCTTTCTGGAGAATTTAACCATCAGTTTTAATTCTGCATTCCTCAAACAGGAAACCAGAGAAACAAACTACAAAACAGACCAAACAGAACTGTCATACTACATACTACATTCAAATACAGTATGCAGTGACTAGTACATACTGCATTATAAAGTAGTATGTAGTAGGTGAATTCGAACACAGCCTATGCCTTGCGCTCATATCATTAGTTCATTTATTTTGAAACTGGGAGCATCTGTCGAGCTTCTCATCATCAATCAGTGACAGTTATTGGTTGGTCAAGTATTACTCTAAAATGACATCGCTAAAGTAAAGGAATACGAACAATTGATGTACAAAGGAATAGGAAACTGATCCAGAGATGAGATATTGGATTGTCCTTTTGCCACAGGAAAATGCTATATTACATTATATATTAGAATTTATATTTATCTACATTCAAATCTTTTTCTTAGCTGATCAGGGAGCCTATTTGTGTCACCAGTTTTCTTTACTTAGTGCAGCAGTGTGCTCATGACATGTTCTTTACTGCAGATTTGATGGTTTTATAGGTCTTAACTTCAGTTTCTAGTGAGGTTGAGATTTGGGCTGGTTTTTATGGAGGTGGGTGGGTTTTATGCTGTGTTTGGGCTGGAAACTGTCAGTCAGATCTGGCAACCCTGTCATCAACACATTAAATGCAAAGAGACAGTTTACATGTTTGGGGTACAACATTTTTTTCTTCTTCAGTGAAAGATTAATGGTACTAATGCACTGGAGTAAAAATGTTGCAGGAACTTAACCTAAAAAAATTGTATTAAATCTTAAACAAGAGCTGACAACTACACAACTAGCATCTATGAAAAAAGATATCAGTAATTTGAACTATATGGATATAGTCATGGTTATAACCCCCATCACACACAAACATACATCACCCCCTGCACGCACACACACAAATTAAAAAGAAAAATAAAGCCTTGTCAACTTAAAATCCTTTTTTGCTTAATGAAGCAATCCAGCACTGCTGCACCCCTGCTGTCCGTTTTTTTTTCTCCACACAAGATAAAGTGATCATGAAAAGCACTCTCTGTGTAGAATATTATGATTATCAAACTATTTGGCCAAGCACGCTCTGAATGCTCACTTTCCATCATAGCTGCGAGTGTGAGCTTTTTATTTGTTATGTCTCCTAGTCTCTGAATACATTAGTGGAAATTCCTCTGAAAAATTAACTTGCTTTTTAGGCCACTGTCACATAATGGGTTTGTACTTCTTCATTTCCCTCACACTTACAGTTTAATTACTTCACCAGAGATAGCACATGCAGAAGGTAGACAAAAAACAAGTAAGTTAAAAGTGTTTTTTTAAATTCCAACAGTGCTATTTTGATTAATAAAAACAAACACCAGGAATAATATCTTTAAACTGTGAGAAAGTAATTACTTTTTAATATTAATGAATAAGTTGCTTTACTGAGACGACAATTAAAATCATCTATTTTGTCCAGTCTTTTTTCTAAAAACCAATACTCACCTGTGTGTATCCAAAATGATATATCTGCCTCATTCATGCGACAGTTTTCTCAGATATATATTTCCCTCAGTGAGAATATACATTTTAGATCGCAGACTTCATACACCAGAGGTTTGAATGAGAACACCGTGTGGGATCGTTTGAAGAACACTCAGAGAGTATCAAGCAGAAAGGCTTTGTGTCTCCTGGCAGCCTTTTGAAAATATTGGCTACTGTAGAGAGAGAGAAAAAGAAACAAACTCCAGAGAAACCTTCACTGTTGTGGAAAGATTTCAAGGAAAAAAGGAAACAAACAGACAAATCTATTAATTCCAATCATACGTTTTGTTTCACATTCCTGCACCGTTCTGTTGTTCCTTGCTTCATCCTGACACACTCGTATTTAAAATAAAAGGTCATTTAATATCATCTGTGGTAGCGGCGTATCGCTTGAGTCGCCTCTGAGGACATTTCTGAGACTGTTGTAAGAACATCATGAACATCTAACAGAATACTTGTCCCTGTTCCAACTCGCTGTGTGCACCTTCCATGGATTTAATATTTTTAAAAAGGTTTGAAATGTAGAAATCATTGCCAGTGTTGCTTGGATGAAAATGTCAGTCGGCTACAATTCAGCCGATGGAAATAGCATACAGCCACAAATGTCACAGTGAATATTTACCCCTGGCATAGTCTGAATTCGAGGGCCTTGCCTGTCCGCTTGGCTGGACACTTGGCCCTTATTCAGAATTATGTCTAATGTCACACACTTGCCTTTGCCCCTTGCAGCTTTTTGAGTTTGTTACCTCACACATTGGACACAGCCTTGTCTCGAAAACATGCTCTTTAACATCCTATTTCTGTGTCTCTCTCCCCGTTGGATTCAGTTATGCAAACAAGGTTGGGATTTTAGTACAGGAAGGCTAAAGTGCGGTGACAGGTGTGATATTTTGTCTGAATCGGTCTGACTTTTTGGTGTAATCTACCTGAATATGCCCATCTGCGTGATTACATTTGACATACCTTGTAGCCTTCTCTTGGGGGATGAATGTTGTGGTTTTTCAAATGGCATTGAGGTTGGGTCAGCAGCAAATTCACCGACAGCGTTTTTCTCTGCTGTGTAATGTTCAGACCACCTGAAAGTCCAGGACATTCTAAACAAGAGGAAGAAAAGGTCTGTGAAACTGTATGTTGCACTAGAATTTATTTATTTTTTTTTTCATCATACATTTGATGTTGAAGAACTCTATTTTATGTCTTTATACATATGAATCTATATGCGTATATGTTGGGGCTGGGCAGTTAATTGCAAATTAGATATAACAGCTGCAATATTCTACTCACCGACAGAGCAATATTTCTTTAACCTGAAATGTTTCAGAAAACCAGATACAGTGTTTTGAAGTAGATGTTTTTTGCTCTACATTGGTGTCACTCAGCCCCACTCAACTAAGGAGCCAAAATTCCCTGACTAGATATTTAGCTCAGGTACAGTCTGGGTTTTCCTGCTTTGGAGTTGCTGTTGGTTTTTTGTTTGTTTTGTCCCTTACCTCTGGAAAGTGACCTTGGGTTCCTTGAAAGGCGCTATATAAATTAAAGTTATTATTATTAATATTATTATTAAATTGTTGAAAACTACCTTTGCAAGAGAAACTATCTCAGTGGTGAAAAGTGGCAAAACAGCAAGAAGTAGTAATAAAAATATGTTCAAAGGGGCAAAAATTTGAAGAAAACCTCAAATCAGAAATAATCCAAAGCCGCAAAAAAGAGAAAAAAGTGACTAAAATGGACAACAAGCAAAGCAGAGCTTTCTCTGTCTCCACCCCCACCCCCTGGAACACCTGACCACTACACATCCAAACCTGTTCACCTTCAAAACCCTCATCGAAACCCACTTTTTCAAAACTGCTTCTAATATTAGATTGCTTTTAAATATATTCTAAGCTATTTTATTATTGATGTTTTCATTACTGAAATGTTTTATAAGATGTTTTTATCCTCTGTACTCCCTTCAAGTGTCCAGAGAAGTGCATTAAAAATAGAATGAATTATTATTATTATTATTATTATTATTATTATTATTATTATTATTATTATTGTTATTATTATTATTATTATTATTATTATTAGTAGTAGTATTATTATTATAAGAGTATGTTTCACATGTCATTAACTGCTATTGCTGTTGGTGCTGTTTAAAAGCTAACTTAACCCTTTACACTACTGGTAAACATCAGGGTGGGGGTTTACACTTTTGTCTTGTCATTTCAACTTTACTCTGGATTCACTCAGAATTGTTTTGCACATGAAATTTGGCCCCAATCTGCTTCCAGATTCATGTGTTGGATCAGCTTTGTTGTGCTCATCCTTGTGTCTTTTTTATGAAGCATTTTATCGACAGGACCTGGACAATAAAGGACATTGTTTTGACAACTGGGATTAATTAGTAGGGGTTGGCATAAGGATCATGGTGGGGTTTTTTTCCTTTTGCTAAATTACACACACACATACACACATATACAAAGCTTGTGTGTATTTAAATCTATCACATTACAGCCATCATATACAGTTATGTAAATGTGTATAGAAAAGGTGCAAATGCTACAAACTTAATTGATCAATCTTTTCCAAAAATATCACAGTGAAAATTTTTTACCACCATCAACCTCTTTAGTATCGTTCATTTTACACAAAACAACACAAATCAGCAGCAGCTCAGATTCATCCTCTCCCCTGAGACACATCATGGCTACAGCTTGTTCAGCTTACACATGAACAGTAAATCTTGTTGTTGGCAGCCTTATCATCAGGCTGTGTTTTTTGACAAAACACTTGACCTTCGGGTGCAGCTAAATGTCATCTGATATAGCACACAGAGTTGGAATTGCCACCACTCATTTTTTTTTGGCCATGGACAGCACTTTTTCACAGGGGGGATGTTTAGCAAATACATTGGATTCAAAAGAATTTTCACAAAGCAAAACAATAACACATGATAAATATTAATGTCAGTATATTCATTTAGAAGGATAAGGATACTGTTTTTTCTGTGACATAAAGAGTACATGGAAATAAATATATGAAATGTCAGTTTAAAAAAATCGTTGTTTGCATTTACAGTATTATATTTCCTAAAGATAAAATAGTGCACTCTTTGTGTGCTGCATAATAGAGAAACACAGTCTTTGAGTTTTATGTAATCCAGATCTGTGAAGCAGCATCCATGCTGAAAACCATGATTTTATCCAAAGTGACAGTGAGCAAAGCCATGATGCAGGTCTTGAAACATTTAGGATGATACCGTGCATTGCTTCGTGCATGTATTATGAATAGTTTCATTTTGTTTTTTCTTTTTAAAAAACACATTGTGTCTTTTTGAGTCCTGTTTTGACACAGTCAGATGTAACTCAGAGTGTAAATGTAAAGCTCTCTTTATCTGTCTTTCTCATGTCCCCTGCAAACATGATTCAGAGCCATTGTTTTCCATGTCTGCCTAAACAAGCGTGTAACTGTAATCGTGTTCCCCAATGGTGTTGTCAAGATTAATTCCTTGTTTTTCTAATGCATGCTAATGAGAAAGTTGCGTGCATTTGACGGTCAATAACGTGAAATACGGCCCTGCTCCCTAAATGCCGTCTGCGTTCAATAACCTATTAAAGTTGAATCACAGATAACTTGGCACAGATCAGGAAAGCAATCTGAATTTGTGCTGACATTGATCCAGCAGGAAGGAGACCTATTGCTCCGATTAACACTGTTGCCCCAGGGGAGGAGTCCCTTGGCCATTAATAGCCCACTGTCCTAGATTTTACCTAGATCCTATAAAATGATTTTATTTATGAGACAAATATGGGGAAAAAGCAGCACAGCAGGCAAAGTATTGTACAAAACCGTGTTTTTTCATATCTTTATTTTCTTATCAAATATAGAGATACCTCTATACCCATATCCAGTTTCTATATTTACATCAATTGCAAAATAGATTCAGTGCTTGAAATACAACCATCACCCTGCATAAGGTGTTCACCACTGCTGCCTTTTATTAAGAGTATTTCCTGATCACCAAGATACTATTTCTGGGTATATTTTTATCTATAAAGATAGGGACCTGAGTAGTTTGTATAACTCTACAGTTGCAAATTTGCATGAAGCACAGGGTTTCTATACAATAAACAGGGACATATGCAGTATATAAAAGTGCAGGGTGTGGACTGATCTTAAATATCAGATAAATTAATACCAACGTTGGTATCAGTATTGATCAATACTTGGGTAATGAGATCAATATCTCAAAATAATCAGTCTTTTGCTGATGGTTATGTTGTGCTTTATTTCCTAAATATTATGTTTCTGTTATAGTTGATCCACCAAAGTGTGTGCAAGCTCTTTGTTCAAAATGATAAATTTAATGCTTGAAATAATAATTGTTGATATCTATGAATATTCAAATTCACTGTTTTACAACAAAGCAGAAAAAATCACAGCACATGGTTAACTACTGGTTGGAAAAACTTTTTTTTTTTTTTACTTTTATTCATGACCACAAACATTAGTTTGAGAGGTTGTGTTTCATTTTTGGATAATTTTGTCGAGCTGCTTTTTATGTAAAATGTATCAGTATTGATATTGATATCAGTGATACTGGGCCTTTATTTACTTAGTACTGGATTGATATCAAATTCTGCAATCTAGCACACCACTAGTATATAAGGGGGATTTGAACTAACCAGGACCAGCAAGTTTTGTATGAGATGATGTTTATGTTTACTGCGTGATCTAGTTTTGTAGTAACAATATTTTTGTCTAGCTAACATAAAAAAAATCCTAAAGGCCAAGTAAGTTCTTGCAAAAATGTTTATGGAAGATACATAAATGTTAAGACTGGTTACAAATCCTCATTTTGTGCCCCATTGCATTGCTTCTCATTCATTGCCAGGCCCAAAATAAAAATAGAAAATAAAAAAACGCCACCAAATAAACAAGGTTACACACTCTAATATTTTGCCTTTCGCTTTGATTGCAGCACGCATTTACTGTTGCATTGTTTTTATAATCTTCAACAATGTCACCAGATTTATTTCCAGATCATAACACTGCCCCCACAGGCTTGTACAGTAGGCACTAGGCCTGATGGGTGCATCACTTCACCTGCCTCTCTTCTACCCTTATGCACCCATCACTCTGGAACAGGGTAAATCTGGACTCATTAAATCACATGACCTTCTTCCATTGCTCCAGAGTACAATCTTTATGCTTCCTAAAAAACTGAAGCTTTTTCCTGTTGGCGTCACTGATTAGTGGTTTTCTTAAGGCTACACAGCTGTTCAACCCCAATCCTTTGAGTTCCCTTTGCATTGTGTGTGTGGAAATGCTCTTACTTTCACTATTAAACATACTCCTGAGTTCTACTTGTGTTTTTTCAATTTGATGTGGCGAAACATTTAAGTGATCACCTATCACAGTCATTCAGGATTTTTTTCCCTTCCACATTTCTTCTTGGAGGACGATGGTTCCCCTCCATCCTTCCAGTTTTTAATAATGTGTTGGACGGTACTTCATATAATTTTAGTAGTTTTGCATCAATCTCCTTAGATGTTTTCTCTGCTTGATGCCAATGATTTGACCCTTCTTAAACAGACTAACATCTTTTCCACGACCACAGGTTGTGTTTTTCTCCATGGTTGTTTAAGAAATGAGGAGTTACTTATTGCATCAGCTGGGGTTAAATAACTTATTTCCAGCTGAAAGATAATCACCCATGTAGGAATTGTCCAATAGAAAGCTTGTACTTGTTTGCTTATTGAAATCCAGGTGGTGACTTTTTTTTTGGCCAGGCAGTGTATTAGACATTAACAAGTGTAGGATGGCTTTCTAAAACACTGCTTAGCAAAACAAATTTAAATTTTTTGATGCATTTCTGGCACACAGGACAGATTAGTGAGGTAATTAATTACTGCCTTTGTTTTTCTCTTGCTTCTATATGACATGTAAATGATGTAGCACATATTAAAACAAACATTCTTATTTGATTTACATTCCGTCCCTTGCTGTAATTCTTTCACTCAATAACAGGATCTGGAAGATGTGGCATTTCAAGTGCCCTTGACAGCAGGCTGAGCAATTGAAGTCAGGAGGTTTGAATTCCTTTCTTTAGTTTCTTGTACTTAGGATGCCATCTCAGAGCGATTCTAATGGGTGTTTTGACACATTTTAAAGGTGCAGAAGAGCATCTGTAAAATGCCACGGACCTTTCCTAAGTGTGCCAATTATTTTAATACCAGATGTCTGCATCCCGCCGTAGTTTAATGCAACCCATGGGATACCGCTATAATTAGACCCACTCTGGATGTAATTGTCTGATCCCACAATAAAATGAAAGCATATAACATGTATCATGATTTGAAAAGATAAATAGCTCATCCATTTAACAACCCCCCAGGAAACTAAAAGGGAGAAAGTGACAGCATTTTTTCAAAAGTTCAGACTCATCCATGTCATTATCAACACTGTGAGAAGGGCATCTCCTTAAAATAAATATGACCAGTAATGAGGTATGGCATCGCTATTTACGCGTGTCCTTGACATTCACTTTGAGGAAAAGCAAAGGGGATAGCAGCATCCTTCTAAACACAACTTGAAAGTCCACGGGAAGGGATAAATGTCAGTGGGTTTCACTCACAAATTATTGTGCTTTTTTCTTCTCCCCTGACCTTCACTGTGTGTACTACAAGGAGAATTAGCCGGCTATTAATAAATAATTGGTATGTATACTATGATAAAAGTGATCCCCAGAGACAGATTAAATATGTCTTCCATAAAATCATGCCCTTAAACTTACAATTAATTAGTGTTTGTAGGTAATGATAAATAATTAATTAGCATGACATTGAGTGACTTCTGGGACAGTGTTACTGTTGGATAAATTACCAAGCTCCACTGTAAGCAAAACGAGTCTGAGGCTGTAGCACATGCCAAATATAGATTTACTGTGTACTTGGAGATTGGTTTAATCTAATTGGTGTCATCATATCTCTTTGGCAAGAGTTTTGCCTAAGGATACTGTTTGGCTGTTTCACTGGGAGTGTTTTGCGAAGCGATCAATAGATGTAGTGGGTATGATTAGGTTGTGATTATACACCAGAGAGAGCCTTGTACAGCCTGGAAGAAGGTGATTTGAAGAAAGGGGCCACACCTCGAGCTGTGGTACAGTTCCTCTGGCTGAAGAGCTCAGTGGGAACACGGTCAGGATGATATGCTGCGCTCCTGCGGTTCAAGGACCAGCTGGCTGGGGAGCAGAATTAGAAACCTCCCCTGTTTGTAATGCAAAATGCAGCGTTCCAAATCAAGCTATTATTTTTTCATTTCCTTACTGACCAGCTGAGCTTGTGAGAAAGTCATCTGCTTACCTATTTTGATACCATGACATTTCAACAAAATAGTGTTTGAATATCTAAGAAAGGTTCATTACACATGTTATATAAAATCATTAAAGTGCAAAGGCTGGTATGAGAATGACTTTACATCCAATCCATCAAAGAAAATGAGTCATATAGATTTCTCTCTTCAAAAAGCACTACAGGAAAGACTGTTTTCTTTTTTCTAACTCAGCTCACAAACGCTGAAAAATACCCAGAACCAAACTCCAAAAGCTCCAAAGCTCCTGGTGTTTCTCCGAAGAGGTCACCTTTAACCGTGTCTCTTTCTAATGCAGGTTACTCTGGGCTGTGGCCTGATCTCATCAGACATCACCTGTATACAGAGTGGATGTTACTGAATAAATAAAACCATCAGCCCTTCAAACGCCAGTGTAAGATGTCTGGATTAGCATCACATTAAACCCTGTTTTGTGCTTGTGGGTTTAAGACAACAGGAATAAGAAAAGGGATGGAGAAAGGATTCTCCGAGGTTCTAGAGGAAATATACATTTTTCCCTCTTCTCAGAATAAATGAATGTAGGAAAAATAAATTTTATTATCACTACATTGGTAACTCTTTATAGCCAAACGTATCATATTTGATACATGAGTTCAAAGACCTCAATCTGATCAACATGGTAAATAGTTTCTTTTAAAAACTGTTAAAAATATTTCCATAAAACTCATTCTACTACTTTGAGGATTGTCATATCACTACAGTCAGCTGAAGTTGTATTTTGGCCCTTTTCAAAATGTCTGCTCTAATGAAATCATCTACTCACATATTTTCAGGAAAATCATTGCTTGATTTTCAAGAAGATGCAGCAAGAATAACATTAAAATGGTTACTCTTTATAAAAAAAAGAAGTGTTTTCTGCATAAAATTAATGCATATTTACTAAAAAAAAAAAAAAAAAAAAACTGCCCAGTGTGTCAAACATGATACAAGAAATATATCATGAATGAAACGATACAGCAATATTTTTGTGGATTTTGTTAAGAGGGTTAATAAACATCTCAGTTAAGAAAAAAATTGGAATTTTCTGACTATTTTTTTGATGGGTTGGGCTTTACGGGGTTAAATGTAGTTGAAACTTGTTGTTTCAACATAAAAATATGATATCAAGGGCTGCCTGAAAATTTTGTCAGGTCAGGAAACAAATCTTTTTTTTCTGAAACGCACAGAATAGATCTTGATTAAATGCGATATATTGTGTCAACCCTCCTCTCAGTTTGGTTGATTTAAACTTGTTAGTTAACTTAACCTCCTTCGATAGTTGTTTGAAATAACTGATCTATATCAACTCAGTTAAACTTTTCAATTACTTTTTGTTTCAGTTTTATTTGAATTAATTTTGTTGGTTGATTTCATTCCCTTGGGTAGTGTGGTGGAACTAATCAATCATGTTGTTTCAGTTAAACTCTTCAATTTTGAAAACGTGAAGTCTAGCCAGAAAGTCTGTGGATTCCCCAGATGTCCTACTGATCCAGGAAAATTTCTCAGTCTGCAACGGACCAGTCTACTTGGTAAACTGTTTCCCACAATGCACGGCGCTAATGCTGTTTGTCTATGCAGGGGCATCAAGGTTTAAATGAATTCCTGACACCGATTGGAATAAATCAGTAGAACTACAACACAATAACAAAAATGTTACACAACCCGTGACATAGAAGTGAAGTGACACGGAAGAAACACCTGTAAATCTGTTCATTTCATATCATGAAAGAGGTGTTTACATCAACCAAATTCATAAAAGCCAGTAAAAATCACAAATTCACTTTTTTTTTTCATCTGACAGCCTATGTAGGTAATATGGAAGCAGTTTTTTTCTATCAGCTATAAAATAAAATAAAAGTTAGTTGGTTCCAGTTTTACTTTCAATACATGATAACTTTTGGTGTAAGATTACAAATTAAATATGGCAATTTTGCTGTAATAAAACTCTATTCCTTTTCAAATTTCATAAAACCAGACCCTGTAATCTCTCCCTGAATATGTTGTTTTTTTCTACATAAATTGAAAATGTTCCTTGAACCACTGGAAATAATGAAAGGACGAAAAAAAATCACTCAAAAAGCGTTACAACTACAATTCCCTTCCCATGATTAATTTAATTTAATTCATCTATTTTTCTATGTATTTTATTAACTTCTAATTCGACTTATCTAATTTTACCATTCCTGTAACTTCAACTCTGATTGATATAGTGAATTAATGACTGAAATTCCAAATGTACTCAGGATTTGTTTTCTATATTTATGATCAAGTTAAACATTAGGAAAAAACCCATGAGCTCCACTTTCCATAACAGAAATCCAGAGTAGTATACTACAAAACAGATCCAACAAAACAGTCATACTCCAAGTAGTATAGATGGTAGTAGGAAGGTAGTCAGAAAACAGCCTATGTCATACAGCAAGGCCTCATGTCCACTGTGTTCCCTCCTCAGCCATGGTGCAACTGTTAGGTTACAGTTCACAAAGGCACTCTAGGTACAACTTAAAGCTGTAGCTTTACTAAACAGCTGGGAGGGGCTAAGGTGACATACATTACTGTTTTAGTTGAATATGGAATTTCAAGCTGAAATATATTTTGTCATTACTTATATACTTAAACGTTATCACAACAACTTTAGTATTATTTTTTCATACTGACATAGAATAATATGCTGGAATAACAAGTACTCAAAAACACATTTTACAGTATACCACTACTACTACTACTATTAAAAATGATAATATGAAATAAATCTCTTGTTTTGTAAAAAATGGCCTTCCATTCATTCATCATAATTCATGGCTTTCTTCACAGCTCTACACCAAACACTGCAGCAGGACTGTTTGATTAGGATACAGATGTAAGCGGACTTTATCCTCTTGACATATGAGACGACCAATATTCTTGCTTAAATCCACACACTCCAGAGGACAGTGACTTCTGAGAATATTCTAGCAAAAAATCTTGGTCATTTTTTTTTCTGCATTCAACAACCTAAGCCCAAAGTCTCCACTGTTTATGCTCAACTGGTGTTATCTATGACACGAACAAGTAATTTTATGGTGCTTTTAATGATAGGTTACCTTATTCTGAGGCGCAGTAAACAAGAGAAGACAGGAGGCAAAAAGGCATATTTATTAGTCTTTGTGTGGAGAGAAGCAAAAAAAATCTGAGACTGATTTACAAAGATTCTGCAGAGGAAAGAAAAAAAAAAAAGAAGGAAAAGGAAGCAAAAGGACAGAGTGTACTTTGATTTCCTCAAATGACTCCAGGAAACTCCAGACTGGAATGATTAAACATAAAAATGTCCATATCAGCATCACAGCTGAGGTCATATTTATAAACTCTTACTCTACATAGCTTTTCACACTGTACTTTATATTTTGCATGACTAGATCAATCAATCAGTTCTCATTTATACAGCACCAAATCATAACAAAATGTCTCAAGACACATAATACAATGTTTTTGACGGAGACCCAACATCAAAACAAGATAAGGAGTCTGATCTCATCTTAACCCACCATGAGTACAGACCTCTGCACCATTTAACAAGTGACAATGGAGAGGAACAACTTCTTGAGAGAGAGAAGTAATAAGGGAGAGAGGGAAAGAGAGGGGGATGCAGCCAGAGGGAGAAAGACAGACACAGACAAAGTCCCTAGTTTTGCATTGTAGTGATGATTATGGTGAAACCGTAAAAAAGCCATAGCAGCGGGAGTCTGACAGATCCACAGCAACAATCCAGCTGAACCTACAAGACGAGCTCAGAGACTCCAAGAGAGATCTATGGTTAGTGACTATAATGGTGTGAGATGGTGAGAGAAACAGGAATCTAGTGTGTAAGTTTCCACCCATCAGTCTAAGTCTGTAGCAGTATCACTAAGAGCTGGTTCAGACTTGATCCAGCTCCAACTTAAAGCTTTGTCAAAAAGGAAGGTTTTGAGTCTACGCTTGAAAATAGAGAGGAAGTCTGCCCCCCCAGACCTCAACTGGTAAATTATTCCAAAAGAAGGGGAACCTGGTAATGAAAGGCTGCACCTCCCATACTACTTTTAGAGACCGAAGGCACAACAAGCAGGCCTGTGGGCTGAGAGTGTAGTGATCTAGAGCAGACATTTTTGGCTTGTGTACCCCCTTTTTCAAAAACAATTTCAGTCTAGTTCTCCCTTGTTTAGCTGAGAATAATTTTTCAGGAATTAATATGAGAAAATAACATGAATGAAGGTAGCCCTATGCATTCTTACAGTGTCATAATATCATTGAAATAAAAGATGATTAAATTCTATACTTAAGTAGAGCAATATTTTTCAGAAATAATTAAAGGTTGATTCAGCAAGTACCTTTGATGGCCCAAAAAGCACATCAGTTTATTTCTGTCAAACAAGAAGCAACAAGATGTATTATAGTTAGGAAAATTAAATCACATTTTTAGTGCATTTCTTTTTCTCTCCTGATCTCTCTTCCCATTTACAACCAACCCCACCCTTTGTACGTTCATTGTATTCATTCATTGTATTGTATTCCAGAAGCATTAAAGTGTATCACAGTAAAAAAAAAAAAAAAATCACATTTCTTTTTTTATTGCATTTTAAATTGTTAAAATTTGTTGTAATGCAGCTTGTTTTTTTTTTTGTTTGTTTTGTTTTGTTTTTTTTAAATATTGCCAGGTAGCCCTGCATTACTCCCACGTACCCCTAGGGGTCTGTGTACCCCCATTCGAAAATCACTGATCTGGAGAGATATTACAGAGCGATGAGTTAATTAATATGAGACGGCCCATTAAGAGCTTTGTAAAGCAGAGGCAGAAATTTGAATTCTATTCTCGATTTTATAGGTAGCCAGTGAAGAGACATTAACACTGGAGAGATGAGCTCTCTCTTCCCAGTTCCAGTCAGTACCTGCAGATCTGAACCAGAAGTTCACTTACGACCAACTAAAACTTTGGCTCACCATACATTCACCCTAAATTTATATCTATCTTTATATTTTTAGTAATTCCACTGTTGATTTTTAAACTTATATTGTGAACTCTGGTTTATTCCACTTTTTTTTTTTTTATCTTGCTTGTAAATTTAGCCCATTATATCGTACTTATTGTATTTTTCTATTTTTCTACACTGTTCCTCCAAGGCCAGTGCAACAAGCTTCCATGGGACAATGTTTTAAAGACAAAGCACAATTGCAACATTTCCACATGTGCTGCATAGTGAAACAACTCTAAAGATTTTATTCCCACATAAATTCAAAACACATATTTCCAAATCTATGCGAAATCATTTCCCTTTAATACACCTGCTCTAAAAACCTATTGGAGTCTGTATTTGGACTTCACATAGAGGGTTCAATGGCACGGTGTTTATTCCTGTATGTCAATAGAACCATAATACTTCCAAATTTTTAAATCTGAGGACTCTTCCATTTTAGAAAGGCTATCATAAAAATCAACATGTCATTTCAGCCAAGCAGTTTATCAAAGTTCAACCTTAATCGTAATAGTTCTCATGCAGTTTCTGAAACCAGACTTTCTCTTCAAAAGGGTGAAAGACACATTCATATAATGACTCTTGTGAACCCAAAAGCATACCTTTTATATCTGATACATGTCCAAATACAACTCAGAGCCTTTTTGATTGGTGCCAGAAAGCACTTCTCAGTGGTTTACTGAACAGTTAGCTGTTGAATGTTTTGCTCAGCCAAAATGTTTCATAGATTGATTGCACGGCAAGAGTTATTGAACCATCTTTCAGGCTGAAAGGTTAGGAAGGGTCTACCCTGGGAAAAATGTTTGACTGACAAACAAGATTTTTTTTTTTAAGCCAAGAAAAAGTATAGAGTTTATCATATACGCTCAGATAGAGCACAAAAACAGTACAAACTGACACCAGATCTATACCTTGAATATGTTTAATATGACGGTGCACTGAGAAAACACTTCTCCACCCACCTGACCACTCAGAGTGCTTTGAAATGACTTGGCACAATCACCATTCACACCACAGTCACATGCTGATGGAAGAGGATGCTTTATAAAGAGCTCATCTTCACTACTTCTATTCAGTCTAATTCACACACTGCTGGTTACACTAGTGGCAATTTGGTGTTCAGTGTTTTGCCAAACGACACTCGAAGGGATATTTCTGTTTTCTGCAGACAGAGCTGACACTGCCACAAAATTTGAGAGACTCAAACTCAAGAACTCCTCTCTGTGTGAGGGTTCACTTTTCTTTGCCATCTGAAATCCAGTTTGTTTTTGTACCATCCACAAACCCAACGCAGACATTTTTGCACACAGGCTTTACGTTATGTAAATCATCAGGTACCTAAAATTATCCTGCACACAGTTATGTCTGCAGAGTTTGTGACACACGGTGTACGTTGTTGTCAATCGGCAAAATAAAACAATATAAGCAGGATACTTATGTTTAGGATGCATTTCCATATTGCTCCTCATGTTTTCTGATTTAACTTATAGCAGAAACAAATGCAAACACAAATATGAATGTAAAGTTTCTCACTACAGTGTGAGCTGAAATGAGTACTTGAGTTGGAGTCTTTAAAAATTTTCTGGATCATGTGGCAGACTTGGCCCAGTCTGCAGAAAACTGTAGCCAGCTTGCGTAGCCAACTGGCATCCATTGTTGTTCGTGCTAGTGACATACAAGAGTGTATGTGTCTTAAATTGAGGAGTAATGTGTTTCAGTCTGTTCCCAAGATAGCCTCCATCCTCTTGTCTGTTGGTAAAAAAACTGGTACTTAGCCTTTCTGACGACTGGAAGTGCTTTTACATGATGCATTACGTTCATGTATTCATGTTACATTCATACAATGATGGTGGGTTGAGAAATTTGGAAGAGAAAATTCTTCAAAAGTTATTTAAAATGGCCTTTTCTGTTATGACTGATAACCACATCTGTTACCTCATACAACCTATTTATGTTTGATTTCTGTGTGTGCTTGCTTTAATTATCCTTGTCCATGATACAGTGTCCATTTATACTTTTTTGTTTGGATGATGGGAGAGAGTTGCTCTTGTATTCCTGTATGCTTATATACAGCTCTGGAAAAATTAAGAAACCACTGCAAATTTTTCAGTTCCCCTGATTTTGCTATTTCACGTTATTTGTTTGAGTAAAATGAGCATTTTTTGTTTTATTGTAAAAACTACAAACAACATTACTCCCAAATTCCAAATACTGTCATTTAGAGCAGGGGTTCCCAAACTTTCCCACCCGTGACCCCCAAAATGGCAGTGTTAGAGACTGGCGACCCCCTGCTGTGGTACAACACTAATAGGCCAATCCAAAAACATACAAAAAAAAAACAACCCCCCCAGGATACTTAATTTAACTGATCACTAGAAAATTCACTGACTAATGTGCACTTTGCTGTGTTCACTGTATCAAACTTCAACAAAGAAATGTGAAAAACAGATAAAACATTTTCTGTTTGCATGATTTTATATTTTCTTTAACCCCTATTTTTGCTTTTATTCTTACAATAATGAATAAAATGTGGAATTGTTCATGGTTTTCGATTTTGGGACACATTTCACGACCCCCTATCAATGTCTCGTGACCCCCCAAAGGGTCCTGACCCCTACTTTGGGAACCACTGATTTAGAGCATTTACTTGCAGAAAATGAAAAATGGTCAAAATACCAAAAAAAAAAAAAAAAAAAAAAAAAAAGCCCACTGTTTTCAGACTTCAAATAATGTAAAAAATAAGTTTGTAATCAATTTTAAACAACACATTACTAATGTTTTAACTTAAGAAGTATTCAGAAATCAATATTTGGTAGAATAACCCTGATTTGCAATAACATCTCTCATGCGTCTCTTATGTTTTCCACCAGTCTTTCATAAAGGAGAGTGATGACCTCAGCATGGGTTTTTATACATTTCCTAGTTAAGTAAGATTTGGTAAAAACAGGTGTGCTTATGTTGGACTTCAACAGACACTGCAATGGAATGACTGTCATATTTGCAGAGATGCTGATTTCTGAAAAAAATTGCAGTTGTCTCTCATTTTTCCCAGAGCTGTATTGTTAATTGTGAAAAAAAAAAAACAAATAAAGTGCAAAAAAAAAAGGCATGTTCTATGGAAGGGAAGAAGTTTATCTTAAGGCAGCCTACAGCTCTGTGTTACATTGTTTGGACTGGCCAAGGAAACTCCATATTATTCTTATGATGCTTGATTAACAAAACGAATAATATCTATTGTATTTTTTTTCTTTCATTATCCATGAGGGAAGTCTGATTCTCACAATCAGTCCCACTTTTACAAAAGGACCAATAGAAGCTAGTGCCTTTCATAAATGAGACTATATTTATGCTTTTGACCTGGAGTGGCCACCTCTAAGTGTAGTGTACTAAGTGTACTCTCTTAGAGTGGGCCAGGTTAAAACAGGTGTTGTGGAGAGGCAAAGCTATTCACTTAGAGGCAGCGTCCACTGTTCTACCAGCACTCAGCTCTCGTTTTTGACCACAACACCAATCTGTGTATGACCCTTACCAATATTTACACCCAAACTTTACCAAACATGAAGGCACCATAACTACCACAGTGTCATTTTCTCCTCTGAGAACATCCAGCTCCAAGTGCCTGGGATCATTTTGGGGGGGCCAGAGCTTTATCAGCTGAGTAGTTTTGGCTGAGCTCTGGTCGCTGAGATATGAAATATTTGCAGCAGTAAAAATGTCAGCACAAGGTGAAGTACTTGCTTTGGCTTTGGCTACTAATGAATGAAAGGTTTAAACACAAAGCAATATGTGTGTGAGGTTGTGTGTATGTGTGTGTGTGCTTGAGTAGGTGGGGGTTGGGTAATTTAATGTCAACAAGCGATGGAGCTAAATGTCAAAACAGCTGCTTTTGTACTTGTACTAAAATGCTGAAAGATGATTGAAAATGATTTTGGGGTCGAGCTCTTGTATTAGCGCAACTTACTTTGCATTATGATCAAATGTTGTGATTTTTTTTTCATTTAAAGCTACGGAATTTCCTTTGAAGAATCATAATTATTTGAAGAGTTTGGCTCAGTGCAGAAGTGCAGTGCCCAGCCCCTTAAGCATGGCTGGTCTTGTAAAAGTCCCCTGAACTGCCAGTATTAATATTGAAGAAAAGAAGGAAAAAAAGGTGGGGGGATGGGGAATCTTAACCCTTTAGAGCCCAGCGTCGTTCCAGTGCTGCAATTTGCATATTAAGTCTCCATTGGTGGTAACCAGATAAGATAAGATAGATTGATCATTTCTTTAGCATATAAAACCATATTTCATTTTCTACACGTCCCAGAACCTGTTTCCTTCGACTAATGTGTTTGCAGACATCCAGTGTAAAGACTAAACAACAAAAAAATTATTATCTAGACAGCAGCTTTTCACATTACTTCATTCATTCCATACACGTCAGCAAGCTCTTAATATTTACATTTTTGAAGGATACAGCAATGAAATTTCAGTATTTAGAAGAGTATATCTAAAATTTTCATTTTTTATGACTCATTACACTTCTTAACATTTTATTTTTTTAGTCTGGACATAAGTCTATTTGTTTTATTTACGTTCTTTTTGTGTAAAACAAGAGTTAACTGGGAAAAAATGACACTGCCTCATGTAAAAATGTAAAAAGGCTCTTGCAGACTTGACATAGTAAGACTTAAATGGTTTTGTGAACATAATGGTTGATTGAATTGTTTTTTGTTTTGTTTTTTTAGATCAAAGCAACCAATAGACAACAGAAAGTCTAGACAGAGGAAGATGGAGAAAAAAACAAGTTTAATCACTGATTTAACTCATTTGACTTATCTAAAAATAATTAGTGAGAAATTATGCTTATTAATACCATTTGTGCACCATTATAAGCTAATGAATAATGACCAAATCCAACAATCTAGAGTATTTATGCAGACAATACATATTATACACAATTTAAAAAGTTACAAATACAAACACTTTTGCATTCACAATGAAAAATGTTCATAGACACAAAACATACACAATAATGCATGAACATACAATCATAAGAAAAATCATTCTAACTGTCACCTGTTTATTTATGTATATGTATGGGTATGTGTGTATATGTATACATGTATATGTAGGTATTAATGTATGTATATGTGTGTATGTATATAAGGGTATGTATGTGTATGTGCATGTATGTATTTGGAGGTGTATATGTTTTAAATGGTATCTCTCTCTATATCTATTTTCCAACCGGTTCAGCTGGTAATAATAAATTTTGACCTCTTCCCCACCTTTTTAATAAGTTTTTCTTCCTTCCACTCCTTTTTGAAAATGTAAAAGAAGGTAATCAAGTGATTTAAAGTTTGTTTTGTTTTGTCATGTTTTGTTTCGCGTAATTGCAAAGATTTTTTTTTTCTCTTTATTTTATTAATTTTTTTGTTGCTTCTTCGTCTCCTTCTGATTCGACACGAAGTTGCAGAGTTTCTCTGTTTTGACTGTTTGCTTCGTGTAGTTCTCTTTACATTTTTCAAAATAAACATTTTCATTCATTCATTCATTCTGCATCACACAAAAGTTAATCACACACATTCTTTACTCTCCCTGAAAATCATATTAAGTCTCTATGATTATGGTATCCAACATTTTTGGAGTATAGATAATTGATACATTTGATATATGCTTATCACTTAAATATAGTGAAACCAGACAGAGAACAGCACTAAGTGTGGAGAGATTTATGAACCTGTGTAGTTTTGTTCAGAATTGAACAATGAATATCGGCACATATTAACTGTGAGATTTCAAGCTTGGTTTTTTCATCCGTTATTATACTGAAATTAATTTTCAGTATCTCTAAATTTTCAACTCATCTATCTCTAACTGTACTTTATTTATTTGGGGTTTTTTTTGTTATTGTTGTTGTTCTGGCTGTGGCTCAGTGGTTCAATCAAATGATCATTTCTGTCATCAGATGTCCCAGAATCAGAAATTTTAGGTCCTAACACTGGCAATAAAATTTCAAAAAAGGATGCAAATGCAGTGGCTCCTTTTATAGTTATGTGAAAAGGTTTATGCTCATGAAAGATGTAATATGAATTAACTATTTCCATGCTTTTGCACAGAGACTCCACTTTCTAAAACAATCACAGGAGATTATTTTAAATTTTGTTTGACTAATAGAGTAATGCATGTGAGAAATATTCAACAATAATTTTATGGTGAATTTCACTGTGATGAATTTTAAGTGTTGGTTGAAAGAGATAAAATCATTTTCTGTCTCACTCAGCTTCACTAAAATACTGCACATGGATAAAAGCTGTTTGTTCTTTTCTCTATTCACGCTGAAAACAAAAACCTGTGTATTTTGTGTGAAAATCAGAAAGAAACAAAACTCTGAATTTAACTAAATCCTATTCATTTTTAAAAAAAACGTAATTATTTGGATCATCTTAATGAGCTAATATTTCCCTCTAATGTAAAATAAGGCTGCTGATACAATCCCTGCCCCTATACGCTGTTAGCATCACAAAGAATCATCTTAGCAGGTTATTATTGTCATAATTTTAAAGGGAAGAGAAAGGGCATGATCATTTAATGGAAGAGAGGTGGGAGGCACTCTCTTCCTCTCCCAAGACCAGCCATGTAATTTCTTTTTTAGATTCACAGGCACAGAGAAAAATGATCAAACAGAGAAAAACTGAAACCAAAATGCTGCAGTTGCTCACCACTACCAGACAGTTCAAAACAGAACTCAAAGCGCTTCGGCTTCGTGTAGGAGAATAATGAAACTCTGGTTAAAGCCATTTTTCTGCTTCGAGGCGAGCAGAGAGAGAGAGAGTGTGATCTCCTAAGAATTCAAAATTCACTGTCATTATTAATCGCGAATTAACTGTTCAGCTGTAACATATACTGTGGCCATAGTTACTGTATGGGTATTATCAATATAATTACCACTCTCCGTTTTTAAATGTCAATTAGCAAATCATAGTTGCTTTTTCAGAGGTAATGCGACACCATAGATTTAAATGTAGAGGCAAGGAATTGTTACAGTGTGATCCTTCAGTGGTTGGATAAGCTGCATTTTGTCTTTCCTAGAGGATCATGCCCTTCATTCATACACACACTCCACACACACCAGGCAAAAAAAAATTGTCAAACACTCTAATATTTCATTGGACCTTCTTTAGTTTTGATTACAGCACACATCCGCCGTGGCATTGTTTCCAAAAGCTTCTGCAATGTCACAAGATTTATTTCCATCCAGTGTTGCGTTAATTTTTTACCAAGATCTTGTTTTGATGATGGGAGAGTCTGAGCACTGCATAAAGTTTTCTCCAGCACATCCCAAAGATTCTCAATGGGGTTAAGGTCTGGACTCTGTGGTGGCCAATCCATGTGTGAAAAATATGTCTCATGCTCCCTGAACCACTCTTTCACAATTTGAGCCCTATGAATCCTGGCACCGTCATCTTGAAATATGGGAAGACGGCTCATTAAGGAAGAACAAAATGCATTGATAGAATTACTTGGTCACTCAGTATTTTCAGATAGTCAGCCGACGTCATTCTTTGGGCAAATAATGTTGCTGAACATAGACCTGAGCACCTGCAGCAACTTCAGATCTATGTCCACTGCCCCCACAGGCTTGTACAGTAGGCACTCAGCATGATGGGTGCATCATCAAGAGCTCGTTTCTTAGTCTTCATTAGTTTCTCTTCAGGATGTGTAATATTAGTTATTGTATACTTCCTTATGAAATTTAATTGTGATGTTAAATATAGACTGCCTGGCCAAAAAATAAGTCACAACCAAAAGAAAAAAAAATCACAGATGGCTTTTAGTTTTGATTACAGCAGGTATTCACTGTGGCATTGTTTACATAAGCTTAGATAAGTAACCCCAGATCATATCACTGCCCCCACAGGCTTGTACAGTAGGCACTAGGCATGATGGGTGCATCACTTCACCTGCCTCTCTTCTTGCCCTGATGCGCCCATCACTCTGGAGCAGGGGCAAATTGGGACTCACCAGACCACATGACCTTCTTCTTTTCCTCCAGAGTCCAATCTTTATGCTCCCTAACAAACTGAAGCCTTTTTTTCCCTGTTAGCCTTATTGAGTTATGGTTTTCTTAATGTCACACAGCTGTTCAATCCCAATCCCTTGACTCTTTTTGCATTGTGCATGTGGAAATGCTCTTAAACATACTCCTGAGTTATACTTGTGTTTTCCTTTAATTTAATCTGGCCAAACGTTTGAATGATCCCATTCATGATGACTCAGGATTTTTTTGCTGACCCAACTGTATATAACCATTTTTGTTTTCAGGTTAATAAGTACCTCTCAAATGTGCTCCACTTGATCTCACTACCTCAATATTTTCCTTTTCCAAAATCCAAACCAATGCCAGATTTACTGTTTATCTTTTAGATAACCCATATATGGATGTCGAAATCTATATGTACCACTGTGTATGTGGACATCAGTCTGTTGAAGGAGTTGTCCAAGATCCTACACCAGCTTCCTCCTCCTGTGAAATATTGAAAAGTGTTCCCATGAACCACCACTTCACTATTCTCCCTGTGTTTGAAAGTAAAGATCATTTGATCACCCACCTCAGAGAAAAGTCCAGTGGTGATTTACTTCCTGCATTTGATTTTATATTTTATCTGGCTGATCATCTATCTTTTGTGAGCGCACCAAGCCCCAGATTCGCCCTACATATTCTGTCTTCCAGAACACAACAGGTTCAGCAGCCTGTCCAACACTCACTATTCAACTGAAGCCTTTTGTGGAGCCCGCGGGACGTGGCTCAATGCCGATGATCCTGAGATGCTGCTGGAAGTTTAATCCCCACACTGTGAGAAATGAGGTTCTCCTGTTCTTCTTTTTGCTATTGCAACTTTGATCAAGCTCTAATGTGATTAGGCACTGACCCTGACATGGCTGGTCCAGGAACTTGTAAAAGAAGCCCTGAGAGAAGGAGGCGGGGAGAATCTGATCTGACCAGTAAACTCGGAGAAGAAAGGAATTATTCTGATGGTGTCTTTCCTCTGTTGCTTCTCTGCCTTGTGGGTAATAAAGGTTTCATGTATTCGTTTTACCCTGGCAAAAAATTGCAATCTATAATGACCTGACATTTCTTTTTTAAAACTAGCCAAGAGGCTCATGATTTGAATGTTAACCAGGGCCGTACTTGATGTAAGGTGCAGTCTACAGGGAAGGAGCTTCTTTTGAATTCTGCAGTATCTAGGCTCCTCTCGCTCTTCATGGTAAATTTATGTACATTTCCCTCTGGCTTTAGTCAAGCAAAATGGTTGNAAAAAAGCCCACTGTTTTCAGACTTCAAATAATGCAAAAAATAAGTTTGTAATCAATTTTAAACAACACATTACAAATGTTTTAACTTAAGAAGTATTCAGAAATCAATATTTGGTAGAATAACCCTGATTTGCAATAACATCTCTTATGTGTCTCTCATGTTTTCCACCAGTCTTTCATAAAGGAGAGTGATGACCTCAGCATTGGTTTTTATACATTTCCTAGTTAAGTAAGATTTGGTAAAAACAGGTGTGCTTATGTTGGACTTCAACAGACACTGCAATGGAATGACTGTCATATTTGTAGAGATGCTGATTTCTGAAAAAAATTGCAGTTGTCTCTCATTTTTCCCAGAGCTGTATTGTTAATTGTGAAAAACAACAAATAAAGTGCAAAAAAAGGCATGTTCTATGGAAGGGAAGAAGTTTATCTCAAGGCAGCCTACAGCTCTGTGTTACATTGTCTGGACTGGCCAAGGAAACTCCATATTATTCTTATGATGGTTGATTAAAAAACGAATAATATCTATTGTATTTTTTTTCTTTCATTATCCATGAGGGAAGTCTGATTCTCACAATCAGTCCCACTCTTACAAAAGGACCAATAGAAGCTAGTGCCTTTCATAAATGAGACTATATTTATGCTTTTGACCTGGAGTGGCCACCTCTAAGTGTAGTGTACTAAGTGTACTCTCTTAGAGTGGGCCAGGTTAAAACAGGTGTTGTGAAGAGGCAAAGCTATTCACTTAGAGGCAGCGTCCACTGTTCTACCAGCACTCAGCACTCGTTTTTGACCACAACACCAATCTGTGTATGACCCTTACCAATATTTACACCCAAACTTTACCAAACATGAAGGCACCATGACTACCACAGTGTCATTTTCTCCTCTGAGAACATCCAGCTCCAAGTGCCTGGGATCATTTTGGGGGGGCCAGAGCTTTATCAGCTGAGTAGTTTTGGCTGAGCTCTGGTCGCTGAGATATGAAATATTTGCAGCAGTAAAAATGTCAGCACAAGGTGAAGTACTTGCTTTGGCTTTGGCTACTAATGAATGAAAGGTTTAAACACAAAGCAATATGTGTGTGAGGTTGTGTGTATGTGTGTGTGTGTTTGAGTAGGTGGGGGTTGGGTAATTTAATGTCAACAAGCGATGGAGCTAAATGTCAAAACAGCTGCTTTTGTACTTGTACTAAAATGCTGAAAGATGATTGAAAATGATTTTGGGGTCGAGCTCTTGTATTAGCGCAACTTACTTTGCATTATGATCAAATGTTGTGATTTTTTTTTCATTTAAAGCTACGGAATTTCCTTTGAAGAATCATAATTATTTGAAGAGTTTGGCTCAGTGCAGAAGTGCAGTGCCCAGCCCCTTAAGCATGGCTGGTCTTGTAAAAGTCCCCTGAACTGCCAGTATTAATATTGGAGAAAAGAAGGAAAAAAAGGTGGGGGGATGGGGAATCTTAACCCTTTAGAGCCCAGCGTCGTTCCAGTGCTGCAATTTGCATATTAAGTCTCCATTGGCGGTAACCAGATAAGATAAGATAGATTGATCATTTCTTTAGCATATAAAACCATATTTCATTTTCTACATGTCCCGGAACCTGTTTCCTTCGACTAATGTGTTCGCAGAAATCCAGTGTAAAGACTAAACAACAAAAAAATATGATCTAGACAGCAGCTTTTCATATTGCTTCATTCGTTCCATACACGTCAGCAAGCTCTTAATATTTACATTTTTGAAGGATACAGCAATGAAATTTCAGTATTTAGAAGAGTATATCTAAAATTTTCATTTTTTATGACTCATTACACTTCTTAATACTTTATTTGTTTAGTCTGGACATAAGTCTATTTGTTTTATTTATGTTCTTTTTGTGTAAAACAAGAGTTAACTGGGAAAAAATGACACTGCCTCATATAAAAATGTAAAAAGGCTCTGGCAGACTTGACATAGTAAGACTTAAATGGTTTTGTGAACATATTGGTTGATTGAATTGTTTTTTGTTTTGTTTTTTTAGATCAAAGCAACCAATAGACAACAGAAAGTCTAGACAGAGGAAGATGGAGGAAAAAAACAAGTTTAATCACTGATTTAACCCATTTGACTTATCTAAAAATAATTAGTGAGAAATTATGCTTATTAATACCATATGTGCACCATTATAAGCTAATGAATAATGACCAAATCCTACAATCTAGAGTATTTATGCAGACAATACATATTATACACAATTTTAAAAAATTACAAATACATACACTTTTGCATTCACAATGAAAAACGTTCATAGACACAAAACATACACAATTATGCATGAACATACAATCATAAGAAAAACCATTCTAACTGACACATGTTCTGCATCACACAAAAGTTAATCAAACACATTCTTTACTCTCCCTGAAAATCACATTAAGTCTCTATGATTATGGTATCCAACATTTTTGGAGTATAGATAATTGATACATTTGATATATGCATATAACTTAAATACAGTGAAACCAGACAGAGAACAGCACTAAGTGTGGAGAGATTTATGAACCTGTGTAGTTTTGTTCAGAATTGAACGATGAATATCGGCACATATTTACTGTGAGATTTCCAGCTTGGTTTTTTCATCCATTATTATACTGAAATTATCAATTTTCAGTTACTCTAAATTTTCAACTCATCTATCTCTAACTGTACTTTATTTATTTGGTTTTTTTTTTTGGTTATTGTTGTTGTTCTGGCTGTGGCTCAGTGGTTCAATCAAATGATCATTTCTGTCATCAGATGTCCCAGAATCAGAAATTTTAGGTCCTAACACTGGCAATAAAATTTCAAAAAAGGATGCAAATGCAGTGGCTCCTTTTAAAGTTATGTGAAAAGGTTTATGCTCATGAAAGATGTAATATGAATTAACTGTTTCCATGCTTTTGCACAGAGACTCCACTTTCTAAAACAATCACAGGAGATTATTTTAGATTTTGTTTGACTAATAGAGTAATGCATGTGAGAAATATTCAACTATAATTTTATGGTGAATTTCACTGTGATGAATTTTAAGTGTTGGTTGAAAGAGATAAAATCATTTTCTGTCTCACTCAGCTTCACTAAAATACTACACATGGATAAAAGCTGTTTGTTCTTTTCTCTATTCACGCTGAAAACAAAAACCTGTGTATTTTGTGTGAAAATCAGAGAGAAACAAAACTCTGAATCGAACTAAATCCTATTCATTTTTTTTTTTACTTAATTATTTGGATCATCTTAATGAGCTAATATTTCCCTCTAATGTAAAATAAGGCTGCTGATACAATCCCTGCCCCTATACGCTGTTAGCATCACAAAGAATCATCTTAGCAGGTTATTATTGTCATAATTTTAAAGGGAAGAGAAAGGGCATGATCATTTAATGGAAGAGAGGTGGGAGGCACTCTCCTCCTCTCCCAAGACCAGCCATGTAATTTCTTTTTTAGATTCACAGGCACAGAGAAAAATGATCAAACAGAGAAAAACTGAAACCAAAATGCTGCAGTTGCTCACCACCACCAGACAGTTCAAAACAGAACTCAAAGCGCTTCGGCTTCGTGTAGGAGAATAATGAAACTCTGGTTAAAGCCATTTTTCTGCTTCGAGGCGAGCAGAGAGAGAGAGAGAGTGTGATCTCCTAAGAATTCAAAATTCACTGTCATTATTAATCTTGAATTAACTGTTCAGCTGTAACATATACTGTGGCCATAGTTACTGTATGGGCATTATCAATATAATTACCGCTCTCCGTTTTTAAATGTCAATTAGCAAATCATAGTTGCTTGTCTTTTTCAGAGGTAATGCGACACCATAGATTTAAATGTAGAGTCAAGGAAATGTTGCAGTGTGATCCTTCAGTGGTTGGATAAGCTGCATTTTGTCTTTCCTAGAGGATCATGCCCTTCATTCATACACACACTCCACACACACCAGGCAAAAAAAAATTGTCAAACACTCTAATATTTCATTGGACCTTCTTTAGTTTTGATTACAGCACACATTTGCTATGGCATTGTTTCCAAAAGCTTCTACAATGTCACAAGATTTATTTCCATCCAGTGTTGCATTAATTTTTTACCAAGAACTTGTATTGATGATGGGAGAGTCTGACCACTGCATAAAGTTTTCTCCCGGACATCCCAAAGATTCTAGATGGGGTTAAGGTCTGGACTCTGTGGAGGCTGATCCATGTGTGAAAAATATGTCTCATGCTCCCTGAACCACTCTTTCACAATTTGGGCCCTATGAATCCTGGCACCATCATCTTGGAATATGGGAAGATGGGCCATTAGGGAAGAAAAAATCCATTGATGGAATAACTTGGTCATTCAGTATTTTCAGGTAGTCATTCTTTCTTTCCCTCATTCATTGGGCAAATAATGTTGCTGAACATAGACCTGAGCACCTGCAGCAACTTCAGATCTATGTCCACTGCCCCCACAGGCTTGTACAGTAGGCACTCAGCATGATGGGTGCATCATCAAGAGCTCGTTTCTTAGTCTTCAATAGTTTCTCTTCAGGATCTGTAGCATTAGTTATTATACACTTCCTTATGGAATTTAATGTTGATGTTAAATATAGACTGCCTGGTCAAAAAAATTTTCACAAAAAAAAAGAAAAAAATCACAGACGGATTTTAGCTTTGATTACAGCACGTATTCACTGTGGCATTGTTTACATAAGTTTAAATAGGTAACCCTAGATCATTGCACTGCTTTCACAGGCTTGTACAGTAGGCACTAGGCATGATGGGTGCATCACTTCACCTGCCTCTCTTCTTGCCCTGATGCGCCCATCACTCTGGAACAGGGGCAAATTTGGACTCACCAGACCACATGACCTTCTTCCATTGCTCCAGAGTCCAATCTTTATGCTCCCTAGCAAATTGAAGCCTTTTTTTCCCTGTTAGCCTTATTGATTTATGGTTTTCTTAATGTCACACAGCTGTTCAATCCCAATCCCTTGAGTCCCTTTGCATTGTGCATGTGAAAATGCTCTTAAACATAATCCTGAGTTCTACTTGTGTTTTCTTTTGATATAATCTGGACAAACGTTTAAATGATCCCATTCATAATGACTCAGGATTTTTTTCTGACCCTATGTGTATATAACCATTTTTGTTTTCAGGTTAGTAAGTACCTCTCAAATGTGCTCCACTTGATCTCAATACCTCAATATTTTCCTTTTCCAAAATCCAAACCAATGCCAGATTTACTGTTTATCTTTTAGATAACCCATATTTGGATGTTGAAATCTATATGTACCACCGTGTATGTGGACATCAGTCTGTTGAAGGAGTTGTCCAAGATCCTACACCAGCTTCCTCCTCCTGTGAAATATTGAAAAGTGTTCCCATGAACCACCACTCCACTATTCTCCCTGTGTTTGAAAGTAAAGATCATTTGATCACCCACCTCAGAGAAAAGTCCAGTGGTGATTTACTTCCTGCATTTGATTTTATATTTTATCTGGCTGATCATCTATCTTTTGTGAGCGCACCAAGCCCCAGATTCGCCCTACATATTCTGTCTTCCAGAACACAACAGGTTCAGCAGCCTGTCCAACACTCACTATTCAACTGAAGCCTTTTGTGGAGCCCGCGGGACGTGGCTCAATGCCGATGATCCTGAGATGCTGCTGGAAGTTTAATCCCCACACTGTGAGAAATGAGGTTCTCCTGTTCTTCTTTTTGCTATTGCAACTTTGATCAAGCTCTAATGTGATTAGGCACTGACCCTGACATGGCTGGTCCAGGAACTTGTAAAAGAAGCCCTGAGAGAAGGAGGCGGGGAGAATCTGATCTGACCAGTAAACTCGGAGAAGAAAGGAATTATTCTGATGGTGTCTTTCCTCTGTTGCTTCTCTGCCTTGTGGGTAATAAAGGTTTCATGTATTCGTTTTACCCTGGCAAAAAATTGCAATCTATAATGACCTGACATTTCTTTTTTAAAACTAGCCAAGAGGCTCATGATTTGAATGTTAACCAGGGCCGTACTTGATGTAAGGTGCAGTCTACAGGGAAGGAGCTTCTTTTGAATTCTGCAGTATCTAGGCTCCTCTCGCTCTTCATGGTAAATTTATGTACATTTCCCTCTGGCTTTAGTCAAGCAAAATGGTTGTGTACACATCCTGTCAATTCACTGCATCTGCTATTATAACACAGTACAAAATATTACATTTCACAGCATAAGCACAACTGTGTCTGTGCTATACTTCTCACAAACATCTCTTGCACTGAGCTTGTTTATTATCAGGACCTTCCCATTTGTCACATACATTATTCTTTACTGCAGCTGACTGATGATGTGTGAGGCTGAAACCTGGAGTTTAACTTTAGAGGCCAAATGTGTCATGTCTCAATATATTAACGGTCTTATTATGGACCTTATCAGCCCTTGTGCAGAAAGTCATGAAGATTTTAGTAAGGGTGCGGTTCTTTGATTATTTTCTATTCAGTTTGGTTCTCTACAACTGCATGAGAATACTTAGATTACCCTTCAGAGTACTGAGTGTTGCATTGTACATCATCCTCAGGTAACTGGATTTCCTCCACTGATATCATGCCTGGTCACAGCCTGTAAGCTTGTATTTTCCCCACTGATTGAAAGGCTGGTCACAACCTGTAATCCTTCCTCGCAATGAGTTAACTCTAACCTGGGGTTATGTTTCTCTCTGTTCTGATTTCAGCATTAACAGTGTTCACTCAGAGCTCATGTTGTACGCTGGATGCAAAGCAAATTGTACAACATTTTGATAAGAATAACAATAATAAACCTGCTTTTAACAAGTATATCAGTTATAGATTCAAGTCACATTAAAAAATATGTATTGTGTTTTCCTTACGTGTTTGGTAACTCAAAAGAGACAGTGTCAAAAAAAGTGACAGAATGTGAAAGATGATCCCTACAAAAATAAAAATGCTGCACCACAAGGGATCGTTTGCCATTTCTCCAGAAAGGGGCAGCTTGTGTACATGTAGAATAAATAGGCTGTTACTGGTATATTAGAGCTTGGAATGAAGAGAATACAACAAATTACACAAACTAATAACTCCCTGTGAAAAATCACTGTAGCTCTATATATAAGCAAATGCACTCCATAACTGTTCATGTGGACAAAAGGTCATAATCAATTAGCTGATAGTCACATTTGACTGTGTATCTCCTAACTTTTAAAGCAACATCACGTACCTACAACAAGGTACATAAGGGGCAATGACTGATGAGAGGGCATGAATTATGTCAGCTCACATTCCAGTAATTAGTGTTTTCTTATTTGCATGTTTAAAAAAAAAAAACAGGATGAACAAACTACAGCTTCACAAACAATAATGATAAAATCAAACTAGACTGAAACAAAGCATTAAAAGATACATTTAAAACCAAACAAAGCTGCAGTGCAACAAAAATACAAAATCAGTACTTTTTTTCTATTATTGTTCCTTCAGGAAAAAACAAACCAATGAAAAAAACAAACATGTGGACTGATATAATCATTCATTTTATGCACAAATCACAACATTATCCAAAATAATTGCATTTCCACTTTTTGGTGCAGAGTGGTCACTTCACTGGACACCTATTTAAAAGTTATTTTCTCCTAAATTGAATGGTTCATGTGGTGGAAATTCATATTAGCCTGTGTCAGGATAATTTTATTCATCTCAGGGCCTGAAAAAATGCTTTCAATTTTTTTCTTAACATACATATATATATATATATATATATATATATATATATTTAAAAATGTTATACATTTACAGACAAACATTTTAGGGTGATAAAGCTTATGAGCTGTAAATCATTCAGTGTTAAAATGGATGAAAGAGGATTAAAATGTTTCACACAGCATTAAAAAAAAAAAAATTTTTAATGAAATTACCAAAAAGAAATGAAAATAAGCCAAAAAAAAAGGAAGTCATATTTACATGACGTTCAGAGTTTTATGTCGAATACTCAGGTACAAATCTTTGAAAAAGAAATTGGAAAACTTTGTTTCTTGCCTTAAGACAAATGAAAACACTCAAGGGAAAGATCCTGACACTGACTTTCATAATTCATGCTTCAGAAGGTTACAGACATTTATTAAAAAAAAAAAAAACAACGCTATTAGAATTTTCTTTCGTAAGCCTGCATAAATTACCCATGGAGGGGGACGCCACACAAAAAAGCTCACCAAAGATTCCCACATTGGGTGGGGCCAGCTCTGACAATATTATCTTACAACACCATAAGAAAATGTTTTTCTTCACAAATGTCTTCAGATACAAGTTATCCTGCACTAAAGTGAGTGAGAATGAAGGGCTCTTTCTTTTTTTGTAAGGTATACATAAAGAAAAATCAAATGAAACTACCAAAGCGTAGTCTTTAAACAAATGAAAATGCCTTTATTGTGCATGTATGCCATGATGGAAGATAAATAATCCCTCGTTGAATATTGATGACAGTTAGTTTTAAGGGTCTACACAGGAAAAAGGTGTAACATTGGAAGCTTTAACCTCTTAATTGCAAGTACCAGGAGATTTTCTTGTGGTTTGTTAACTATAAACTCATCCTGTGTGTGCAGCAAAAGGTGTGTGTTTTTATTGATGCTTTGATTTTATTTTGCTGCATTTTTTGAGTAAGTTTCAAAGTAATAAGGGAAAGTAGAGTTGATGTTTTTTTGTAAGAAATTCCTTTGTGAAAAATGTTATCCATAACAATTATCATGACAAGTTTTTGATGTTAATGCAAAAAAATGGGAATTTAAGATTGAAGGAACACAGTGTGAGAGCAAGTTACATCCCTTCAGAGCAGTAAAGCGGTTTACCTTATTTTTTTCCCTGATATAGTCTGACCATCAGTATCTTTTCAAAACAACATTTTTTCACTCGCAAGAAAACTCGAGCAGCTTTTACTCCATCTGAAACAGCGAAGCTATGAGTTGTACACATCCCACGCAGTGGCGAGGCAAGACATCCCACCTCTCTGTGTTGGCCTTGCATTACGCATGATTCTTAACATCACACACGCACACACATATACACACACCGTCTCAAATACACCTGCTGTCATCTCAGCTGCGTGGTGGACTAGTTCATCAACAGAGACAACAGAGTAGACCTATGGCAGTGTCCTCCCTGAGGGAAGACAATCAAAGCTTCCCGGCAGTGAGCCATAGTTGCAGGTCCAGCTGATCATTTTCTCTCTGATATCACGGTCCCAGCAGCTCAGAGCCTGATCAATGTGCTTTAAAACAGATACTGTCCATTCTGTCTGCTGGCGAATAGGAGGAGTGGAAAAACATGCTGAATTGATGACTTTGTAAAGGCGAGCGGGGGCAGACTGTGTGACACCCACGATTTCCACCCCCAAAGTACTTTCCCTCTCTCCACATCACAAATGAATTAGCAATTCAGAGCATGGCCCTGGGGTTGCTGAGTGTTTATTTAGATGCCGAGTGTGATGAAGGCTCACATTTGTTTCCTGTCACTGACTTGTCACTCACTTGGCCATTAGAGCTAAAGGCAGCACTGGTTTTAACTGCAAACTGCAGCAAAGACATGAGTTGAGAGCAATAAAAAAACATATAAATATATAAATAAAGGGAGAGCGACCAATCCCACATTCTCCATCAGGTCATCCAAATCATTACAGGTCTAACACATACATGTAGTGAAGTGGACATCACACCATCAGATCTTTGAGCCAAATCTTCATTAAACTGCAGGTCTGGTTGCTCATGAGAGATGTGATTAGTTTACCTAATTAGAGCTGTAAGAGCCTGAAGTAGTTTTCAGAATCAAAGATTACATTTTCTTATACTTGGATGACTAAAATGCACCTGTAATCTTGTTGCACAAGGGGGGTACAACCCAGTTTCATGTCAAAATGTCTTAACACATAAATTGGTCCATTGCATAGAATGTGATGGTTTCACAATAAGAGCTCTGAAACTGGGACATGGCTTTGTTTCCTCTTGCCTTTTCTTTTGGAAAAACATACCTCAGATGACATGACTGACAAGCTTCTCCCTGGTAGAACAAAAAACATGGAGGACATTCATTGTGTCTTTTGGTGTAAAATGCAGGATCTAAAGACAGTTTGATGCTTACGTGTACTCTCGCTAACCTCACTGGCAACACATGAACATTGAATTTTCATAATTTTCTTTCAGTTTACATTTATGATCTTTAGCTTGTTTGTTTCTACAAAGATTCTTTCAGGTCTTTTACACTATGTTAATCCTGTTTATCCTCCCATCGGCTGATAGTCAGGGACATAAGGCAGAAGCTGTTAAAAAAAAAAGAAAAGAAACAAAAATCAATTTCAACTCCACATTTGTCTTAATTATATAGAATAAGATAGAAAAAAAACTTGCTTTGTCTTAATGATCTTATTAGATTTTTCATGTTACTACTTCTTCAGCTATAGCATATGATGTAGTTAGCAGATAAATGTATGTTTATTTATGAAAAATTGCAACCAGAGGAATTCCCAAAACGAAACGTTATTTCCACAAAATCACTACACTGTGTTTATTTAGACTAAATAAACCAGCATCATCGCTTCTTGCTTTTTATTTAGTCTAAATTATTTTACAAAACCCATTGCATGATATTTTTTATAGTGTGTAGATATACTTTTTACGACCCAGACTCTGTGTGTGAGTACCTTATTTAAACATAAATCATTTATTTACTATGTGATCAATAATTTAGCCATCAGAGATACATGACATATTCAGTGAATATCTAATCACAACCTTCAAAAAAAAAAAAAGACTCCAAGTATTGCACCATTCAGCCATTCAAACTGCATGAATTGACTCCAAGGAATTGTAATCTTTCTATGTTTAACCTCACCCAAGAGGTAATATGTATCATTGAGGATACACACAGGAGTTTAATTTAATATTTAACTCATTTATGTTATGTTATAAAAAAAAGATACATTTGTTGATATATATTTTATCCATATTATCAGCTCCTCTTGTTGTGTTAGTGTGCTCACTATCCTCACATGGTACTCTGCTCTAAGCTTTCTCTTAAACAGTTACTCTCAAGTCTTTAGTCACTTCTGTTGCTGATCTATAATCCTTCAAAAATGCTCTTGGGTCAAGGTACAAAGGGCATCATTTCAAAACAGGTGTCATGTTAAAACCCCATTTTCATATATGTTTCTCTGCAGGGTGAGACCTTTACAGCAATGTCTGTCGTTCAGCTCTTGCAGTTTTATTTTGATATAAATCTTCCATAGCCCATACATACATTTTTCCCTTATTTTGATTGAGTTTGTTTTGGTGTCAGTAGAAATAATAAAACCTTGAAACTACAGGCCTGGGGGACATTATGAAGTGAAGGTCTAAAATTATGACTAAAAATATCTTGTGCTTTTGTCCATATGAATTCATCCTAACACTTTTTTATCAATCTTTCCTGATTGAAGAGTTCATCTCATTTGTCATCATTAATTGTGTTTAGTCTCCTTCATATTGTTGACTTTAAAAAACTAAAAGGACTCAAACTTTAACAGAAGTGATGATTATCAATGCGTCATTTTTAGACATCAGTGTCATGCACGTTTGTAGTTTTTACTCAATTGATTAAATTAGCTGGTATCAATCTAATCTTTCAGGATAATTTGTCAAAAAAAAAAAAAGAAATCCTATTAATCAAACAAATGGTACATATTGTCTTTGTGTGTTGTTCCATTTTATAGTTTATAATGTTGCAAATATGCATCCATGTATTCCAATTGTTTCACTAAATGTAGCTATAATGTAAGGCATCTATAGAAATGTAACATAAATCATCACTCTAACCCATGTATTAAACATTTTGAGGTGAAACTGGGTTGGGGAGTAATACTCTTCCTAATGAAAAATTCTCTGCAGTCTTCAGACATTGAAGTACAACATAGTCTTATTAAAGAAAAAAAAAACAGTTAATATACATTGAGTCTGAGCTTAAAGATGAAGCTCAGCCCAGAACACACACCTCTCATTGTGTCATGTAGATTAGTGGCAAAGCTCATTACATTTGAATGACATTTAATGCAGCACATCATGCTGATCCAAAATACCAACAGCAGGTGTTAAATGTGATTTAGTGCTAACGGGTTGATGAAGGCAGGAATCCCACTCTGTCTTTAGGAAGTTGGTAATTTTATAGCTAGTGCTTACATATACTGTGTGTTGTCATTCTAGAATACTTATTAGAATTTAAAAAAAAAAAAAAAAACATGTCGATCAGAATCCAGTTGTACAAATCTAACAAAATAACTTTTCTGTCCAGTCTTGTGTCTTAATTTCCTGTCATGTACAGCATCAGTTAAAGGCTCTATGAAGACTATCCAGAGTGGGCACTAATGGCTCTCTTTCCCATGAGCAGTATCACCTGCTGTTGTGAGGACATGACTATTACCAAGACATGCATTTGATATGGAGGCGAATCATCTTGGATCATCTTTTTAACACCAATTTTCTTTGTTCTTCTGCTCAACTGTTTTCCTTTAAGTTATTTATCGTAACAGAGCACCATTGTTTAGATATGAAAAAAAGCAAACTTTTTTTCCTTGTGTACCCCTTCAGCCTTTTTGTCACAACATGAGAACCCCCTAACAAATGCCCGTCGATGATTTTTCAAAAGCAGAGTATAGTACAACTGATTATACAGTAGAAATCTTATTTTATCAACTTAATTTGAACTCTCATCTATCTAGTATTTTCTTCCTTTTCACTCAGATTGGATATAAAAATGAATATTTTGCCTTAAAAAAAAGTCAGTGATATAAACAAATAAATAAGTACAAAATCAAAGTGATCAACCTGCCTTAGATATATATAGTTGTGCCTAAAAGTTTACACCCCCTCCAGCAGAGTTTTCTGATTTTTTGGCCTTTTCTCAGAAAATATGAATGATAACACAAAAACCTTTCTATCACTCATGGTTAGAGGTTGGGTGAAGACATTTATAAACAAACAACTGTGTTTACTCTTTTTAAATCATAATGAAAACAGAAACTTCAAAAATGACCCTGTTCATTTTTTTATACACACACACACAGATTACAAGCAAATAGATCACAGGTGAGGATGGTTACCTTTAGCAGACATTCAAACACATTTGCGTTCACTTTTGTGCATTTATCAGGACAAAACCACCAGAGTGTGTAAACTTCTTAACACGGTCATTTTTTAAGTTTCTGTTGTTGTGATTTAAAAAGGGTAAATTATATATATTTATAATTTCATTTTTTTTTTTTTTTTTTTTAATGAATGTCTTCACCCAACCACTTACAATTCGTGATAGAAAGGATTTTGTGTTATCATTTGTATTTTCTGAGAAAAGACCCAAAAATCAGAAATTCTGCTGGGGGGTTTAAACTTTTGGGCACAACTGTACAATTCTTGTTACATTTATCATAAAAAAAAAACAAACTGGTAACTGGTAGAACTTGTTGAGTTGAAATGCACATACCATTTTGTTGACTGGCTTATCTCAGTACTCCCAAGTTTGAAATAAATCCTCAAATGCAGCTCAAAGCTGTGGCATGTAAATATAGTTTCAAATCTGGATTGAATTAAAAAAAGAAGTTTGTTTGCTGCATCAAGCTGACAGGTAAAAATGTATTTCCAACTAAATGTCTGCTCCTCATACAATAAGAGCTCATTGTAACTACGCAGTCTCATTGTATTCAGACGGATTCATGCCAGCTCAGGTTTTCTATAGGTGGCCATAATTATTTAAATGTCGTGTTAATCCCCTTAATCAGGGGGATTGTGATGCTGAATTGAGGTCAGTGAAGGGTTAATGATAGTCCAAACTGTCAGGATACTCAGTCTTTATTGAAAAAAATTCAAATGGCTGCATCTTTTCAATTCTGTTTCCACCTTGTTAATATCATAACACTTTTTATGGTTGTACATATCAAACAGTTTTTGCCTTATTCTACTGGAGTCTGTTTTTAAAAGACAGTTGTATCTGCATAAAGCTACACATTAGTCATTACTCTGAGCTGCAAAATAGTGCAGATGTCAGAGGCTGAGTTTTGAGGTTTGACTGTTTTTGATTTCTCCCAAACACTGTGAATATAAGAGTCTGGGTGCTGGTTAATCAATAAGAACTTGGGTGGCCACTTACAGGTTCTGCATGAGAGCAAACACTGCGGCCCCACACTTCCCAAACACAGCATCAAATTAACAAAGAAAACTGACAAGCAACAATTCAATACTGCTTGAAAAGCGTTTATTAAGATTTTGAGTTTAAGGTCATAAATAATCTTTACTCCATAAATCAACATTTGCACAAAGTAGAGGAAGAGAAATAGTTTTGAAATGTGTATCTGTGATATAATTCCTAAGACCAGAAAAGGTGGGAAAGCCAGCAGCATCACCTGTGTTCTAATAAGGAGATCAGGCAGCCCGACAAGAGGGCTTTAGCTTAATTAAGTCTCTATGGTTACCATGTCATAGTTTGGCTAGTGAGTACATGTCGTCTTGGATGCCCTCAAGCTCTTGTCAGGTCTGACATGACAGAATTGGCAGCTTGTGACTTGGTATAATCAGTATTTAAGAGGAGTACAGGAGGTCCAGGGCTGTGCTGGATTTGGTTGTCAACATAATGAGATCATTACAAACAGATTGACACTGACACTGTTAAAGGTAGAGTCTGCAGGATTCTCCTAAAAAATAAAATGCCAATCTTTACAGGAATAATGCTGCCCAATGGTTATCTCTGGGCCTCTACACATGTGGTCAGGACAGCAGCTATAAAAAAGAGAAAGAGAGAGAATGATACAATGTTTGTAGGATACCTAGTTTACCTGCAGGAAGTCAAAAGTATGGCTCTTGAGTCTCTCCCAAATTAAAAATGTGATGCTGCAGGTGCTCCCCAGGCTGGTGAGTGTGTTGGAGTAACTAAGGCGCACATACAGTGTGCCAGTCTGGCCTTTTCTCAAGAAGCATAAACTATCATGTAACTTCCATTTATTCTGAAACACAAATTAAAAAGAAAAATTAGGGCCATTTTTTCTGTTTCCATTTCTGAAACAAAAATGACCATCAATAACCTTTTTAAAAACAAAAAGAAACAAAAACATCACATTTTCTGACTAAAATTGTAATTTTTTGGGGGAAAGGCTTTAGATTTCTGTTTTCCATTTTTAATGGTTAGGCTTCTCTGTCTGTGATGCGGTAATAACTAAATAATTGCTTGGATTAAAGAGATTTTGAGCAGTCATTTCTCTAATTAAATTTCCATAAGGCTCAAGTGACGCCTGAAATACACCAGATGGTCTGCACTCCAGCACAGCACAGGATTTGTTGGTTTCCATTTAAGTCAGTTTGTTAACTCACTCTGCGACGTGTCAATTAAGCATAGGAGAGACTGAGAGGGACAGGAAGTAGTGCTCAAAAACCACCTTGAAAGAGCCCGTGACCTTCAAAATAAAACAAACTATGTCCAAACCAGATTGTATTTAGCTTGGCTACAACAACAAGCAGATGTAATGAGCTGAGTCACACCAAGAGTCAGCAGGTTTTAGGTTTTACTGCCCAACATGAATGGAGACTTATGAATGGAGTGGGAAGCACGGGAACTCAAGCTCTCTGTCAGTCATACAGCTCACCGGACTGAACACGCAGCCATAGAACTACAGATATTCCTGCGTCTTGGCATTTTGAATCGGCACAGACGGATCTTTCATGGTATTCTGGAAATATTAACCCTCTGATGCATTAATTATGAAAGTCAGTGTTTTTCCCTTGAGTGTTTTTGTTTGTCTTCAGGCATTAAAAAAGTTTTCCATTTTTTTTTCACATATTTTTAACTGAGCATTCAACATTAAACAGTGTGAAACTTAATGTAAATATCTTTTGTTTTGGTTATTTCATGAATTATCTTTTTTTAATGCTTTGCAAAACATTTTAACACTGAATAATTTATAGTTTATAAGCTTTTTCACCCTCAAATGTTTGTCTATAACTTTTTTAAAAACATGTATATGTTTGGAGAAAAATTTAAATACCTTTTTCAGGCCCTAATAAAAATAAAAATACCCTGACACAGGCTAAAATGGATTTTCACCACATGACCCATTAAATTTAGGAGTAAATAACTTTTAAATAGGTGTCCACTGTAGTGACCACTGTGCACCACAGAGTTAAAATTCATTATCAGAAAACAACATGTCGACACTTTAATGGAAAACACCTTTTGTTTGTTTGTTCCAAAATCTGCTACAACTATACAAAAAACAGAAATGCCCTTTATTTTTTGTTTTCCAATTTGCATTTAAGAATTAGAAATAAAATGAGCGTGAGGCACAAAGACCCTCGGGCTTGATCTCAATGTGCTCAGGGTTGTATTTTAATTTCTCTTTTCTTTTCAGCTAAATTCAGCTGAAATTATATATTTTTTTCTTTTAGATAATTATTTACTTACTAAAACACATTTTAATTAAAGAGTGATAAGACAAAGTACAAATGGAAAATAAAATATAATTATTTTTACATTATCATTGTTTCATATGTGCCGCAGTCTGAGGATTTTTTTTATTAGTATTATTAGTAGCAATAGAAGTAGTAGTAGTAGTAGTAGCAGTCGTAGTATTGTTGTTGTTGTTGTTGCTGTTGTTGTTGCTATTATTAGATGACATAGCTTTGACACATTTGACTCAATATCCTTTTTGAACACCTGTTTAAAGAAACCAGAAAGGTTCCTTCCTAGTGTGTTCTTATTTTTATTTAGTCAATTGTCTTCTTAAAATATAGTTGTCAGATATGTTGTTCAGGAGAATCCAAAGTTATCCTGACCCTTTTAGTTTTTGCTTGCTGCCTTTTAGCTTGTTTTTATTCCTGCACTAACAACCTGTGCATAATCCTTGGATGAAACATTGACCTCTATCTGCTTTTGCTCTCATGTCCTTGTGTGAGTCATGCATTTTTGGGTCCATCTGTCTGATCTCCCTTTTGGGTGTGTCACTATCGATTTGATGTGACACATTTTTCGGGGCTTGGCCTGATATTTTAGAAAAATGTTACTCCCAGCATCTAATAACCTGCTTTATTTCATTTTAAATGATTTAAGTTTCCTATAAGTTATGAAAAATAATGTGATATGATGTTTTAAAAAGAAATGTGTTTCTCAGAAGAATGTACCCCCCCTCCTGTCAGTGGTTGACAGTACAACAGATAACATCAAAGAGAGAGGCACGGCAGATTGAAAATGTCAATTCCAAACGTCACACTCTGCTCCATGATACACAGCCTGGGGTTGGAAATGCACACAGGAATCTGAACAAGGACTCTCCAATTGAATGTCACAGAGAAAACACCTGGTAGAGCTCCATTTATGTCCGCGGCAAACACATACAGACAGACAGACAAACACTCGCGCGCACGGAAGATGTGACTCTCTTGCTTTTCCATGACATGATTACACACTCTAATCTCTGCCAGGGTTCACCTGGTGGGCTACGTGCTTCAGTCTGAATAATGTTCTCTCTGCCTCTGCTTCCCAAGCCAAGCTGGCCTTTGACTTGCTTACACAGATTAAAGATGTGATGTTGAAACGTGTTGTGGATCAAACCGTGCCTCTGCTGAGGCGCAACAAATGTCAGCATGATGAAGGTGAGGGCTCTAATGCTGTATTATCTCGGCTACATTGTACGGCGAATACGAGATGGGAAGCAGGTGTGATGAATGTCCAACAGCAGAAGACACACATTTCTTCCTGTCTCCACCTGTGTGTGTGTGCATGTGCGTGTGTGTGTGGAGGGGGGGAGGCGGTGGGGCTATTAAGCCAGGGGGTGTTGGTGGTTGAGTCAGGCAATCTAATTCAAAGATGTTTGCTGGTTGACAGGGTGGAAATGGTGAAGAGACATAGCACAGTTTGGCCCTGGGAGATTTGTGTCTGACAGTGAAAGGAGGGGTTCACCCAAACAGGCTGATGACAGAACTGGAAGGTCAACGCTGGATCGACAAGTGTCATCAGATGCATTGGGGGATAGCGGGCTACCAGGTTGCGGTCAGCTAAGCTCTCAGAAAAACAGGGCCAGATCTCCACCTCTGATGTTCAACGATTTTAAACATGATTAACCATGCAGGTGTATATTTAATACAGTAATGCTGTAAAAAAGTTTTTTTTTTTAATCACAAGTAATTAATTTACTTGGATTAGAATTAAAAGGGCTCAGTTTTTTCAGCTTGACCAAGTTCCTTCATTGTAAAAACCACAATAGTACACAACAGGTAAACATAAAAAGATTCCTTTATGACCTCACTACCTCTTAATCTGTCTCTTCGCAGACAAGTGTTCGCTCTCTGGGAGAAATGTGTTAACAGTCCAGTCAGTGTTTCCACAGGGTGCAACACTGTGTCTCTGCTCAGTCAAACTGGTGGCATGTAGGTTCTGCCATAGATCAACCTCAGTCTATTTTTGATGGGGTATTTGTCAACGTTAACCTAAGCAGGAAGTCAGGAATGAACAGCATAAAACAATTTCATATAAAACAATACGCACCAACTACTGACAATATATCAACTCCAACAAGATATGAGAGCTGGCTGATTAATTGCCACTTAGATCAATCATGTGTCCTGCTGCAATATTGTAATCACAGACAGTGCAATATTTCCTTCGCCTGAAATGTGTCAGAATACTTGCTACATATATTGTAGGTGTTGTTTTATGCTCTGCACCAGTGTTACTCAACCCTGCTCAACCAAAGACATGAACTGAGAAAAATACCTTAGCAAAAGAAACAATTTCAATCTTGAAAAGTGGCAAAAACAGCAAGAAGTGGAAACAAAAATAAGTTTGAGGAGGCAAAAATAGTCAAATAGAAGCAAAAGTTGGTGAAAATTGGAAGAAAACTTGGAAAAAAGCCAGAAAGGTGTTAAATGTGTTCCAAAAATGGCAAGCAATTTTAAGTGAAAATTGACTAAAGTGGGCAAAACGTAGTCATGACTTGCAAAAATGGTATTGACAAAAGAAATGAAGCCACTTTTCAGAGGCCTGACATTTCAGCTAGAATCTCATTTTTATTGATCTTATGTAATATTTTGTGGGTCACTGACTTTTGTGTTTTCATTACCTGAAAGCCATATTCATCAACATTTCGAGAAATAAAGGCCTGAAATAATTCACTCAAATGAGTCTATATCATATCAGGGTTCCACTTTCTGGAATGAGAGACCAAAAATATTGAACTTTTTCATGATATTCCATTTTTTTAGATCTACTTGTACATGCAAACAGAGTTTCTTATGTGGTTTCGTATCAAGAATCCTACTTTTCTTCCTCATGTTTGCATTTTTTGGTATACAACAGGTGGATGGGGGGAAAAGGATCATCCATTACACTTAAATCAAAATAGCTCCTGTTTTTAAAGTTGATCATATTGATCTAATATGGAGCTCTGTAAAACAAAGAGTGGTTTATAGCTTGCCTTTCTTAAGCAACAAATGAGAGTAGGAACCTAAAAATAATGACACAATAAATCACAACTGCAACATAGGAAGAAATAATCACTATTAGATTAGTTTTGAAAATTGTTTAGCCCTAAAGAAAATAGCCTTCCAATAGATGATGGAAATTTATTTATCAATTACAGCCACAAATCTGGAGCTACTGTTGAACTTCAAGGGACCTAGACTTGTCATTTTTTTTAAAGAATTTTTTTATCAACATACAAAGACATAAAAGAAAAATATTTTTTTATTGACATGTAGAATAGTCCTGGAATGATGTCAGAATGTGCTGTTCATCAGCTCCAGGAAGTGACTGTAATCTGTTGTCAGTCTGCTCTAATGTCTATACTAAAAGTTCAGCTGCTCCAGGCTGTTCACAGCTGTTTTGCTGGAGGCAAACTTCCACTTCAGCAGGGTTTGCTCTCGGACGCAGCGAAACAGTGACACTGATAGAACACAGCACACCAACCCTCCTGTGAGAATTAGAAGTCACACTACACAATTATACGTTACAATACTCAACATGTTTTCCCTGTGGAGGAGAATCAGGGCCACTGGTCAAGAAAAAAAATATGTCAAATATTTCATTTTTTAATTATAAGTCCGAGGGGAACAAAAGGCAGAATTCTAACTCCAAACTATGGACCCAGACTTTGATCTCAAAATTCTTTCCACTTCACAATTCTAGCTAAAATCTCAGATATCTGACTGTTTTTTTTTCTAGTAATAGAAGAAAAATCTTGAACACTAATCTTGTTTTTCTTTTTTTTTTTTTACCTTTCCCTTTTCTGAAAATTCCCTCCTTAGCAAATATAAATGACTAAAAAATAAAGAGAAAAAATGCTCAGTTGCAATAAACCAGCTTTTAAACAAAAATAGACAAAAGCAAATCGTGCATTTTTTAATTTCTATTCCTTGGCTATTAACAGGCTGCTACTTTAAACTGTTCAGAACATACATTCTCATTTAAGACTATTGAGCTTCGATGTCTAAGCTGAGAAAACTATTTTTAACCCTATATAACCAAACATATCATATTTGATACATGAGTTCAAAGACCTATATCTCATCAACATGTTAAATGGTTTGCTTAAAAATCCATTAAAGATATTTTCTAAAAACATATTCTACCGCCTTGAGGATTGTCATATCACTACAGTCAGCTAAAGTTGGATTTTGGCCCTTTTCAAAATGTCTGCTCTCATGAAATCATCCACTCACATATTTGCAGGTAGATCATTGCTTGATAAAGTTGCAGCAAGAATAACATCAAAATAGTTACTTTTTCAAATAAGTGCTTTCTGCATGAAATAAATGCATATTTACTTCAATAATCTTTAATAAAATAGACAAAATAGTACCCATTGTGTCGAATGTGATACAAGAAATGTGTCATGAATGAAATGATAAAGCAAAATTCTTTGTGGATTTTGTCAAAAGGGTTAATAAACTAATAATTTTTTTTAAACTATTTTTTAATTATGTTGAGCTTTACAGGGTTTATTGAGCATAAAAAAATAACATGACATGAAACTTTAAACACTTGCAATGTTGTGCAATTCCCCATGTTAGTTCTAAGTAGAAGAGGCAAACAGCCTAAATGGCAGCAATGAGTCTGTTTAACATGTTATTAGTTTATTGAGCAATAAACACAAGACAGATGCTGTGCTCTTTTAAAGGAGCTGTTACAATTGCAGTATGACAGAGTCAATGATCAGTCAACAACAATAAAAGTGTAGTTCAGATCAGTGGGTTTTACATAACAAACTACAACTGCTTCATCTACTGTGGTGGCTGCAGAGGCTCTGTTTTATAAACACATATTCAACTGGAAACAAATCATTAGGTGATGTCGGTGTCAGATTTCTGAGAGAAGCACTGGCTCTTGTTTAAACTTGTAAAATAATTAAAATATAGCACATTGACCTTTTTCTCTGACCCTTTTTTAAATGCTGCTCCGCTGACAGGCTCTAATTAACATTAGCCTCCAGCAGCTGACTGGTGTCTTCTGGGAAGCAGAGAACAATCCTGGCCAGGCCGTAGTGCTGTAAAACATAGCTAAAGGCCATCAGTTCATCTGTTCACCCCCACCCCCATTTGTCTGTGTACTCCTCCCTCGCTCACTACACATACCCTTTTCTTCCACCTCTCCAGTGAAAAATAGAACTAAAGATGTAAAGAAATGAATCTTGTCGGGATTTTTCACTGCTCTTTGTCTTTGAATTTGAAACACAAATTGCAGTGAGCACTTTTATGGTTTAATGAAAGAACCACATCACTTTTACCATGAGGACAAAAGTGAAATTTGTACCCACTACATGACCATTGTTGAAAATAAAAATATGAAGTGTTTGTTGCTTTTAAGTCTCTGAGCTGGGAAGAAAAAATAAATAGAAGTTCAAAAGGCCAGAAGCTATTCAAAAAATATCCCTCACATTAGTTGGTGTTGATAATCACGATGAATTTGATGTGAAAGCAGAAAAGGCCAAGGGTCCTCATTAACCCATGAGTCAGTTTAAGCTACTTTAAATATAGATAAGGGATTTTTTTTGTTCAGCAAAATCTGCTGGCTGGTGTCATTTAAACTTGCTGAATCTCTCAATCTTTAATCAATATAATCTGTAATTGATCAAGCCCATTAGATTTTGAGTAAGAAATAGACCCAGGGTGAGTTTTATAATCTTTGACTTCTTCAGTTTTTACTGTCAGATGGAAAAGTAGTGCCTATAGTATAAACCTTTAATTTTTCACTGTACAAGTATCAACTTTCAATCATCATATCAGAACTGGGCAGTTAATTGTAAATTAGATGGAATCATAATATAACCTGCTGCAATATTCTACTTGCAGATAGCGTGATCTTTCTTTAACCTCAAATGTCTCACAATACCAGTTATGACTCATTTTTTGCAAGTGTTTTATGCTCAACATCAGTGTCACTCAACCTGCTCAACTAAAGAAACAAATTGTTAAAAAAAAGAAAAACTCTACCTTTGCAAGAGAAACAATCTAAGTGGGGAAAAGTGGAAAAAAACAGCAAGAAGTAGCAATAAAAAGAAGCTTAAGATGTCAAAAATGGGTGAAAAGTGGGACAAATTGATGAAAAGAAGTGAAAATATTGTTTTATTTCTTGAGAAGTAGTCATAAAGTAGCAAAAGGTCCCAGAAGCAGTAAGGGAAAAGAGAGACGGAGAAGAAAGAAAAGTGACTGAAATGAGTAAAGAGCATTTGAAATAAAAGATTTATTAGTGTTTGGTAGAGACCGTGAATTTTGAGTTTTTATCTGTGAGTCACAATCATCAACATTTTGAAGAATAAAGGCTCTAAATAAATCACCACACATATAATGAGTCTATGTAATATCTGGGTGTCACTTCCTGAAATAAGTGACATAAAATATTGATTACTTTTGTGCGGTATTCTAATTTTTAAGATGTACCTGTTAATGCAAACAGAGAAACAGAGTTTACTCACAAAGTCCCTCTTTTCTCCCTCATGGATGTGGTTTTGGTTTTTCAAAATAAGAATGAAAACTAAAAAAATGAATGAAAATATGAATTAAAGTAGCTCTTCGGTTCTAAAAGTTATGTTTTCATAGTTGCATTTATCTATATATGATACATGATTTATATCTATACCAATATGGATTTTTTGAAATTTTAATGAAGAGTGGTTTATTGCTTGTGTTTGATTAAAAACACTTAAGATAGGAGCCTAAAATAAAGGCACATTAAATTTAATTTGCAATGTAGGGAAAGATAACAGCAATTGGATTATTTTTCAGAACTGTTCAGCTCTAGCTCTCACTCATCATCACTCTATTGGCTTTTTTCAGAGCAGCTAACTGCTGTTTTTGTTTCCTTCAGCATTGTTAGGTGACATTTAGTGAAGGTGCTCGTGTGCCGCTGTGAGACCCTGAATGCTGCTGTATTACTGGGTGATATTTTAGCTAAACCATGGCAGCTTAGAAGCCTGGTCATCCCTGAGGCTTCCTGCTCACAGTCGACCAAACATGAGGAAACTGGAAGAGTCTGAGTTGTCACAGTTTAGGAAAAGTGAAGATTCTGGTAACATAATCCCTCAAGAGTTTCTCATCATCATCATCATCATCATCATCATCATTATTATTATTATTATTACAAGTAGGAGAAGTAGTAGTAGTAGTAGTATTAGGAAGGAAGAGATGAAAGTCAAGTCATAATGTTTTTGCCTCTGAGTTTTCTAAAAAAAAAAATTTAAAAAAACAATAACACTATTATCATGTACTCGTTGGCTCAGACAAAAGAACCTTTTTAATCTCTTCCCTTTAACTGACAAAAAACCTTTTTCTTACCACTAAACTACTTTCAGCAAGAGAAAAGAGCTTTCTTTATCTCTTAATACAGAGCCATTATTATTGTTGTCCTGCTTACATTAAAGAGGCAACAATTAATCCACACAGTTCAGGCCCAACATTCAAAAATCTGTTCACTTACTCACAAGCTTTTTTTATTGCAGCTGCTCATACATCAAAATCCATCAACTGATCTCTGTTTGTAACACATCACTGATGGTAGTGAGCTTGTCCTTACAGTCCAGTTTTGATTAAAACATGTCCATATATGGAAATGGCTTCCTGTTCATAGTTAAAGCTGCAGACAGGTTATAGAGACTGAAACAGCCCTGTGTTATTCTCATGATGTGATTACATAGGAGGGGAAAAAACTGTTCGTTTTGCAAGTGCAATCACAAGCAAAGTCTTCCACTTTCTTATTTTTCACTAAAACCTTGACTGAAAACACGATATTGTTTTGTCCCTTTCATTTATAGGTTGGTTAAGCCAGAGGTTGTCCCTCACTACCCTCTTCTTTTGAAAATCCAATTTTGCTCGATAAATAATTTATGAGTTAACTCCAGCCATCACCAGGGCACTGGTATTGACTGGTTTTACATTAGCTACAAAGCAATGGTCTCTCAAATGATAATGTAGTGGTATTCAAGTGCAGAAAGAAAAAAGGAAACTGATGTTGTAAAATGTACATGCTGTTGCTTTTAGATGTATAGTTGAATAATACAAGCTTGATGTACACATGCACTTAAGAAAAAAAAAAAGGAAAAAAAGGGCAAGGGCAGTTAAGGTTTGTTTTGTTGTTTTGTTCTCATGACTATTTAATTTATAGTCATAACCTGTAACATATGTGTGTTATGGCATTAAAGGTTTAGAGTTTGTGATGTTTAAGTGGCACTGCCTGCCCTGACAGCTCATCTCTGCTAGCTGAAAGCGAGGGTTGAGTAATTACGGTTATTAAAATACTATGAGCCATCAAGTCACTGTCTCAACAAAGACACAACTATCTTCTCCTGAAAGGCTTTGCTTGCTTCATAACTCCACCAGCCTGACTCAGTGCTTTCCTTGTATCCACTGAGGTCTTCTACCCCTTTCTGACCTTGTTCCCTGCATATGTGATATGATCCAACATGACATTTAAGTATGTCTCTTGGACCACTGGATGGCTCTTGGTGCTTCATGCTTTCAGAAGGGTACAGCTCCGGGTTTGTATCGTATCCTACAGGGAATGAACCAATCATCTCTTGTTTTCAAAATGGACTTCTGCTCTAAGGTGCTAAGAACCATTCCTTAGGTAATCAGGTAGGTGGAAGAGAGTGAATGAGAAGTGCATTTTATGGGCGACTTGTAAATAAATCTGTATCGACTGGTAATATAACTTAAGGAAGGAATTAACAAAATGGCCACAGGGGATTGTGTAATTGCAAAAGCACTTTGAACCTGCAGATTGATTAGCATAATTATGTTAAACAATCTCACAAATCTCCTGACCAGCATGAATGTGATGCCACCAAAAGGGATTTGAACAGAAATCAGTGAATCATACATTAGCATATAAAAATCCTGATGGTTTGTATATGTACACAGAGAAAGAGAAAGGAAAAAATGTTGCTGAGAACAAAATGATGAAGGCAAAAACGCTGTTTCTCCAGCAGGAGTGGCATTTTCTTTAATCTGAGGTCAGCCAAACACTGACAGAATGTTATGTAGCTTACTGTTATCCAACCACCATTATGTCTAAAAGCAAAAAGGAAATTACTAAATATTGCAGAGAGAGGCGGGGTTGCCATGATGTCAGGGAGGACTGATGCCCCGGGGGTAATCAGCGGTACCTACCAGCAGTGGGAACAAAAGATGAAGCATCAGGGTAGCAGGCTACAAAATGTTCGACAGTGATGTTACTAGCTGCAGCGCGGATCTTAAATCGAAGTTATGTGGGTGTTGTATGTGTTTTAAAACCCCCCATGAGAATCGTGGTGAGAAATATTCTTTGCCAAAGGAAACAGAGAGAAGGTGAATACATTTGTACTGCTTTTCTCTAAAATACTGTACAAAGGTAAACAACCTGCCTCTGGTTTAAGCTTCAGCTATTAGAGAGCAAATGCTGTTGTTGCCAAGTCGGAGCACAGTGGTAAAAGATTGTACTTTGATAAGGTTACTTTATTCAACATTAAGACACATTTATACAATCAACAAAGGACAGACTGTTTAGAATGATTAACTGACTTTTTTTAAACTCCAGGTCCTTACTCTTCTGTTTCAAATGTATAATATTCAAAGATACCCCTTTTGCTTGCTTATTTCTTCAATGTATTTATCTTTTGTAACTAGAAAAAAGTGTATTAAAGGGGCTGTAGTGTTTTTCTTGGGTTATAGACTCAGTATCCCATGAGCACTAGCACCTGCTGTTGTGAGCAATGTTGGCTGAATTAATTGGTAACACTTTATTTGAAGGGGTATACAAAAAAGTGACATAACACTGTTATAAACATGACACGACGTCTGTCATTAAGTTGAGGGAGGCTTCATGCATGTTTATGAATGTTGTCATTAAGTGTCATTCGGTGAATTATGTCACCTTTGATGCAAAGTCAACATTGTTTGGGAATGTATTTGATACAACAACTTGATGTTTACAAAGACAGAATAATCTGCCACTGTTTTGCCAGCAAAGTCAAGTTGTTATATCAAACACATCCCCATACAATGTTGACTTTGCATCGAAGGTGACGTAATTCACCGAATGACATTTAACAACATTCACAAACCTGCATGAAGCCTCCTTCACCTTTATGACAGACGTCATGTCATGTTTATAACAGTGTTATGTCAGTCTTATGTATACCCTTTCAAATAAAGTGCTACCAATTAATTTAATAAGGTAGTAGGCTATAGTTTTCCAAAATGTCATTGATTTGAAAATGGAATTACTCCTTCATTAACATAGCAAGTTACCAGAGATAATAATTTTTCTATAATTTTTTTAGTCTTCGAACCTGTTAGATAATTTTGAGTGGGTTTTGCTCTGGTACATGAATGTTCTGGCCTTTTACATCAATGATGTTCAGGTAGTGCTTTAACTTGGTGTAGGAAAACCCTGGCAGCAATCCACCCTGTAGTGCTGCTGTGGTTGTGAAATTGTTTTCCCCAACTCTCTGTATGCTGTACGGAGTTTACTTATCTGTGTGTGTGTGTGTGAGAGAGCTTAACGCATCAATCCTATTTGTGCCAGATGATGCAGCTGTGACGTGGCAGTTCATCGAATGGAGGATCGAGCGGTACAGGAAGTACAGCCCAGAAACCGTCTAAAAAGAGCCTTTAATTTTCAAAATAAAACAAACTATTTCAAAATTAGATTGTTTTTAGCTTGACTGCGACAATAAATGGACAGAATAAGGGGAGCAATGCCAGGAGTCAACAGGTTTAAGGTTTTTCAGCCCAACAAGAATGAAGAGAGACTCATTTATGGAGTGGGGAGCACGAGAACTCCTTGATTTGGCGACTCCAGCTGTATCACAGTCATGTGGCTTGAGTTGACCACTACAGTCAACACACAAACCAGCAGGGCCAGACCGCAGACGGATGCGGTTTATTTCAGGCGTTATGCCTCCCTCTTGAGTAGGCACAAGCTCACAGATCCCCCATACACAAACATATGAGCCCAGCCAAATAATATATGACAAAATACAACTCTAAAGTGACTCCCAAGGCTTTCAGGGGTTGCATCTGGTTCTCTAATGTGGCTGTTTGCAGCCAGTTGAGGTTTTTAACATCACCCACCTACCCGAACTCTGGCACTCATTGGCTTACTATGAAGTTGTACTCACCCTTTAGCCAATCATCATTAGTTATGTGACTCTCTCAAAGTTGCAACAAAAGAGACATGGTAGAGCATAAGGCGTAGTTTACAACGGTAAACCGTGATAAACAATAGTCCAGCTCTGAGTTGTTTTCACAGTCAGGCTTTTATGGAAAGGGTAGGTGAGTTGTTGGTAGACCACTCTGGAGATCACTTGTCTGCACCCCACACACCTCACTCACGCCCACTTAGAGAAAAGGAAAAAGTGAGAAAGGAGGGTGAAGGAAGAGGCTGAAGCAGAGCTGAAGGGCCTGACAGTAACCTACTTTGGTGCTGATAATCTCATTTTAAGTTGTGGATTACAATCAGGCATACATCTAGAAGTGAGACTTTTTCAAGATCAAAGTCCTCACTGTCCCTTTAAGGGATCAGCTGCAGGACCACGAACAACCCTGATCCCTTAAAAGGATAAAAATACAGTAGATGTGTTGTGCTGATGTGCTGTAATCTGGTTGAAGTTTTGTGAATGAAATGTAAATAGAATCATGACTGCTCATGGTGATAGCCTTTATTGTGTTTGACAGTGTTGTTATGACCAGCCTTTAGGGCCTGAATTAAATAACTCCTGATAATAAAACTGTACCTGACAATGTTACTTCTCCAAATGAGTTTCATCGACTTCATTCACTCCATTACTTTATTCAATTCATTAAATAAATCAGTTTCTAATATTAAAGCACCCTGTGAACAGGGATGCTCTGCATATTTAAAGAACTGTTTCTCTAATGGAGGAGGATAACAAAGTTAGGAGAAAGTAAAATGGCTGTGAGCAGAAACCTGTCCATTCTCCAGACAGCTGCTGTAGCAGCTCCCAGCAGCTTTCTGCAGACTGTCTTTGACAGCCAGGGATAAGTGGCTATTAAAATCCAATGATCACTTAATACACCCGTCATTATCGCACTTTATGGGAAGAGGCTGGGTTGCCATAAGGTAGAAGTACAGAACTGCCTTCAGGAAGATTGATACAGTAGAAGGACAGGTCCACAGACACACACAGACAGACACAGACAGACACATTCGGACACAAACAGACATAAAGAAACAAAGACAGACACAAGTAAAAAGACGCCTACATTGAAAGACACAGACAGACACACACAAACATAGACAGTGACAGATACAGACGGATCCAGACAGACAGGTCCAGAGACTTAGACAGATACAGACACACACAAACAGGTCCAGGGACATAGATAGAAGAAGATAGATACAGACACATAGACAGACATAGACAGGTCCAATGACACAGACAGGTTCAGAGACTTAGACAAAGATATAGACGGGTCCAGAGACATGGAGAGACACTGACAGATACAGAGACAGACAGATATAGACAGATCCAGAGACACAGACAAGGACACAGACAAATACAGAGACAAAGACAGACACAGACAGGTACAGAGACATGGACAGACACAGACAAATACAAAGACAAAGACAGACACAGACAGATACAGACACATAGACAGACACAGACAGATACAGAGACATAGACAGACACAGACAGATACAGAGACATAGACAGACACAGACAGATACAGAGACATAGACAGACACAGACACAGACACAGACACAGACACAGACACAGACATAGACAGACACAGACAGATACAGAGACATAGACAGACACAGACACAGACAGATACAGAGACATAGACAGACACAGACAGGTGTAGAGACCCAGACAGACACAGACAGGTCCTGTGGCACAGACAGACAAAGACACACAGGTCCAGACACACAGAAAGACACAGGTAAATTCAGACACTGACAAGGACAAGGACAGAACCAGACACATTCAGACAAAGACAGACACTGACTGGCAGAGATAGATGGACAGAGAAAAAGACACTGACATTGACAAATATAGACAGACAAAGACTCTGACAGACAGACACATACAGACTCACAGACAGATGGACAAGCAGACACTGACAGATACAGATTTTCTGTTATTTCGTTAGTAGCGCAAGATGCAATTTATTTGGATTCTTTTTTTTTTTACGTCTTTTTGTATCAGAGCTAAATGGACGACCATTGTCTGAATTCCAGGTTACTCTAATGAGATAAAAGACAGAAACAGGAATTTTTTCCTGACGAAAGTTGTTCTTCTTTTTCTTCAGTTATCATACATTTATGTGAAATATCTTTAGGGTAGACTCATCAGGAGACACCCAATGTTGAGATTTGCTGAACTGTATTGCTTAAATTAACGAAAAAACAATTCTGATGTGTGAGGGAATTACTTCACTCCTTTAGTTAGGAGAAATTGGGACATTTGGGACTTTGGCAAACATTGATGATATTTTAAAGTACTGACATACAAAAGACATAAAGAAATATATTGTAAATCTAATCAATAATATTTTATCTAAGGATTATCTAACTCAGCAAAAAAAGTATTTTAATGTAAAGAAAAAATAATAATTGAGCAAGGTTGATGACTGGGTTAAGCTTTGCAACCAATTATTTCAAGATTAATGTTCTTGGTGGTTAAATATAACAATAATTCTGACTGTTGCAGTTGTCACTTCTCTATTAGCCGAAGAAAAGCAGCACATTGCATCAAAATCTTAAACCCAACTGCGAGTTTTTTGGGTCAGGTTGTCAACACCAACAGGTTTTTAGACCTTAGTCTTTCACTTCCACTGGGAGTGATTCAAATGTTTTGGTCTCTTTAAGTTTAAGTCTATTTTGCTATAGGCTGTCAACAAAATATAAGCCATCCTTATGGATATTTCACTCATCTTGTAATCAAAGCTATGAGCTAAGTTGAAATTAGGTTGAATGAATATATTTCCCCATGTTTCAGTTTTTTCAATTAGGTATGCTTGCTTAAATTAATGCTCATGTGGGGTTTTCCTTTTTTCCCCTCTGCCTGTGGGTTGTTGACAGCTTTGCCAAAAGTCTTGTTAGATAGAAGGCCAATAAGTTCCAGTGCTTCTTCTCCTTCTTCTTCTTCTTCACTCATTGCAGTTGCATCCCCTCAAAAAGGAGGTTGCCAGCAACCACTTAAACAGACTACTGAACAGAATCATCAGCAACTTACTCTGCAGTTGTTGCAAAGATGCAGAATAGAAAGTATAGTGTTTGCTCTTGGGGGAGCACTGGGTGGAAATAGGAGCCTGCCTTTCCTCTCCCCCTTCACCCCAGCCAACCTGCTCCTCAGCACCAGCAGCACCCAGCACTGAGTGATGTCAGACGGTTGGTGATGCTGGATAGTGAAGGAGACCGCAACGGCAGCAGGCGGCAGAGATAAGGCCCCCCCATACCTCCACAGATTAAACAGCAGGATTAACCTCTCTACTCCGCCACTGCAACCATGGTTTCTCTCACCTCCTTATCATCCACCACCTCCCCCCTTTCCCCCTTTTACATTTGCCACCATATATTTGTACAGTTGTCACGATGTGGGAAATTGCTTTTTAACCCTATGTGGCTTTACTCTGTCCTTGGCAATGGGAACATAAGAAAATACAGCAGGCACTGACAGAAAAAGACAAACCTGAGCCAAAGAGAAAAAAAAAGGTTTTAGTCTTTTCCTGAACCAAACTTACCAGACTTTTGCATGTCTGTAGAAATGAGGAAAACAAAACCCGTATTTGAGATTTAATAGATCCTGGCAGCTTTGGTCAACGCTCTCCTTTCTCCTCCTTCCACTGAGATTGGGTGACTTGGAAATTCAGTCGCAACATTTGAGTTATTCATGTTCAAAGGAATAAAAGGACCAGAGGCACCAATAAAAAGTCCAACAGATAATGTCTTCAGCTGTACTACCCTGAAGCCACACCACAGAAATGATTTGCAGATATTTATTTATTTATTGCAACAGTGTTCAAGGCTCAGTCCAAAGACACAAGTCCAGCTCTCCAGTTTTATGGATCATGGAGATTAATCTAAATGTAAAGATTGGAAATGTCTGCTGAATGTCTGTTAGTTGATAAAATGATGTAAAATAAATTAAATTAAAATCTTCTTCAAGTGCATTTTAAACTCTCTTTGTTTAAAATGTGTAAGGTTTTTTAATTTTCAGAGTTTTGCCAAAATATATTCAAAAACGTTTAAATTTACATATAATTATTATTCATTACGACAGAAACAAAGTGAAATCCAACTTGTCTTTTCACATAGACAAAAGCAGCACTCCCTTATCTATTTATTTATCTTTTATGTGCTGTTTAGACTTTCCTCATTCCCTCTCTTGTTAAAAAAAATAAATAAATAAAAAAAAAAAACATACAAAGAACTGTTCAATCAAGAGTGAAAATGACTCAGTCACAAATTGAATCAGTTTGCACAAAGAACACTCCATCATACATTAAATACTTGTACAGAAAAATAACTTCTTGATAAAATATCTCACAAAAGTGTGGACTGGTGATGTTAATAAACAGTCTAAAATTTGCTGCTTTAAACTTCTGAACATTAAACTGATTTGAAATTGTTAACATGGCTATTATTTACACAAACATATTTTTATCAACACTAACGTGTCAGTAATTAAATACAAGTGAAAAACTGAAAGGTCCATTTAAATGAGAACAAAAATAAAATTTGTATGTAAATAACAGGATTTATAGAAGAGGTGGGGAAAGAAAGCACCAAAACATTTTTTTTTAATTTACTGAACAAGTATAACTAAACAACAGGGATGTAAGACAAAAAATAAATAAAAGTAATTATAAATATGTATATATATACAATCAGTATATACATATGAATATTCATTCATACACATATTCACGCATGCATGCACTTGTTAGTACACATGGGTAAGTATAATTCAGTAAACATTAGAAAGTGTTTTTTAAAATTGTATCAAAACTTAGATTAAATTTAAAGAGTTTTCTTTTCCATGTAACTTGAATAAACAGTTTCTGTCTGCTTTTGTTTCGGTGCCACTGAGGTTTCAAAAAGCCTCTAAAAAAACATCAGACAATAAAATACATTGTATGCAAGTAAACAACACATCTTATGATAAGATTTTGTTGCGTGAGACAGATATTTGCTTTTGCTTGGCAGATAAGTTAAATCATCAAATGCAATGTTTCCTTGCTGCAGCATGTCAGGCCAAGATGCAAGAAATGAAAAACCTCTGCTCTCCAAACCAAGCAATTAGCATAGCATTTCTCTGTGTTTGGTACCATGATAAGAAGGCTAGTGACCATGTGAGCTATGACATTCCATTGATCCAGAAAATTGCTACAGAGCCAGCCTTGAAATTAGTTTAAATTGCTGAATCAAAAAATGTTATCCAGGATTCTGGCAAGGCCAGCGTAAACCTTATGCCTCTAATCCCCAGACTGATGTGAAAAGTTGTCAGGGATAGGGTCGCCCACTGCCACGATTGATGGGGGAGTATGAATTTCGTGTGACAGAGAGAGATACATGCAAGCAGCTGGGATTTGACTTAGATGGCACTCATGGCTACAAGGGTCGTGACTTGGTTTCAAATCTGCAGGCTTGGGGAATTTCCAGTGGGATCTACCACTGCCTTGTGCTTTTCAATTCAATTACACGCCAACTCCTTATTCTGTGACAATGTTGGATATCAACCCTCTTAGATGTAAGTTGAGTCATACATCTAAGCTTTGACACACAGTTCAAGGCTTGGATGGAATAATTTACCATCAGTCATGTGCCGCATTTTATCCTGTCTGGATTCTCTCAAATGAGAGGGAGCAGGCAGGATTACGTTCACTTTTTAACACTCATTATGAGGAACAAGCTCTGCTAAGAGAATCACTTTAGGGCCAATACAGGGGTAAATATCACTTTCATATGTGAATTTTATGAGTGTGATCATAAAAATCCTCCATAAAGCACTATATTACCAAACATGTGTTGATCACTTATTGCTGTGGGGGCTGTTTGCTATTTCTCTGACATCATCGAAGTATAAACAGTAACACCTTTGTCAAACATAAAAATGCCATACTGTTTTAAAAAGTTTAGATTCGGGGCACAGGTGGCCTAGTGGATTAGCTCACGCACCATGAGGTTTGCCCTTGAGTGGGTGGCCCAGGTTCAAATTCAACCTGTGGCCTGTTTCCCATATGTCACTCCCCACTCTCTCCCCCTTTCCTACTTCCCCAAGACTTCTGGCTACAAGACAGAAGTGTCCCCATCTTGATACGAAAAGTTTTGATGCCAGGAAAGCCTAATTTGCACAAAAAGTGCTCTCTGCTTGACTGGCTAGTAGCATTAGATGCGGTTACGTAAACCCCCCCTAACAGGCCTGTTTCTCGGCTATTGGACCTGACACCCGCACGTACAGTAGCCAATAGCCTTACTGTTAACACAAAGCCTGCTGTGGCAAGATAGAGTGCCAAAAGTTTTTTTTTTTTCTTGCTGCGCTTAATAACTTATTTTTATGTGAGCAACAGGAGTGGTACGAACTGTGACCAGGAGCTATAATTTCACAATTTTTTGCGCACCTTTTCACAGAAAGAACAGAGTTGACTACAAAGAGGACACTGAGCACTGACACAGCTAGTTTTGTCTGCACAAAGTCTTCATACTATACTGTGGTAAATGAGGACGCATTTGCCGTGTTTGGTCACCTGAGACTTAAAAACTCCAACAAGATTTTCCCTAGAAAGTTCAAAATTCACCCAGATGTAGATGACAAGGTGTAGAAGTGATGTGGTGGATGTTTTGTGTCTGGCATAAAGCATCTTGAAGTTAATGATGTTCAAAATTTGGTTATAAAAAATGGAGAGGAAAAAAGGAGTTTCAGATGCATTTATCCTGATGTGGACTTTAGCCACATTTAAAAACATGACATTTTCTGAAACTAGAGATTTTAATCTTTCAAATGAGGTGTCACTGATAAATAAACCATATGGTTCTACAGTTATACGCTCTTGAACATAGCGTGGTAAATAGGCCAGAATTGGGTGGAGTGGAAGGGGTCAAAAGAGGAGGAGTAGTGTTGTGCTAAATTTTGTAGACCAGACAAATGTTTTTGTATTTAATGACATCTTCCCGAAAACTTTCATCAGTTTACGGTACAATGTGTTTAGTACAATGCAGTGATGTGAACTGTTTGGCCTCAGGACCAGCACTTTGATGGTTTTCTTGTACAGAGAAGCAAACGACTTTAATGATGGCTGTTAGTTTGACCCCAGCTTGCTATATAGAATGTGAGATAAATATTGCATCCATGTACTGTTTGGCAGCAATAAAAGTTAGTGCGTTTCAAGTAAATCTAAAATTGACATGGTTGAATTTGACCCTGTCACACACTTTCTTGATGGTGCTTTAAAAGAAACATTGGAGTCAATGTAAACACCCGGATACTTCAGTTGCAGCACAATACTGATGTTTTGGCCAGATATTGTTATATTTGAAACAATGTTACATTCTCTTTTTGGTACAAGGGAAACCAAAGGCAGATTATTAATATATAGATTTAAAAAAATTGGGCCAAATATTGATCCTTGTGGTACCCCAGTGCATAAATTAAAGGCTGATGAGAGTTGGTTGTTTACAGAAACATGTCGACTTCTACCACTTAGATATGACTTAAACCATTTGAGTGCATATGGGCAGAGGTTAAATGTAAACAGTTTGGCAATTAGGACTTCATGGTTAACTGTGACAAAAGCTTTGTGAAGATCTAAAAACACAGCAGCACCAAAAACACCTCCTTTGTCAACCGTGGCTCTGACTGTGTCTAAAAAGAAACAGGTGGATGTTTCTGCAGAGTGATGAAGCCAAACGAAGAAAAGTTCAACTTTAATTATAAGAAAAGGTGTCAATATCGCACCAACATATGTTTTTATTTATTTTTTGAGGTGAAATATTTCGCCTTACACTACAGACAATATCAAAACAAGGAAGATGCATATCTTCAGAAAAGAGTGGTTAAGAAACATAAGGCTTCCTTCATTCCAAGTTCATTGAATGAGTAAAAATGAATGCATAAGTGGCCATAATTTGGTAAATCATACAAAGCTGACTTTTTGCAACAACTGTACTCTCAGGTGCAATTCATGCCATCACTTTACAAACAGGCAATATACCATAACACTTTATAAAACTGTGAGATTCACTTCAGAAATATGTGCAATACAATATATATATCAAGTGTATTATGTATACTAGAGATTGTACATTATCATTATTGTTACTATTACTGCCTCTATTATTGTTATAGTTATTACTATTATTAGTTTCATTACAACTGCTATCATAAGTATATTTTTGTATTTTTATATTACCGCTATCATTATACTATTATTATTGCTATATTATTGTTGCTACACTATTGTCATTGTTATCATTGCATTACTATCCTATACTATTATTGGCATTATTGATGTTATTATTATTATACGATCACTGCTGTTATATTGTTATTATAGATTATGTCTTATAGTTTACATTTTATTTTACATTTTATTTTATATATTTTATTTTATATTATATATTATCATTATAATTATATTCCCATTCCTCTGCACATACAGAATCCCTCTCAGGTACACACAGCACACTTGAATACATCTTAAAGCTCTATTTATATTTAACTTTATTTCCTTTTTATAGATTTTAAAAAAAAATATTTTTAACTGTGCTGGCTCTTTTTAGTGCCTATTGAGTATGTATACAGTGCTGTAAATTGTGATGGAGATGTCAATGTCCCTGATGGACAAACCTAAAGGGATCAATAAAAGTACTATCTATCTATCTAAAACAAACTTTTGAGTAACAAAATATTGCAAATAAAAACAAATGTGCTGAGAAACTGAACACAGCTCTTCTTTAAAGTGCAACTGGTTCATATGACCTGTCTGTTGCTTTCTCCCCGTGTCCTCATGTGTGAGAGCACCTCAGCACTGTCACATGTACAAGATTTCTCTTCTCATCAATGGCATGGACAAGTTATATGTTTGTAGCACCACACTATGTAATAATGTGATAAAGTTTTACTTTATTTTGTAACAACACTCCATTTTGTAACAATCTGCCCTTTCTCAAGTGAAATTCTTGAACGTAATATGTAATAGTATGCAATACGTTCTCACATTTTGCGTTATAATGCACCAAATTCTCACATTTTCTTGTTTAAAAAGTGTAACACCTGCATTTTGTGATTACTCATTCATCGCGATTAGTCATCACAGTTATCACAATGATGACTAATCCTTGTGGTCACACTCACAGAGAAGAAGAATGGGCGAAACACTAACGTTGAACGCGGTGTGAACAAAGGCAGACTTCTTCTACTCTTGTTAAGTGCTGCGGTAGATGTGTATTTGCGTTACACCGCCCCCCTGCAGTTTGTGAATGGAAGCCAATGGACGCAGAGTGGAGGGGGACAAAGCATGAAAGCCACACGCATTCTCTCGAACAGACCTTGGGCGTTTTTGTTTTTTTTTCCTTGCCCATGCGTCATTTGAACCACAAGCTGCCTCGATCCCTGATTGGCCACTTCAGGCCTGGTGTGAGACCCAGACTATCTCTTTGGCAGGGACCTTACTGCAACAGGAGAAAGAACAGATGACCAGTGTTGGGAATAATGGCGTCAAAAATAACAGTATTACTACATTGTCATTGTTTTCCAGTAAGGGGTGATTTAATTAATCACTATTTGAGATATTGCAGCAGTGTTGCAGACAGTAAAATATGGTGTCTTGCTGTGCACTGATGTCTAACAGTTACTGTCTGATCTGGTTGGTTCAGCAGGAGAAGGACAGGGGGTGCAAATAAATGTGCTTTTTTTGATTGTCCTTCTTTGCTGAGTAATATAAGTAATGATGACTGGCTAAAGATAGAGTAATCTCATGATAAGCCAATCAGTGCCAGAGTTCAGGTAGGTGGGTGTTGTTGCAACAAACCTCAAAACCCAGCAAACAAGCACACAATAGAAGTGGATGTAACAATGGTGCAATAGGGCAAGGACATACATGTGCAGTGTTTTTCCATGTTATGAGAAACTCTGATGTCATGGAGCATCTTTCAATTGCAAAGATTTGAATTTTTTATGCTTGAGAAGCTTTTTGAAAAAGGCAGCACAATAATTACTTTCCCTCGTAAGTCGTTGCTACTAACATTTATGAAGAAGTTACTCCATTACTAATGCAATTACATTTTTTGGAAAAGTGACTATTACTAGAACTTTTTTTTTTTTTTTTTTTTTTTTCTTTAAGTAACCTGCCCAACACTGCAGATTACTGTCAAATCCATACGAGAAATTGTCATCCTGGGATCTCAAATGATGAAGGTTTGGATGCAAAACAAATGTAAACATGTTATGAGTCACAGGGCCTGAAATAAATAAATACAACTCTAACCATGCAGTCCCATAAAGTTGAATTTTAATACCATCAGTTTTGAAAGGGTTAACAAAAGAGGACATTTTTTCCCCCCTATTTGATGGCACTATTTTTTCGCAACCCCTGTTCTGAAGGTTTGTTTATTTCATCCCACAAAGTCAGCAAATGTAAAATGTGTCTTTTTAGTTTCTCTCTTCCGCCCTACGGAAAAGTTTAACTCTAACTGTGAGAGGCTTTAAGTATCATACATAATCCCTCTTGCCTCTGACAGGAATAAGAAACTTGCCCTGAAGACCACTGAACAGATTTTTAAGTAAGTGTGTGAAAATCCAGCAGGATAAGAGAATGCCCCGCTGGATACACCAGGATTAGTATATCTATTGATTTGTGTCATCATGAGGAACACGCAGTATATTACAAGCACATTAGAAGACAGTAACTCTCCACATTAAAATGTGAAGAAGAGGGCGAGGGCACTTGAAAGGCTTCCTTCCAGCTTGGGTCTTCTGCTTTGCTGAGTGTGTTTTTTTCCCAACAGGTATGTAGTAATATGTTCTCATTAGAGCTCAAACATCAAAGCTACAAACAGACAGCACCAGATCCACTGGTGAGGGCTGGGACCTCAGTAAAGTGAAAGATTACTAAATTTGATGTAACTTCAAAAACTGCATGCTGGGTTAAAGAACACTTTTTTTTTCTCCTAACTTAGAGGCAAAAACCAAATGCTTTGAAACTGTAAAGTTTTCAGTGTTGATATCTGCCTGTTTGTCACACCAGCTCAGACGCTGAATGAGAATGAAAGTAGCGACCACATCATTGTTAGTGTCCTGCCAAAATGAACATTTTCTGTCCTTCCTCCGGCATTTTTGTGTAGCTTGAAAGCCTTTTTATGGACACTCACACTGCAAACAGCAGTGATTTGTCGCACTACCTGCACTATATAAGAAACAAACAGAATATTCTCAAAGGACTGATGTGTTTTTCAAAGATCAAAGTCCTTGAATGGAAACCATGCAGTTAAACGAACACAACAGCAGTGTTGATGAGAATATTTCCTGGCGTTCACATTTTCTATGATGTAAATAAAAGACTCCACTTCATCATTTCCCTCCATAATAAGGTTCCTTGGCAAACAGTTGGTTTAATAATTGGTGTCTTTCTGCCCTATGAATCACTCACTGATTTCAGGTTTGTGTCAAGACAGTGACTCACCCTAACTGTTACATGTGGTGACACTGCAGATGGATACATCCACACATGGTGGGATAGAGCTTAAGCCCACGGACGTGACATTAATACTTTAGACTTGGAGGAATAAGCATTTAATGTACGGAAGAGGATTGGGGCCAATTTTGGTGGAGAAAATCATTTAGAGCAAATTGAGATTAGAGTCAAAATGACAAGAAAAATGTGGACATACTCTGCCCTGATGTTTACCAGTATGCAGGGTAAAGCTGTAAAACCCAACAGCTTTTCTGACTTACAATTAAGAGTTACCATTACTGAGTTATTAAAATCTGCTGTTTTCACTAGTTTTTCCACTTTTCTGAAGTAACAGTTACTTCAAATCAGCTCATAAGTTTTGAATAGTCTTATAATTGCGAGAGGAGCACTCCTGTGAAAAAAGATCATTGGGAAAAAAAAACCCTTATAGTTTAATTTATTTGTCACTATTAACCCTGTAAAGCCTGACCTGTCAAAAAAATAGTCAGAAAATTCCAATTTTTTTGGAGCTGAGATGTTTATTAACCCTTTTAACAAAATCCACAAAAAATATTACTTCATCATTTAATTTATGATATATTTCTTGTATCATATTTGACACTTTTGCTTACTATTATATCTATTTTATCAAAGTTTGATTTTAAGTAATTGTGCATTTATTTCATGCAGAAAACACTTATTTAAAAAAGTAACTATTTTGATGTTATTCTTGCCGCAACTTAATCAAGCAGTGATTTTCCTGATAATCTGTGAGTGGATGATTTCATGAGAGCAAACATTTTGAAAAGGGCAAAAATACAACTTCAGCTGACTGTAGTGATATGATAAAGTGGTAGAATATGTTTTTAAAAACATTTTTTTACATATTTTTAAAGAAACTATTTGTCATTTTGATGAGATAGAGGTCGTTGAACTCATGTATCAAATATGATAGGTTTGGCTTTGTAGGGTTAAGTTGTCTGTACTTAGTCGTGATTACATATAACAAAGTTTATCATGTTGTTAAGATTAAATAACTCTAGGTGCTCAACTCAACTACAATATAAAATCTAAATTTAGTCCAACAACTCTGTTTTGTTTTACCAAGGTCATAAAGTCATTCTTTCTCATTTTTTAAAGCAATCAGTTTGCATGTTTTTCAAGTAAAGTTCACAAATTGGGTTTTACAGTGTAACCAGTCTTCAGGTGTAATAACGTTTCTGAAGTGATGGAACTGTAAACTTTATTGATGTGACTTTCCACATTATTTTCATTATTTTCTAATCTTGAAATTATGTTTTCACTTTATTCTCATCATTTAGACTTTAATCTTGATTTGCCCAGAATTATTTTCTCCATCTCCTACCTTTTATATTTAACATAGTGTTTGAAATGACTTCTAAAACTTTGAACAACATTGACACATTGCTGAGAAACACAGTTTGGTGATAACAACAGTCATACAAGTGTCAAAGAATATGACAGCGATTCGTGAGGCTTCATCGATGACAGGTGACAGCTCCTTTCCAAATCAGTCTGCTTAATAGTTTGTTTGTTTGTTTTCTTATTATTAAATCTTTTTTTTCTTTTTCAAACATAATTCATTTTAACCTCAAGCAGAGTCATGGTTTTATTGTTGTCAGTTCTTAACAGTATAACAGAAAGACAGCAGGTTACATTTTTAAAAGCCACATTGGAAAGAGGAGACACTGTTCGACCACAACAAATCTCAAAATGTCTATCAAGCAACTGTACTGGATCACTATCACAAACAACTTAAACTGGGCTACTTTTAACCTCCCTGTCTCCAGGAAAGTGAACCGTCTAGTCACGTCACTACGTCTCAGTCAGGGTGGTTTTTGGGACACTGTGCAACTGTTTGGTCTTAATCTTTGTTCGTAACTGTCGACTCTTTTACTCATTCTCTTCTGGTACGTTTACTCGTCTTATGAGGTACATGCCCGGTGAAGGCAGTACTGTGTTTCTTTTTCGTTTGGAAAATCAAAGTAAGTCATTTCGACGAAGATCATTTAATAGTTGCTGTGCCAGGACCTCCTGGGAAATTAAAAACATATTGTGCCACAATTTCCCTGTGACTCAGAGCGTCCCTTGGGAGAGCACTTTTAAAATTTCTAATAAAGGAGACTTGAAATTACAGAGAGGGGACCTGGCATTAATTAAACTGGGGATTTCACTTCCCAGTTGAAGAGTATAAATAGACAAACATGGGTACCAAACCAAAAGACATTTCTGACAAACCACATAACTCCAGTGTCGAGCACCCATTCTGTTTGTACACTTGCCAGGTTTCATACTATGTCTCCTAAATAGACAACGTTATTTCATTTGTTTTTAGTACTCCGTTATTTTTATACTAAGTCACGTCCAGTCCTCGATCCGCTGAAGCATACTTTTCGATGTATTTCTCTTTTTAATGTCATGGAGGGCCTTCCACAGTGGAAAAAGTACAGCTTGGATTTTAATTATCAGATCTGAATGCCATCACCTCATTTGTAAGATTAACCTTTTAAGAGGGACTAGAATGGAAATCTAACAATTCATGATAAATGAATAGGCTTTCTCAATTTCCCCCGATACATTATCTACTGCTGTAACTACATCATGCTGGATGTTCAGAAATGATAACACTTCACCATTAATAGAACAACAAGAGCTCTTTTCCTGCTCTTCATTAGTCTCTCTTCAGGATCTGTAACATTAGTTATTATATACTTCCTTATCGAATTTAATGTTGATGTTAAATATACACTGCTTAGCCAAAAATAAGTCCCCACCATAAAAAAAACCCTGACTGCTTTTAGCTTTGATTACATCACACATTCTCAGTGGCATTGTTTAATTAAGCTTAGATAAGCAACCCCAGATCATAGCATTGCCCCCACAGGCTTGTACAGTAGGCACTAGGCGTGATGGGTGCATCACTTCACCTGCCTCTCTTCTTACCCTGATGCGCCCATCACTCTCGAACAGGGTAAATCTGGACTCATCTGACCACATGACCTTCTTCCATTCCTCCAGAGTCCAATCTTCATGTTCCCTAACAAACTGAAGCCTTTTTCCAGTTAAACTTACTGGTTAGTGGTTTTCTTAAGGCTACACAGCTTTTCAATCCCAATCTCTTGAGTTCCCTTTGCATTGTGCGTTTGGAAATGCTCTTACTTTCACACTTAAACATACTCCTGAGCTCTATTGTTATTTTTCTTCCATTTGATTTGATTCGACCAAACATTGACAATTACGATCATTCAGGATTTTTGTCTGTCTACATTTATTCCTGGAACATGATGGTTCCCCACCATCCTTCCAGTTTTTAATAATGTGTTGAGCAGTCCTTAATCCAATTTTAGTAGTTTCTGCATCAGTCTCCTTAGATGTTTTCTCTGCTTGGTGCCCATGATTTGGCCCTTCTGGATGTGTCTCTCTCTATAGGTGTTAAAGAAATGAGGAGTTACTCATTACAGAAGCTGGGGTTAAATAACTTGTTTCCAGCTGAAAGATAATCACCCATACAGTAATTATCCATTTGGAGGCTTGTACCTATTTGATTAGTTAAATCCAGGTGGTGACCTTTTTTTGTTTGTTTGTTTTTTAGTCAGGCATCGTAATACATTGCATTCCTTGTAAGCTATTTTTTTCAACTGTTTAATCCTGTGGTGCATAGTGGTCACTACAGTGGACATCTATTTAAAGGTTATTTACTCCTAAATTCAATGGTTCATGTGGTGTAAATTCATATTAGCCTGTGTCAGGATATTTTTATTCTTCTTAGGGCCTGAAAAAAATGTTTTCATTTTTTTCCCCAACACACATATATATATATATATATATATATATATATATATATATATATATATATATATATATATATATATATATATATATATATATATATATATATATATATATATATATATATATATATATATATATATATACATCTTTTAAAAGGTATAGACGAACATTTTAGGGTGAAAAAGCTTATATACTATAAATAATTTAGTGTTAAAATGGATGAAAGAGAGTTAAAATGTTTTGCAAAACATTAAAAAGATTATTTTTGAAATTATTGATAAAAAACAAGAAGTTTAACAAAAAATTAGTCATATTTACATTAAGTTCACACTGTTTCATGTTGAATGCTGGGTTACAAATCTTTGGGAAAAAGAAGGAATACTTTTTTTATGCCTTAAGACAATAAAAACACTCAAGGGAAAATCCTGACACTGACTTCTATCATTCATGCATCAGAGGGTTAAATTCTAATTTCTATAGGAAATTCAAGTAGAAAAAGGCAAATTAGCACCGTATAATTTCATATCAACACCTGCATGTCACCACAGCAAAGTGATCACATATGAAAGCAAATGTGGTGTCAACTTGAGCACACTCATGTCATGTATTGTATAAAAGCTTCTTTGATAAATAATTAATGGCACACCTTAACAATATTTGATAGAGTTTAATTGAGAACCAGGTTTTAGCTCAAGCTCAACAAATACCATAGAAGAAGAAAGTAGGAATGATGGATGGCCCCTCCTAGCTCCTATGGTTGTTTGTTTCACCCTTCGCTGTGTTTAAAAATGACCCTTCAAAATGGTACCAAGGGTGGAAACTAGTGTTCTCTGCTGTGCTGAAGGAGGACATGCATGCTTGGGTAATCCTTTACCATGGCTTTTACAAGGGCCTTTCTTGGACCAAAGCAACACTTGAAACATCAATATCGGGTGTGTTCTATCCCCTTTGGGCAGGTTCACTTGATGGCTCTCCGTCTCTGTATGAAGGCTCGCTGGCAGAGATGGAGGAGGCATGGGAATGCACTGACATTGATTTCTTTATCCCACTGCACATTCTGATGTATCGACTGCCATGCCAATCAGTTAGCAACATTCTGTTTGCCTCTGTTTGGTGGACATGAAGAACAGTAAACAGAATTTTATTTGATCTCGGGATAAAGGCCAAGGCCAGACTTATTTTGCTTTGTAGCGAACTGTATTGTTTTTCTGTTTCTCTTATGAAAAATTCACCTTCACTATTTTTGTGAGGAAAATGAAAAAAAAATTTGAAAAAAGCAGTCTGTATTTACCCGTCGAGCAATGATGACAATGTTAATCTTTTCTTATCTTGTTTTATTCTATTTAACTTTGATTTAATAAGGCCGGTCAATAAAAGCAATTCATCATGCACTTTTCTCTGAGTAGTTTCTGGATGCCTTTCTTTGTTGAGAGTACACTCTTTCCTTTTCTCTTGATCAAAATATCAGGGTGAGGTGGTTCATACTGGACAAAATCCTAAGACCAGTTGAAAAAATTGCACAAATTCACATTTTGCACTGTTGGATCTTTAAAGTTTTTTTTAGTACAGTTTGAAAATGCAAAAAGAAGACAGGAGAGTGAGAAAAGAAAGACTGAGTGTGCAATTTATGTCAAACAACGAAAGTGAAATAGTCTGTTTATCAGCTGATTATAAGTTTAAGACCACAGTTAAAAAAAAAAAAAAAAATTAAAAAAAAATGAAAAAGCATAAAATAACAATAAAAGTTTGAAAAAGGGACTCAGCAATGAGGAGCTTCACTGTTTTTCTTCATCACTCCAAAACTGTGTGACAGCAACGTTGGACACCATCAGGATCATCAAGGTTCATTTTTTTCTGCTCAGGGAATCAAACTTTCTTCTACTTTTCAATGTCCAATGATGCTCTCTATAAAAGTCCAAATGGGCAATTTAGTGGTGTTGAAGGATTTTTGGTTATTGGGCTGCACTTGACACCAGTAACGGCGAATCAGATCCTCAGGCTCAGCACTGGTGAATTTTCTTTCTTTTCTTTTTTTTTTTTTTGGGTTCACTTCTTGCTTTTTTTGTTCCATAACCCTAGGGATCTTTGAAGAAATTCAAAATTGCTGTTTTACTGCATCCAACCTCAGCAGTGATGGCGTTGCGTTGTTAGAGTTCTTGTTTATGCAGCTCAACAATCCGATTATGTTCAAAGAGAGAAATTTTTTTAGCTTGGACAATCAGGAGGTCATGACAGTGTGAATACCTGACAGAAAATCACCTTGAATCCACATTTTTGTGCAGATTTTTTCTTTTAAAGGCTGTAGGTTTTGATCAGCTGACGAACAGAATATTTACCTTTAATTGTTGATTTTCACAAATGGCTTTTTTTCTTTTATTTTTCTTAATATTTGTCTTACTCCCATTTCTTAAACTTGGATTTTGAAACTCTACTTGGAACCTTTATAAGATCCAACTGTTAAAAGTGTAAATTTGAGCAATTTTCAACGGGTTTTGAGATTTTGATCGCAAAAGTGTATTTATATTAAACTAAAAATATAAAAAACTTGCTGTTATTGGATTGAATATTCTCATCCAACTCATCAGGGTGATATTGCATATGATTTAATTGTAACTGAAACATTAATAGTGTCCCCACTTGCTCACTAAACTTCATGGAGACAAGTACACTATTTGACATTGCAGTATGTTCAGGTAACTGGTGTTTTTGAAGTACAATGTGC